>OX411310.1:107200101-107795101 GCA_948150685.1 Rhaphigaster nebulosa | reverse complement strand
GGACTTATTAAAAGAAAAAAAACGGAAGTTCAAAATGCTCTTTAACACATTACATGACATAAACGTAATCCACCTTTTGAGAGTCTTAGCTCTTTAAATAAACATATAAATAATTTAAAAATATAAAAAATTCAAATATAAAAATAAACAATTTAAGCAATTATTTAAATGAATATTTTATACAAAAATATACTCTATGCCACTCCTAACTATTCAGTAAATCTATTGATTTTAGCTTCTATTTCTATTGCTTTGAATTATAAAGACAACATAAATTCAAATATTTTTTTATAAAATGAAACTGATTTTTATTTTGAGTGAGGAACTCTTTATTACCGATTGACATTACCCCAAATACTTATGTTGAGTTCCTGTAAACAGAACTTATATATGCATTTTATTAGACAATTTGTTAAAGAATAATAATAAACAATCATATAATTCGATTTCAATACATCATTCCAATGAAAATTTAAAGATATAGATTTATTTTTTCATTTTAATGTTTGTTTCTTTTCGTTTCTTTTTTATTTTATTACTGTTGTTATTTTAATCCAGTGTACTCATAATTTTCAGTCAAGTAGGACGAATTTTTTAACCAAACCCTTGAATTCGTGTTTATGTCTTCAAAGTCTATTAATGATTACTATATTAATTAATTAAAGAACTATAAAAATACCGTAAATATTGACGATGGAACCAAAAAAAAAATGTACACAAATAATGAATAATTATAAGTGAAGTATGAAAGGCATTTAATTAGTAAATTAATTAATTTTTTTTTTTAGTTTTTAATTTTCGAATGCTATTACTGTGCACTTGGATATTTAATCATCTTTATGTTGTATCCGAAATATAAATGGTAGGTAATGCAAATAGTTTTATATTAGCAAAAAATAAATAAAAAAAAATTTAAGAGAGAAAATAATATTTTTACTCCATACTTTATTTTATGGAATGTCTTAGCATTTGTATTTATTAGATAGATAAATAGATGAATACGCTTATTTATAAATATTCGAAGTATGTACAATATATACTTTTGTGTACAACATATTTTGGACAATGAATAAAGTTCATCTGTCGATGTTTCTTTTAACTGTATTAATCTGAAGACATAATAATAAAAGTAGAATAACAGAAATATAATAACATAACAATATATTATAAACGTATTGTGATAATAATATTAATTCAATAGAGAAAGTTCTTCATTTTTTATCTCTATTCAGTGAAATAAAATCATATGAATATAAACAAAATAAAAACAAATAATACATGAAACCTAATAACTAAGAATAATATCAAATAAAAATGGAATTCTCTTTAATACAGTAAGAGATCTAAATCTCAAAAATAATTTAATAGTCAGATGCAGGTCATTCATTACCTTAGCAAGGGGATGAACAAAATTTACTAAGTTTATTTGTATTTATTATTACAGTTTAATTTTGTGTATCTAATATTATATTAATCGATTTCATTATTATTTTTTCAGGTGAGCTTATTGCTGTGTAATTCGTAAGTAAATATATTATAAGTTGTTTATATATATATATATATATATATATATATATATATATATATATATATATATATATATATATATATATATATATAGTGTGTGTGTGTGTGTGTGTGTGTGTGTTTTTTTTTCAATGGAATTCATAAAATAAAATTATTTAGACCCATGTTTCGTTATGACAAAGGCTTCTTTGAAGTCTAAAAGTAACTCCTACAGATTTTTCTGTGAATGATGCTGCTCGTTAATATAGCGCAATTTATTCGGTAAATATATATTATCAAAGGGCATTCTTGCCCTGCCAACCGTACGATCCTGTCGTAGTTATTTAATAACAGGATACTCCCATAAAATGCAGCTCCTGATATAACAGGTTCGTTTATAGGGCAGTTACAAGAGTAGGTCGGTTCTCGTTAGGATTAGGAAATTCGGATAATCACCTCCTAGCAGTTTGCCTTGTATAGCTCCTTTCCTTATTTTGATGAACTCATTTCTATTCCAGAAACTTTTTCTAAAAAAAGTATTTCTTGTCAGTCAACAGAGCTTAAATTTTATATTTCAAATTAAAAAAAAAAAAAAAAAAAAAAAAAATCACTCGGAATAAAATGATTTTTCATTTGTTTTTCAACATGTGTTGCTGTCTCTTCTTTAATGAAAATATTACTGTACGTTTTTAATAAGTAGAGAAAAATATATTATTTATAAATTCCCCAGCAGAAAAATCGCTATAAGTAATGAAGAATGTTGATGGACTATAGCTACTTTGTAGATGGAAAATTTTTTATTTACAAGTAAGATCAGATACGAAGATCAGTCATCTCCCGATTATTCGAGGAGTGGCATGATTGCCGAGGACGACCCACGTGTAAAAAAATATCTTTTAGAATGAATAAAAACACATTAGTTCACAAAAAATATGCAATCAAGTCTAATGATTAATTTCAAGTACGAACAGTTATTAAATTGTTTAAAATGAATACGTGATTGTACGTAAAAGAATAAACTTGTTATTTTTTACGTATAGCTACATTACTTTTTATTATTAAGTAAATATAATAATTATATTAAGTAATATAATAGCAAAAATAGTTTTGCTGTGCGTGAAAAAACAATACTTTTTTTTTTAATTATCTCATTTGGAGATAAGTTTATAATGGTTTTAATTTTTTTTTACAATTTTTACATGAAAATATTAGAGCTCAATGTCTTTTTAATTAAAGAACGAAAACCGTTGTCACACGTTACTCACATACTTTATCAACTACATTTTAATTCTAATGATCATCGATTTCAATTCTTTCTTGCTAATTACTTTTTTTTTTTAATACCCATGGATTCCCTTAGAACGATCTACAAATATCAACCCGAAGTTTTTATTAAAACATTTTAATATTCTTATTTTAATTTAACTTTTTAAACTTTTTTTTTTTACAGACTTTTCGAAATTCCCGTCCTATCAGAAGTGGTCCATAAATTTTGATCAGTAGTTATTGAAATAAATAAAAAAATGTTATTTTCTCAGACTTTATTTGGAATAAAAACGTAAATATAATAGGGAAAAAAATCATATGGATTTAAATCTTATCCTGGGTGGATCCTGGAGAAATTATTTGAGCAAATAATTTACAAATTCATTATTTTTTTTTTCTTTTACCTAAGATCGAAATCTAATAAAACCTTCGAAATTATACAATTTATTAACACATTATTACAAACAAATCTGCAAAAATCCCTCGGAGAATTTTTTGTTGAACATCTTTATTTTTTTGCCGACTCAGATCTAACATTTCACTACTTTAGGATAATGAGGAAACTTATAAAGAAGACGAGTACAACAGAATAACTTTTTTATTTTAAATTGAAATTTCGACTCGATTTAAAAACAAAATCTGGATTTCAACATTGTTACCTGCTATTTATTAGCAGATTTTTCCCTTCTAGCTATCCTTTCTCGGTTGTTACCTCTTAACAGGCTCCCATCTACATGGATATCCCCCGACGATTGCATTCCTGTTGGGGTAGATCAGACGGATGGCTGAGCCAAGATCTAGGTTTCCGGTCCGGTCGTTGCGAAAGACGCAGAGCCAAAAGGCGGCGGATATGACCCGGGTTTCGTAACCCCCCTAGCGGGCGACCTCGCCCCAAAACCCGGGGAATGGCTTTCACTCCTTCCTCCCTCTCTTCCATCTCTGATATTTCCTACTTCCAGTTCTTCTCAAGGACGGCTTCCCTTCACCTTCCCATCCTGGTTAGTGCTGGCATCATCTAGGACGTGCCTCTTAGAAACCGGAGGTAGTAGAGAGAGATTCTCCAATTCCAGACGTTCAGTAAGAGATAGGATTGTAACTCACGTTCAGAAATGCATTGGCTCAGATTTAATTGTGAACGCTGCAAGTGCATCTATATTATTTAATTAATGGTTGTAAAAAAAAAAAAAAACACTTGAAAATTCCAAGTTTCCTCCTAAATCAGTCATCTATGTGAGTCTGTAAAGATATACGCAAAGTAATTTTATCATGATTTATTTTCAAAATTCATATCTCAACGAATCTGTATGTCCCTATAGTAGAGACTAATAATTATAAATATTTATTTCAAAGTGAAAAGTATATTATGCATTGTATATAAAATAATAATAGGTCTTAACAAGCTCGGAGATTTGATGCCGATAGCACCTCTAACAATACCTTCCTCCGCTGAACTCAAAAGTTAAATCTTATTAAATAACATTATATTTAACTCGATCATCCCACCTACGTCTTGGTCTAACCTTTGGCTGTTTACCTGTTGGTTCATCAATCATTATCTTTTTAGTTATTATTTCGTTATCTAGACGAACAGCTTTACAGACCCATTTCAGTCGCCGCTAAGCCATTACCTCAATTATATTAAGGGGGTGCAAACGTTGGCAGAATTAGGGGTTAGCTCTATGGTTGCAGTCCAGGACGGCAAATATTCAGAGGCGGCAAACTTTTAACTGAAAAATGTAGAAGTCCTATTCCAAAAAATCTGCAATAAATGGAAGGTGTAAGGGCTACGCTGCTCTCGCCAATATTAGCTTGTAAGGTTCTTCGTACCCACGATTACCTTGGAGATTGGGGTAATTTTTCCCTTGAGGATTTTCTCAGTATAGGGCCGGCAGATTGCTACGAGCCCTTAAGCGGCATTAATGTAAATCCGCATCTGGGTGCAAACCACGCTATTCCGGGTTGTGGAGCGGGTACTCTTTATTATACTTCCGATGAAATTAATGTTTCCATCTTTTAATATAAGCGATCACTTTTCGTATCCATATAGAACAGTAGGAAGAATATATAACATTTTTGTAAGTTCATTTCTGGACAGTAGTCGTTGAATTATTTTACGGGAGAGAAATGTTTTTATTTCCTCTTGAATTTAATTACTTTTACATCTTCCAAATCCCAGAGACTTAAACTTCTTTAAGTAAACCGTCTTCATGATATATCTTCATAATTTAATTTTATGAATTAAAGACAATCATATTAGGCCTTCAGAATCAAAACCCGTTAAATCGATAAATTTTGAATTTCCAATTTTTTGTGTTAGATCGTTTAAATCAAAAGCCATTTAATACCGCTTTAAAATAACGTTAACTAGGAAATATTTCACTCTGCTTTTAAATTTTAAATTGATTTGAATGTAGTTGACTGAAGATATGTTTGAGAAGTTGGCCTTGGAGTTTGATCAATGAAGAAAAACACACTAATAAGTGAACCATATTTTTTATTGAATGCCAACGTTTCGACCTAAGTTGTAGGCCTACACCAGGGCTAAATAGACAAACAAGACAGCATCCAATAAAGCATGCGATTTTAGCATTATAAAACATATATTTATAAAAGTAAATATAGGTGCAGATATATAAAATACCAGCAGGACAAAACAAAAAGTATGACAACATGAAAATTATTATGATATTTGAAAATATAATAAAAATATATAAAATGAAAAATATTATATTATGTGAAAATTTAGAGTTAAAATAATAAAAACATTTCTTATTGTTTTTATTTTAATTTTTAATATTACATAATTATTTTCTTATTTTTATACCATATATTTTCATTGTATTTTATATATTTTCGAATAACATAATAATTTTCATATATTTCCTTATTGTCATGACAAGATGAAAGTATGAATACTTTTTATCGTATTTATCTTACTCTCTCTCGCCACTGTTTGTTTTGTTAATGTTAAACATTTTTTTTTATTTTTAATCTAATTCTTTATCTCCTTTAAAATTTTGTCGAAATGGTAGAGAATATTTTTAGTTTATTGATTAAAATAACAAAAATATTAAATTCATCCGTTACTTTGAAAATGATAGAACATCTTTCGCCCATATCCTTGACTCAGTGACGTCTTCGTATTGTACGAAGATGATATCCTAACGATAAGTGATTTTTATCTAAACACGCAATCTTTGCTTTGTTTTGCATATTTTCCTAGAAGATTAAATTTAGTTCATGTAACAGTAGTCGTTGATACAATTGTTGCTTTATGTCATAAATACGCTTGTTAATCGGATTAAGTACTTAGAGGGAAAACCTGCCCATAAAAATCTTAGAGCGTAACAGGAAATCATGCCGGCTATGGGTGTGATTGCTGTTTGGTTTTGAATTCGTTACTAAGACTTGCCTTTGATTAGTTCTGATAAGGGGTTATCCTTAATAAACAACGTTTTCCTGTTATATAAATCGAAAATACCGTCAGACGAATTTGTTTGTCCTCATTTCAAATTAAACCGCATATAACAGGATTTATTTGCATTATTAAGTTGGGCGAACATCGGTTCCAAATTTATGTCACCAAATTTATGGCAGATTGTTTTATGCTAGTAAAAATAGTTATTAATAAGTAGTTTAGTACGCAGGATTGCCATTATTACTATTTGCCAGAGCAAAATTATACAGCGGACTCTTTCCCACTGAAGTTTACATATATATATATATATATATATATATATATATATATATATATATATATATATATATATATATATACAACCTTTGGGTTTGTGAGTAGGTGCACTTTTGCAAGCGCGCTAACCCGCTCGGCCACCCCGACCCCCTATATATATATATATATATATATATATATATATATATATATATATATATATATATATATTTATATTTGTTTTACAGAAATATTAATATATGGATTGAGGTATTATGCAACGAAATTTAATACTACATTATTATAAGAAGAATTTTATTTACAAAATTGCTTAATAATAATACTATAATACAAAAATAATTAATTTAATAAAGAGCTCATAATAACATTAATCGATCCTGAACTATTTTTTCATTTACAACACCCTTCTTTTCTGCAAAGGTGTGTAAAATGTCACAGATACCGATATGTAACGGTTACTCTAAAATGAGACCAACTGAAAGTATCACTTAGTTACTATCAATCATAGCTTGAATCACTGTAACAGATTGAACCTGTAAGTCCAGTGAATATTACAAATTATTGTCAGGTCTTCTTACGTAGTTATGTAAGTGCTTAGGGAGATGTAATTGTTTAGAAGAGCCGTTTCTGATCCGAACGTAGTACAAAAGAAAGTTATTTCAAAATCGGAACGGGTTCTCTGCTGCTATAGCTTTGGATTATTGAATATTATGTTATAGCTCACCCACAAAAAGATGGCAGACCGATGGCGAACTCAAACGGCATTATGATGAAACTAACGTCTCCTCCTTTAACTTCCGATGTAACTGTCAAAGTCCAACTTTTCAAAGATAAAAAAACGTTTAAAAAATTGAATTCCCATTATTGAAGTTTTTTTTTTTTTTAAATAGTAAGTATTCGTAAATGATATATGTATTATCGAGTAGAATAAAGAAACAATGAAGCAATTGTTGTGCATGAAATTTGTGTAAAAATAAAATAATAAAAAAGCCTAAACAGTTTTGTGGTTCAGGTTGCTTCACTCTTTTTACGACGGTATATTACAGAATGATATTGTAATCTTGTAATAAAATAAATTTTGTAAATGAAATCAAGAAGGTAAAAAAGAGTAAGAATAACTTAGAGCCCTGTGATTTCGCCCTCGGTCTGCTATCTTTTTGTGCGAATAGCAAACTAAGAACCGTCTTGTATTTTTATCGATAAGTATTGTTTATGGACGGTTTTATTCATAAAATAAACACATTTTATATTTTTAACAAAGGGACCCCGTGTGACTGACTGACTTTATCTCGGAGACTGCTGAAAACGCCGGCTGTGATCGGCATATAATATTGTTAAATTGAGATGCTTTAAGGTTCAGGCACACGATCTGTGATCAGCTGCCGATCTAATGTGTTATTACTTACTGCACTATACATGTCACACAGAAGGCGATCCATCGCTGCGAGCCAGTCTTTATCGAGCCCGGCAACGATCCATTTCTCTAGAGCGATCTGGAAAGATCGCAGAACATAGTGATAGATCGCATTCTAGGTCCCTGAGCCTATAGTTAGGTCGTACCTACTAATCGTTAGTACCTACTAGACCAGCTTAGCTAACATAACCAAACGTTCCGGTTTCGGTGGGACAGTCCCATTTTCGGGCAATGAGTCTCGGCAGAATTTGCCGAGAGACGCACAAATGTCCTACTTTGTATTGTACAGTGGAACCTTGATTATTTGTCTCTCGCTTTACTCTCAAGCCCTTCCCCTCCCCCCCAAAAATTTATATATAATAACAATAAATTATAATAATAGTTGAATCAACGTGGTCCACAGTAGGCCGAATCGAAAAAAAAATATAATAATAATTCATTTAATTGAAACATCTCTTAAAATCCTGCCCGTATCAACATGGGCGTTTGGATATTTCGCTTGCAGAACAGTGCTCGATTTGCGTATTAATAAACAAAAAACATGTGATTCTTATGGACGAACTAAGTTGAAAATTAATTTTGACTTATGTTTCCCGGAATTATGACTTTTATTCAACGATTCTCACCAAACTGTACAAGACAAATCATCTCATACGATAAGTACGAAACATAGAAATGTTTTATATTGTATAGTACTGTACATATGTTGTATGATAATAGTAATAGAGTTTTTAATTTTGCAAAATTAATAACAAAAATGTACTGACTACATACATACTACATACTGTTTAAAATACTTCTCATGCCTCAGGTAGTTGTAGAAGCCATCGTAACATCTCTGTGTTCATTTCAAAAAATTAAATAAATAAATCTTTTCAATTTAGTGTATGATTTAAGTTGTGCGTGATAGACAACTCATAGCTTAAATATGTCTTCCAAATTTTCCATAATATCATTAGGAAGTGGATGGTAGATTTAGGAACAACGGCAATCAAGGTTCTAGATAACACTAATCCACTGTCTGGCCCCCGTTTCAGTTTGAACCGAATCACTTTATTGCCGGATATAAGAAAAAAAAAGGTTGAATTATAGCTTTGATTTACTGTCGGTTATCGAGGCGTTAAGATTGCAACAAGTGTAATCTTTTAAAGATCGAGACAGAAAACAGATTAAGGGACAGACCACGTGTTGAGGGGCACATTTGGATCTGATGAAGAAGTAAGTGTGTTGTTAAAAAAACTAAGAGGAGGCACATGGTCACCACTGATGGAGGCTCGCGCTGCCTTGAAAGAAACACTCCGCTTCCAAAGGATGTTGTCCTTTCTTTAGCATACAATCCTTTCTTCTTTTTTTTTCTACATTTATTTATCACATCTTGGTAGTTTCCTTGTGCTTTCTAAGTATATAGAAGAGCTAAAAGAAAAACATCAAACTGTATAGCATAGTAATATTATTAATAAAAATGCCTTGTGAATGAAGAAAGTTGTGGGTTGTTAGTCAACTTTGGTGTGCATTATAGATATAATCCTAGGGTGTCTAGTTAAAAAAATAAAAATAAGGTCTTTTTAAAAATTCATCTGGTCAAATTTCGTAAATGCTTTTGTGTTGACTTTGCAACCAATTAAAACAATGGGGTCGGAGGTATAATAGTTTTATAGATTAAAGCCTTTAAGACCAAAGATTAATGATTAAGCCGGCATGTTTTAAGCTTTACTGTTCTAATTTTTATTCCCATTTTTTTTTCCAATCCCCATTTTTATCTTCTTCTTGTTCAATTTTTCGCTTTTTCGCTAATTTCTTGTCTATGATCCTTCTTCTATATCTTGGATATTCCCATTTGCATTTAACTAAAGTATTGACAATTGTATTGACTGACTCACCGGGATGTAGGAAGTCTGTCGAGCGTCTGACGTCATTTCCACTTCCATAACATTCTTCTATATTTCATATTTGTTTTCCTTCTCATTCTTTATTTTTATCCTTGTTGTCATTTGTTATGCTATATCAATTACGTATACAGTTGAAATAGCCAAGTTTATTTTGAATTTAACTTTTTTATAATTAAATTAATAATTAATTATGAAGCGAAACAGCTCTGCGTGCATATTTGTTCATATTGATTTTGGAACACTTATTTTCAGAAGGCTAATAAATTATTCCTAAATTCTTTTTTGTAATTTAATAGCCAAGATATTTCAAGAGAAAAGTTCTGAAAATGTTGCCTTTTTCTATTTTTTTTTAATTTAGATCATTTTAGCAATTATGTGCTATTATTTATTATTTTTAATTTGTACTAATATCCTATTTAAGATCAATGCCCTAATTATGACAGGATCCACATTTGTATGGGTCTTTGCTACTTTTTATAGAATAAGAAAAATATAACTTTTTCGAGCCGATTATTGAATGTTACAAATATATAACATTAATTATTGTCATTTTTAAAAATGATTATTTAATAGTTACATTTAATAAGTTGGCTATTTATGCCTGTAACTAAGAAACAATTATGGAATATTGATAAATACCTTTGTAATTATTATTTTATCAATAATAAAAGTATATTAGAAAAAATTGTCCTAAAAAACAATATATGATAAAATAAAATTACATCTAACTAAATTTCAAAGAAATTTACATCTAAATTATATCTAATAAAATTTTAAACTTTTATATGTCAAAATTATTTTCATATTTAACTGATTTTGTTAGTTTAAAGCATTTACACTTAATATAATTTTAAGCTTTTTACTACTTATTCTTATTAAAAGTTATACTATATGCCGCCATATTAATATTTTCAATACAAATTATTTATATTTATCTACATTTTTAAGATTTTATATGACAAATTTAAATTACATCCAACTAATGGACCAGATTTTCTAAAAGATTATAAAATATATTAGTCTTCTTCTCTTGTTTTGACTAATTTAAATTTTTGCATTTATTTATCTTTTTATTTGGCATCATTTTGGATGCATTTTATTCTGTAGATTTTGGAAGGTTGCTTTGCATTAAACATAATGCGCTGATATTTACATAATTTAATTCAAATTGAAACAAGAAATTATTTCATACATGCTATGTAGGAAAAACTATGAACTCAACTTTACACCACTTTTAAAGTTTTTACTTATAAATTTTAAGAAATAAAAATTTTAGGTTCAATAAATGTTTCATTGTGGGGTTTCCTCCTATCTATTTTTTTCTCTAATGCTTTAATTGTAGGAGTAATTAATTATATCGATTTATTAAATTTTATTTATTTATTATCTTTTATTCAGTGCCAGTATTATTTTATATTTGATAGATACATATATGCATATATTTATATTTCTCCTCCTTTTGATGTCCGTTGAAGATTACTAAGAAGGCTTAGAATCGGTTATGTGTGAACCCGGAATAGACGTAATTGGAGGTTGAAGGAGGAAGTAAGAAATTAAACCATGAATTAAAAGGATGTGAATTTTGTTGAGTCTCTCTTGCGCGACGTCTGATTCTCTACCTGACCATCCTATTTAACCGTCGTTTCTTCCTTCCTACTAACAGGCAACATGGTATTTTTTTATCAAAGAAAATAATAAGTAACTTATTCAACAATAATATGGATCAATTTATAAATTTTAATAATATTAACTTCACAGCTGAGAAACAAAAAGAAAAATATCTTATATGGTAGCTATTTGGTTCTTTTCTTTTATTTTTTCTTATAATTTTATTATCTAAAAACATTTAATTTTAATAAGTTATAAAAATTAAAACATAAAAACTGAACCCGTATTGTTTTTTTAATATTTCTTAAGGCATATCATACTAATCCAAAAACATGATATTTATTATAAATAATTATGCAGACAAACCTCAAAATCTATGCATATATATGCTCTTACAAAATCTACTGATTTTCCACTTATGAAAATGATGTTCCGCTTAGCCACCAAATTTTTTTATTTTATATCTACTCTGGCATATTCTTATAATTTAAAATTATATTATGATCAAACTATATATATATTTTTATAATATACATATGGATACTGTTTCAAATCATTAACAAGATCCACATAAATATATGCTTTATTCGTCATAATATCTTTGTACAATTACTGTTGAAGAAATGAACATGCTATATTACCATAGATAAAAATATAATGAAAAAAAAATACTACTACATTATTTATAATATTGCGTAATAATAATATATTTATAATTCGTACTTTAATAATATGCGCTTCCTCAATTATACCATATACCTGTAAAATAAAATGGTTGCATTTTGTAATATTTCAACCATAATAATTAATAATAATATAAATAATTTTATATATAATTAAAGTAATTAATAATTATATATAATTTTATATATAATTTTAAAAATTAAATATAAATAATTAAAGATTTTATATATTTGTTCCTACTTCATTTTACATATCGACATCGTTTTTTGAAAAAGGCTTGAACGCCAAAAAATCGAAATTTAGGTTTCGATTTATTATGGGAAGTAGATTCCAGCTCTATTGGTTCCCACTCACGATATATCGAGAAAAACAGTTTGTAATGGTATAAACACCGACAATTGATGACGTAAGCAAATAAAATTGTAATTATAAAGGTTTTGCTAGATTAATAAACTCCTACTCTACCCATCAAAGAATAAAAGTTTTATAAAATATATTGTTATTTAAGAAAAAAACGTTTAATGTGTTTCCTGTAAAGTTTGCTAAATGGCCCTTACCGCTTTTTCAAAAAAGGGCATCGGTATAATTGTTAAGCTTTGTAGCTTTCAATTTTATTTTGTCATGATTTCAAAATTATATTAAAATAGTTGATTAATAAATAAACACTTTGTAGCTTTATAGACATTTTAAACTCATAGATATTATATGAGGCATGGGGGGCTACAATGAACATACATAAAGAAGGCTAAAAAGAGATTGGATAAAGGATCTCTTTTATTAATTAATAATTTGAAATAAAGCCAAGTGGAGGCAGTGGAGCCAGTACCAAAGGGTACTGGTATCCATCATGCCTTACATGTTATTCATTTGTTTTTTTAATTTAGTGCTTTTGCTGGATGTCTTCGTATCAATTCAAAAATTAAGTTTTGACTTTTCAGTTTCTCACGAATAATTTGTTCCGATCCTCCTGTCGTAGGTGAGTCCTTTTGTATCCTCAGAACTTAGCGATACGCAACACGTGTAGAGTTGAACGGCTCCAAGAATCTAGGCATACACTGCAGAGGCACATACCGTTACGATTTGTAACTGTACCGTAAGAAAAGAGTTCAGTGTCATAATTTGTGAGAACAATAGGGCTCATAATAGTATAATTCTCGGCTGTTAGAACAATTAACGCTGCTGTATTGTATTTAATTGGTACAAACTGTTATGTAAGTGCGACAATGAGGAGCTCTAGAGGCCAACCTATTCAGCGGGGATCCATTTAAGGGGTCGGGCTTACCTCTTACCTCGCAGCTAGGCTTGCACAATTACGATTCCGCGTTTGAATAGAAATACATCAATAAACGGTTTCAAAAAAAAAAAAATAAATAATAAATTTATAATGTATACTTAACGTGACCAGATATTTTCTGGTCTGAAATGGGACACTGTTTGTTGGGGATGTAGGCGGAGGGGAGAAAGAAATACGTAGTCAATGATCGTTTTGTAAAATTTAAAACTCTATTGCTATTTGTATACAATGTTTCGTATTTATCATTTGAGCTAATTTGTCTCAGA
This sequence comes from Rhaphigaster nebulosa, assembly GCA_948150685.1. Classification (NCBI taxonomy): domain Eukaryota; kingdom Metazoa; phylum Arthropoda; class Insecta; order Hemiptera; family Pentatomidae; genus Rhaphigaster; species Rhaphigaster nebulosa. The sequence goes on along the minus strand of OX411310.1, from coordinate 107,781,480 downwards.
AAATTTGGTGAGGGTCGTTGAATAAAAATCCTGGCAACGAGTCAAAATTAATTTTCAAGCTCCATATTTCGTCCAAGAGACTCACATACAAGAAGGAAAATTGAATCTAATGTTATGTCTGTTGTTTACAATTAATTAATTTTTTTGAGGCTTCGCGGTTAAGTAAGAAAGGCGGGTTATCGGAGAACAGATAATCATGGTTCCACTGTTCCATTCATACAGGACATTTACGGGTCGCCAGGATACCTTACCTAAAAATGGGACTGTCCTGCCAAACTGTCGCGATATGTATATTATTATATAAGATACATTTATTTTTATTCGTTTGAAACTGTCAAAAAATTATTTTATAATGAGGAATAATTATTTAATATCATTAAAACCAAGTACAGCCTAAATCTCAACACCAAATTTGATTTATTTTTTCTGTTACTTAGCAACTTTTAAGTATATCACATTCCTAAACAATAATCACTGTTATTCACTCATTTTTTAAAAATAAAATTTGTAAACAATTTTAAGAATTTTTTTTAGTAAGAAATACAGTTTCTTCCAATAATTTAATGCTATGTACTAAAAATAAACCAACTCATTAAATTTGTTATCGAAATCTACTAACTTATTTTTAACCTTTTAGCGGCCAATGTTTCCGATTGGGAACAAATACTTGGAAATTTTTTAAAAATATTTATCTAAAAGAACTCATTCAATATTTTTATTTGCTTACATTAAGTCAAAACTTATTTTTGGTTAAACCGAGCCTTTTTTTTTCAAATTCGAGTTACTTATAATTTTTCTAAGTACGTGAAACATACCTTTTTATATTTTTCGTTTTAATTCATTTTTATAACAATGGTTTTGATTCGTTTAGTGCAGTAATATATATTTTCTATTTTCTCTATTGTACCTACTATATGTCATTAGTTCAAAAAAATATATACAAAAATTAAAAGCTTAATCTTTTGTAGCCAATGTCCCCTCTTTTTTTTTTACCAAAACTGATAATCGTTATGTTTTATATGAAAAATTAGAATTCCGAAAAAATAAAAATTATTTTAGATATGAATTCGGTTTAATGATAATTTAGCTTTCATGCAGCATGCTTCATAGATAGTAACGATGATATGATTTAATAAATAAGTAAAAGTTATTCGCTGTTGAAAATGGTTTCAGCCGAAGTTAATATTGTGAATGAAATTGTTGAGACTTAGCATTGCTCGTTTACAATAAAATAATTCCTAAATGATATAAATGATAAATGGTATAAATTCCTAAAATAAGTCACAAATGAAGAAATCAAAGGAAATCCAAATTTATTATTATTATATTCTGAGGGATATATCTTTCCCACCAAGGTACATATAAAATAAGTTCTGTCGCAATCCGAGTATATTTCAAATGAGTATATAACGCTTTGGAGAAGGAAAAAGTTATATCAAGACGGTTATTTATATCTTAGTCAGAGGATATAAGGGTTCTTGGGTCTAAAAAAAAAGTTAGCGAAGTGTGATTATTACCTCGATTAAAAAATAATGAGAAGTACTGTTTTTTTTATCGGACTTGTGCAATTGTGTAAATTCTGAAATTATAATTATTTATATGCTATCACTTCTTCTTTTGATGCAAAGAACGATTCTTACAATGTATACACATATATATATATATATATATATATATATATATATATATATATATATATATATGATAATATATTCCGTCCTCTCATTAAAAAAAATAAATCGCAACTCACTCGTGGAATTTTAAGGGCTTAGAAATACTTAAATTGCAAGTAATGAGAATCCCAAAAAAGAATATATAATCATAAAATAGCAATCTCGTGAATGAAGATCCAGTCATTTATTGCAAATTTTATTTTTGAGGAAGGTGACGTCATCAACTCAACGCTCAAAATTGGTAAACGTCACTCGCTTCAACCTTAAATCCAAATCCAATAATTCTTTTTGCATCCTCTAAAGACACATTTTCTCTGTTAATTGATACCAAATCTTGCTTTATAGCATTTATAAAAGCGGAGCTATAAGCATTTAAAAAGGCATCAAAAGTAATAGTTTGGCCTTTCCATCGCCAAAATATCATGGGGGTCGAAACTCGAAGACACTAGCGTAGCTTAAGTCGACATTGTTGGATGCTTACCACAGAACATATAATATCGTCGTTCCCATTGTAAACTTATGAATTTGAAAATCACTACTTTTCAGGAGAGCAAAAAAATTGTTGCATTAATTTGTGTGTTAGGGCTGATTTAGATTATTTTAAATTTTTTTGTTAGTGTTATATTTCTTTTTTCTCATAATTTTATGTATAATTATTATTTTACCCTAATAATAATTAATACACACATTCGATACTTAAACATGGATGCTTCAGACTTTAAGACGTGTAAAAAATACAACTGCGGTTTTAGCACTTTCTAATGCCATAACAGATGCGTAACTTTACTACAGGCTGAATCAACCTAAATACTACCGAAAATAACAACAACAAAAAATCCAAAACAAAACTATTTTCCACATTCGTAAGTTTAACATGGGACCGACGATATGTACTAATAATAGCGTTGTCTTAAATAAAAACGCAGATAACAAGTTGTAGTAGTTATATATTATAAAGCGGATCAATAAAAATGAAGAATCCATGAGGGAAAGGGGGAATAGTAGCTTACGCAGAGGAGGGGGGATCACAGCGATATATCCTCCCCCTCTCCCCCATCCCCCAAATGTACAAAAAAATATAATTTTCATACCCGCCAATATAACATTTGTATTTTTAGTAATATTTTTGGTAATTTTAACAATAGGTTTTGATCCAATTTTCATGCTTATCCTTAAAACTTACCCCAAACAAATTTAAATCCCCCTCCAAATAAAAATTCTGCGTTCGCCTCTCAGGGAGAGAATCCCCGAAATGCATTTCGAGAAAATCAGATTTTAAAGTTTGAAACTTTCCATTTCTCATGTTCGTGGTTATTCTTCTAAAGATTCTAACAAACCGACCATCCACATTTCCGGTTGTTTGTTTTCTTGGTGTTATTCCATAGCTTATTCCACTCACAATATGGACAAATTGATGTGTATAATTCCATTTCGGAAAAAAATGTGACTCTACCCCTTTTACCTACAGAATCTTCAAATATGTTTGGTGTAAACATAAAGATAATACAATGATATTAATATCTTATAGTAAATTATAACTGGAAGTTATATTTTGTCCTTTAATAAAACAATTACAGGAACTTCCTAAGAAATTATAAGAAAGAAGACAAAGATATTATTATCAATTCATAATTTAGAAGAATTATGTGACACGCCCTCCTTTCTCATCTGATAATCCCAAAGATCATTACTTTAATCAATTTCGCTTTAAATAAAATAAAACCTGTTTTAAATCTTTCATATAACTTTGTTCAATGTCTGATCATTCTATTTTATCTAAAATATCCCATTATCATATAATTCATTTCAGGCAGTTTGTGAGGAAGAAATGCTATTCTCAACAAAATCCATAAAAATTACTCAAAAAAAAAAAAAAAAATTAATAACGGAAAACACTTAAACCAAAAAGTCAAAATAATAATATTTGATACTATCACAATCGAAAATTGAATTTAAGCCATGACGTACTCGTATATCGCATCAGAAGAAGACTATTGATGTAAATTGCATTCATCATATCATTAATGTAACTACTATATTCGTTGCGTACTGATAAAAATGATAGACAAAGATATATTCCATCAAGACAAAGACTGCGATGAATTATTTAAATAATATATATATATATATATATATATATATATATATATATATATATAAGTATATATATATATAATATATATATATATATATATATATATATATATATATATATATATATATATATATGTATATAAGTATAAATACATATATAAGTTGTATAAAAGAGAAGCTGGAAGTGGAGGAAAAATAAAACAGAGCTGTGCCGAATTCCACGAGGTTCCGAAATAGCCCAAATCCAAATCTAGAAACCGGCGCTACTAGCAGATTTCCGGCAACTTCCTTCCCTACACAAAGCTAAGATTAGACCAGACGCCCATAAAAGAACTTCCTCTACACGTTGCGAAACTCTCATTACAATTTTTTTAAACAACGTATATATTAAATCGTTATAGAAGCCAAAAAGCATTTTCATGAACCGCGTTATTTATTCAATTTGATTAGAGTGGGCGGTTATGAGTAAATTATAAATCACCATCATCTTGATTAGGGACAGTAATTAAAATTGTTTTATCGAATTTATTCACGTAACGAAGCTCCTGCTGAGTTATTTGAAACCATAATTCCAGTTGATATTTGAGTTAATATTGAGATTCAATTCTTGGAAATATGTTGTTTTCAATGCGACCATTGATTAGGATTCTATTGCTGTAATTATAATAAAGTCTATAGTTGGCCTGTTGTGAGAATTTAATTAATTAATATAGCATTGGAACTTTAATAAAAAAGTACAATAAACTTTTGTACAGGTTTCCTTTCATAAAAAATTAACAATTTGCAATATTTTTATGATTGGTAATATTTTGGCGTCGGATCTCAGGTCACCCCACATATTTTGGTTATCGGTTTGAGGCGTCTATTGCAAATATTTTTATGATATCACCTTTTTCAACAATGATTTTCTTTTTACACCAATTTTCACTACTAGTGTAGTATTTCTCTTTGATCTATTATTTGGAAATCCATCTTGTTTATTTTACGATACATATTAATTATACTTAGGTATTATAATCTGGTCAAATTTTCGGTATCTTTTATTCAACAGATCTGTACGTTTCAGAGACATCTGAGTCTAAAAACCTATTTTCCGGCCATTGTCTGTCTGTCTGTGTAATCATCCTTTGAAAGGCAATAACATTCTCTCTCCCTCTCTTTAGATATATACCTATATATATACATATATATATATATATATATATATATATATATATATATATATATATATATATATATTTAATGGTATCAGAATTATTCTTAGGTTTCAAAAATCAGAAAAAAATCATAGTTAATTTTGATAAAGTGCTTTTGGACGTAAAATAACTTAAAGTGTTATTTATTACAAAGAGCTAAGACGTGTTAAGAAAAAAACCCTCAGAGGCTGGTTAGGAAATGATGAGGCATCAGGTGGGGTGAGAGGCATGTGGCTTGCACATGCAGTGACAAGTGCATCCCCGCCTCTACATAGTTATGCTTTTTTCGATCGGCGTATCCACTTTGCCTTCCTCAGCTTTTTTCGTGCCCTTTCTCACCCTGAGGAAGTTTTACATTTTAACCCCGAAACCTCGGCCCTCTAATAGATATATCATGGTTACCATATGTTGCGGTCGCTCTATAGAATATTATGAGCGAAAAAAAAGCCTTCCTTTTTTTTTTTTTTTTTTTTTTTGGAGAAGATACGATTTCTAATAAAACTTTGTGTTTCTTCATACCAGAAATTAATTTTCGTGTTAAGGTTCAGTGCATTTTTATTTTTATGCACATGATTAATGTTTTAAATAGGTACACTGAACGAAAAAAAAAACGCTACAAATTAATATATTATGCTTTATTATTTATAAATAAATAAATGAATTTTGGGCTGTATAAAATAAAAATAATTTTTTTTTATTCGATTTTTGGATTTTACGGATATACGCATACATAAAATCTCAAATTTTGAGAATGGGGAGGGAATAAATTTTTTTGTTTTTGCTTGGTCGGTTACGTTAAGGATCATTATTGAAAATAATAAAAGTGAGGTAGGTTATTGAAAAAGTAAAAGGTGATTTCTGCGTGGTGTATAATAAATGGCTGAGCCAGAAACAAAAGTTTTTTTCTTACTTCCATCATGGGGTCAAATTATAAAAAAACAACTCATAAAATATTATAATTTGTCATACAATTTTAATGTCCCTAATTGTATCTAAAATAAAATTAATAACGATAAAACCACCCGAAATTGTCTTAAATTATTCTTTTATTATGAACTACATATCCGCACAGATATTATAATTTCTATCATTTCTTCCCATCAATTCCACCTCGTGTTGGGCGAAACTGTTAACAGTGTGCAATTAAAACTGCTCATGTTAAATAAAGGTTATTAGAAATAAAAATAATAAAAAAATATTTCTACAATACGTATCAATATTTTCTTTGTATAGGAACAGGATACTTTAAGTAAAATTTATTTGTATTGGGAAAAAAAAATGTGTTAAACAAGAAATGTTTTTGTAAATTAAATTGAATTCTGGATATTTTAAGTAAATTATTTATAGCGTGTGTATAGTAGTGTATAACATAATAAGCGGACCATCAAAGCATTCAAGATGATAGAAGGCTAATATTTTTTGCATTTTTATACTTAACAGTTTTTGTATGCTGATTAACTTAAATCTTTTTATGAGGATATAATCGAAAGATTCTAAACACAAAACCTTCTAGTCTCTCAAATAGCAGTAAACAACCAATCAGTCAACCATTTGCAAAATTCAGGCATCATCAAAAACAAAAACCATATCACATATATTTGGAAAAATTACAACACATCCCACATCAACGGTCTAAAAACGTCAGTACATCAATTCAAGGCATCTAAACACCTCGAGTATGTGAGTACAGTGAAGTCCAGGTAATCCGAGTTAGATTGAACTGGACCTCCCTCGGATTGTCCAAAAACTTGGATTATATACGATAGTCCGTATTTCGGTGTGTGTATGTATAATTTTAAAGCATATGTATATAAATGAATTTCAAATCTTATACGTGAAAACAATCCTCTATTTTCCTATGCTCTTGCAAGGTAACACTTTTGGCAGTTACGCGCATAATCCATTTCTTGAAAAAGGAATGTCTGCAGGCGTGATTTCATCTTGTTCGGCCTCTCCCAATGCTTTTTCCAGTCGATTAAACTCTTGTGCGTGGCTGATTTCGGGCGTGTTATCTTCATTTCCATCGTCCTATTTCACTACCGACTCTCGATTTTCTAATTAAAAAAACATGCTGTCAGAGAGTTCCTCGCTATTGCCTCTCTCCAGCCGCTGTTTGAGTTATTCAACACTGTCGTCTTGTTCACAGCCGGCTATGCCCGAAATGAAGTGCATCAAAGCTCCGTTATCTTCATCGTTAATGTCATCATCAGGTTCTTCGTTACTTTGTTTTGTTCCTTCTTCTCTACCGCTCGGTTTAAAAAATTTTACCATGATTTTTGTATAGTTACCCTGATAAATTCTAACCAAGCGTTTCCCAAACAATTGATTGCGTTTTTAGAAAGCAGAGGAGTGATTCCTTCTCTTAGAAACACGTAATTACACTTACGAGCATTATAATGTTTTTATAATTCGGAAAGGATTTTTTGAGAAATAAAATAAAAATAAAAAGATTCGTAAAAAAAAAACTCGGATTATTGGAAACACGGACCATTGGAGCTCAGGTTACCGTGACTCTACTTTATTCATATGAAAGGAAAATACTTGTCCTTTTTTTTTTCAGTTATAAATTTATACAGCTTTATTAAGGATAAAAATAAAATGATTTTTTTTTTTGCGTCAATTATTTAACTAGGTATTAATCTTTAAATTTAATTTAATTAATTATGTAATTATTTTTTGTGAAAATTTAGAAAATAAGACTTTTCTTGGATGAACTTTTAAGCGGAGAAGCAGATGCCGCGGGTGCACACAGGACCTCCCCGGCGGACACGTGAGCTGCCTGCTTTTAGAAATACCATCTTTTTTCGAAGGCGATTCACAGACAACTTCCTGCCTCTATTTCAGATCTTAACAGAATTATAACGTCTGCCGTGATGCTAGAGCCAGGCAGCTACGATAATTTTTGAATAATTGGGGAAGATAAAATTGTTCGTTGTCCGTTAGTTTTTTAATATGAACCGGTCAGACACATTGCATTTATCTTACAGCTGAGTTACTTTCTCAGGGATGGGTATCATCATTTATTTTGTTATGTTTTTTACTTCCTTGTACGAAGTAAAGGAAATATTGCAATCGTGAAAATTTTCGATTTTCAGATTTCCATTTTGACCATCCCTGAATCCATTTTGACTAGTTTCGTCGTGGCGTCTGTACGTACGTTCGTATCTCGCATAACTCAAAAACGGTTAGCCGTAGAAAGTTGAAATTTTGTATTTAGGATTGTTGTAAAATCTAGATGTGAATCTCCCTTTTTGGTCACTGCTTAATCACAGGAAGTGGTACTTTACTTGAAGGTCATAATTGATTTCCATAAAAAATTATATTAAAATACTATGCAAAACTTCTCAAATTTAGCATTTATAACTTATATATTGATTTAAATAATATACTAGATTTTCGTCTAAATTGGAAACAGTGGCGGTATTTTACTTGAAGGCCATATTAGACATTCATCAAAAATTATATTAATTATTATGTAAAACATCTCAAATTTGGTAAATAGGACTTTTATATCGATATGAATGTATTTAATATATTTTGGTTAAAATTGGTTAGCCGAAAAGGGTACTTTATTTGAAGGTCATAATAAGCTTACATCAAAAATTATATTTAAATTAAATACATAAAAGATATGTTTCGGTAATAAAGATTACAAACGCAATTTGGTTTCCAATCCAATTAAACATTTTTACTATTTGTTTTAAATGTCAAAATTGAGTGTAAAATACTGGTTTTTCTCTACATTTGTGTGTGTGTGTGTGCCAATAGATGTATCTCGGGACCCCGAGTGTCGTTTTTGAGATACTGTAATCTTCGGAAACTAGTAACCAAATTCAGGATCACTTTTTGAGCCGCCGATTTATAGTTTTATAGGCGTACAAGGAAGTCATGTGTTGTCCACATCAGATATTTTTATTCAATAATTGTAATGTATTCAATTCAAGAAAAAATAATTAATATTACTTTAATTTGTTTTTAAATTGAGTCCAAAATGACTTTTTAAGAAAGAAAAAAATAATAAGCGTTGATACATACTACATAAGTACGTTTAATTTTTATTCTGGTATTTTTCAGTGTAATTTATTTATTTTTTATGTTTTGATATTCATCTGAATAAAATAAATCTGAGATATAACAAATTCCAATCAAAAAATTCTGTGAGATAAGCATCACTCGAAGGTTTTGCATAAAAAATTTCAAAGCTTAACGTCTCAATGTTTTTCCTCAAATTTTTCGTTCTATTAAAAAATTTCCTAAAAATTTACATCGAACCCATTTCAGTAGTTTTATGTTCCGTTGGGGAAAGCATCATATATTGATCAACATGAACATTGTAAACAAATTGAGTTTTTCTGTAATAAAATAAAAGTCTGAAAAGTTATCCCATGATTCTAAACATGTGAAAAGATTTGGTCTACCATAACTTTTTGGTTTATTATTTTTCAATAATGAACCTTTGTAATCGACCAAGAAATATCATTTTTAAACCCTCCCCAGGAATTTGAGATTTTACATTTCAAGTTACGTGGAATCCAAAGATCGAATAAAACAAAAAATCCATCCGTACGCCGTCCGCTACTTTTCTTGTGACTACTAGTCTCATTTTTTTTTTTTTTTTAAATTCGGCATCAATGTCATAGGTTACCCCAGGATGATCCTCGGAACTCGACATTACGATAAGCCGTTTTGTCCCAAAATGGCGGCAGATTAGTGGTTTCATACGCCCATGTATGGCCCATTTATTAAGATAGAGGCAACATATTAAGTGTTTTGTAATCATACAAAATCTTAAAAAAAAAAAAAAAATATATTTGTTGTACATACATATGTATTTGAAAATAATAATCCAGAGTGTAGTAACTTGCGTTTTTAATTTGCCATTTTTATTGTTAATTTTAAACTGGTTTGTTAATGATCTCTTTTATAATACAAAAATTACAAATTGTATCGGAAATTCCTCAAAATATAACAGTCACAATATAAGAAGGTTAAAAAAAAATTAAAAAATTGTTATTTTAAGTACTCATTGAAGTGACAGAGGTTTTATAAATAACTTAACTGATAGAATTTTCGCTACTATCTTCGATATTTTTTCACATATACAGGTGCGTTCACACTTTTGCCAAGTGTAGGCAAGTCAAACGCCAATCCAAATGGCAAACGTGTAAGGGGTTTACAAAAGCTTAGCAAACTAACCTATCCGCACGCTACTGATACCGTTTATTCCAACTTCTGACGGTTGCTAATTTCAGTTTAAACTATTTTTATTTTATATTGAATCATTTAAAAGTATAAAATAAAAATATTTAATTTATATAAATACACCTATATGTGTGTATGCAACACTAGCGCTTAAGTGGTACTTCCCGCAAGAACCCGTTCGGAATCAAGCACAGACAATACTAACTGAGGCAAGCAACATTTCTCCTTTTACACGTTTGATTTGCCAAAGTTTGGCAAAGGTGTGAACGCATCTTATATAATTAGTATCGTTTTTAATAAACGATATAATATTTGATATTTCGCTTCCGATAACCCTATGCTTACTTCGAGTTATATGTCCCGCCCATACCTTCTTTGCTTCAAATCGTAACTCACCGATGGATTTCCGTAATTAATTTATTTTTTTATTTTATTTTTTCATCTCCTTCATAATTTTAATGTTGTGGATCCGATTATGATTCGGAGCTTGTAAACCTCTTTCCTGTTATCCTAGAGACCAATTAGACCAAAATTATTATTTTGTCTATAATTCGTCCTATAAAGAGACTACGAGTAGCCCTTGCAGTGAATTTCGTGGAATCACTTCCGCTTGTTGAGGTATACGAACTATCATCCACTCGTTGCCTACTTCATAATTCAAGACGTCATATCTGAATACAGCCTGAACCTATACGCCTAGTACCCATGCCATGCTTCACGGGCAGATCACCGAAAGACCATTTTCGACAGGCCAGTCCTCGTATTCCTCTACGCTGATGAACGGAAGCGCAAATAAGACGAAACTATATATAAATGTGTCAAGTAGAAACGGAACGAAATCACGAACGGTATCAAATGGAGTAGACAGAATTATACATGAAGCCTATTGGCGGCCTAGTTGTGTAGCAGTCACGTGTTCATCAGCTAGTCCGTCCTTGCCTCACTTTCTACTCCTTCCTTACACTTTCGATTGCCCCTTCTTCCCGCATTAGCAATCTCAAGTTTCGCCACCTCTGTCTTTTTTGCCGATTCGTTTCGCCACGATCTTAACTGTTCAGAACTGCCAAAAGTGGATTAAATGCCGAAGGAAGGAATTTAGAAACATCGAAAAATTCCTTATCCATTCAGATTAAGATTGGAAACAATATTATTAAATTGAGAAAATAGTGAAGCAGGAAAAACATCAATGTAAAGATTGAAGTCAATAGGACTGCAAGATGCTCTCTAAACTCTCCCAAATAAAAAAAATCAACTCTCCGGTTTAAATCATTCTTAATTCTTCTCAGTAAAAAACAACAACAATGTTCAACAGCCTCATACCTACAGAAGTTCCAAAAAGTTGGCAACAATTATTTAAACATTAGTATTTTAATCAGAAGTTTAGTGTTCTAGTCCGCAAGCTAAGCCACAGACCAGAGGTGAGCTCCATTAAGATTAATTTTCCCTAAAATTCAACCAGATCAATATATCTTAAATTCATTTATGCAGTATAAGGACTAGAAATTAGGAGGAGGAGGTATGATAAATTAAGACTACACATATGACGATATAAAAAATAAATATAAATATATATGTATATGTATATATATATATATATATATATATATATATATATATATATATATATATATATATATATATATGTATATATCGACGTCGTTTTTTGAAAAAGGCGTAAGCGCCATTAGCAAACTTTACAGGGAACACATGATACGATCTTTTTCTAAATAATAATTTTTTTTTCGATATTATTCTTTATTGTATACTGCAGGAGTTTATTAAGGTGGCAAAACCTTTATAATTGCAATATAATTTTAAGACTTCTAGCACTGGCTATAAGGCCAGTGTGACAACTGAGAGTCGTTAGTATTTGATAATTACGTCACCAATAGTCGATTTTTAGACCATTTCCAATTTTATTTTGATACATTGAAATAGTATAATAATAGTATAGTAATAGTTGTAATACATTGGAATCGATAGTGGCGGTGTTTAGGCCCCATAATAAGTTGGAACCTAAATCTCGTATATATATATATATATATCATAACCTATGAAGGTTCTTGTAAGGATCTTTGTTGACCAACGGTAGTAACGGAGGTGATAGGGTCAGCATCCACGCTGAGCCGCTAGGTTTTTTCCAAAAATACGAAGTTACGGATACGCAGTTTATACAGGCTGGGTGTGCACCAGGAGAATCTTCACAGAAAATAAATTTTCTCTAATATTTAGGCCGAGGTATCTTGCTCCTTCAGTTTAGTTCAGACATCGTAATTTTTGGTGAGAGCCGAATGAAATGAAATAAGACACCTGTTAAGTCCTCCATTGGGCGTTTAACAAATTACTAAACTTATCCGATTAAATTTTTAAAGGGGAAAGGCAGTATGCATTGATTAATATAGGTGTGAATAACAAGGTACCTAAGTCCGGACGTACCTGGTTTTTGCACTTAAAGACAACAGAGTTTCTATTGGCCGATGATTTAGTCTTTGTTACTTACCATTCGGAAAAACAATGATGTTCCAGCACCAATCGAACGGCTATATTGTCCACATCGTCCACAGGCAACAATGCATTAAAAAGAAAATAGGAAAACGGTTCTTGGACTATGGCCGTCAATTTTATAGATGTAATATTGAACATTTTTAAAAAACAGATGTTTTCTCTAATTGCACAGGCCAACAAAAAAATTTTTTTTGAAAACTTTTTTAACATTAATAGTTTATCTTTATAGATTTTTATGTGCTGAATCTAAATCTGGCCTTAGTTTTTTTGTATCACCCATAGTTTTCCGTAGGTTTCAGGCTCATCAAACATCCCAACTTTTTAAACTTCTGTAGCGTGTTAGCTACAATAGAAACATACTCTGGGTCTTTTTCATTTCCCAAGAACTTTGTAATGACTTGCTTGAATGATACCCATGCTTCTTTCTCATTTAAGGTCATTGTGGATTCAAAGTTAACATCAAACATTATTTTTCTAATGTCAGGTCCGATAAAGGAGCCTTCTTTTAGTTTAGCTTCTGAAAGACGTGGAAACGTTTCGCAGAAATACTTGAAACATGGTCCATCTTTAGGCAAAGGCTTTACAAATTGTTTCATGAGGCCTAACTTTATATGCAGAAGTGGTAGAAGCACGTTTTTTGGATCTACAAGGTTTTTGCGCAGAATGTTCTTCTCACCAGGTTTTAAAGACTTCCTCACAGGCTAGTTCTTTCTGCACCAATGTTGATCCCTAGCCCTACTGTCCCATTCACACAAGAAACATGGAAATTTAGTAAAACCACCTTGCTGACCAAGGAGCATGCATGTTGTTTTTAAATCACCACATATCATCTAACCATGAGCAGAATAGCCTATTCGTTTTAACACTGTTTCTAGGTTTTCATAGTTTTCTTCCATATGCACAGAATGGCCAACAGCAATAGATGCGTACATGCTACCATTGTGCAACAAAACAGCCTTTAAACTAGTTTTCGATGAATCAATAAACAACCTCCAGTCTTCCTTTTTCAGGAAGACTGAAAGCTGTTCAATTGTTTAAAAATCACTTAATTTAATAAATTTAACTATAAAATGTGAAGAAATTGTACTTTTTTAATATCATATTTGGATTCAGCACCCTAAAAAATATAGGAATAAGGTATTTTCAGTACAAAAGTTTTTTCATCGTTGGCCTGTGTTGTTTTTAAAATGGATGGATGACATCATACTCCATATCAATTTAAAGGATTTTTTTTTGCAAGATTTTTATTAAATAAAATCCATAGAAATGTTTTAAACTAAGAGTTCATATAAAAGTTATAGTAAAAATAAAATATAATAAAAGTTATCTTTCTATTATTATATATTGCACATAAACTGATTTAATTCAAATGGATGATTTTTTTTTTGAACTTTTTACGCTAAATAGAGTGTAACGACAACAAATATAAAATGATATTTTTTGAAGACCACTTTTTTGGATTCAGTGGATCTCAAAAAATGTTGATCATTAGTAAATTTTTGGATAGGTGACGAAATATAACTTTGACAAAAGTGTGAAACTAGTTATCTGTAAAATTCCTACTTTTCAAAACAGAAAAAAATATTTAAAAAATTAAATTTTCATTGCATTGAGGTTAATTTTTTTTTTAAATAATATCTACTTGCAGGCATACTCTATCGTTTAGAAAAAAATAACGATTAATAAAATTCACACACTTAATATAATAATAATAAAATAACCCGAAATCAAAACGTTTTAGACCTTGGTTTCACACTTACGCCGACTTTAAATCGTTGCACCTTTCCTGACCAGATCAGCAAAAAATCGACTAAGGCTGCGCAGATATGATAAGGTGGATAGCGGTGATTTATAGGGCCCGATAAGAAGGGGGGGTCGTTGCCCTAGGTCATGGCTAGGGACGGTGCCACCGGCTCACCCCCTCCTCCCTCTCACCCTCCCTCTACCACCCTAGCCCTTAACCCTAAGGAAAAAATATTAAATTTCCTCCATCGGGTGGTTTGTTTTTGAGGATGTCCCTTTTTCCGACGCCGGCATCTAATAATTTTCACAGTTTTTTCCCCCTTCTTCGTCGGCACTTTTTGGTGTCCCGTTAACCCCTTGCCCTCAGCCCAAATGGTCCTACCTACATCCTTTAGGGCCCTCTCGTCTATAAATATAAACTTAACACGAAGGGCTATTTGATGTTTGTTTTTTTTTTTTACCTGCTATATATGGTTAAAAACATTTTTTGTTAAAATCTGAGTAAGTCAATATATAAAGTTTATTTTTTTAGAATTTTTTTCATTATTCCTTAATCTATTATATAAATTTATATATCTATAAGCATTTAATCAAGTATATTATTATTGATTTCATACAGCCTCCATTAGATTCCGCCATTCTTCTCTGTTTTGGGCAGTAGCTTTCTAATTACGGACATGAAAAAGGTTTTTGCATCGGCTGGCACCTCATCCACCCAATAAACAATTATATTTAAGAACCTTTCAATGTAATTAATTTTTTCCCCATTAAAATGTTTTTTGTTTGACTCGAAGTTTGTTAATTAGAATTTTTTTTTTAACTCATCTTACTTTTGGAAAATTTCTAGAATAGACACATGTTTACAGAAACCTATTCTTTAATATAGGAAAACCTCTATAGCCATCTAAAGAATCATTAATTCTTTTTTAAACATACTTTTTTTATACAATATACTATCATTTCTTCCCTTCTTATATATATATATATATATATATATATATATATATATATATATATATATATATATATATATATATATATATATATATATATATATATATGAATACCTCATTATATGAAATTTACAATATATCAACACAGTTTAGTTCTTAAATTTGTCAAACTGAATTACATTTTTAATTTTAATACATATCATTTAAAGCTCTATGCACATAATTAGTATACATTCTCTAACTGCACAAGATTCGGGAAGTAAAATTTTCAGGATCATTAGGTAGTGTTCTTGGAATCCTTCAATTAAATTATTTTTTTATAAATATTCGCGTTATACTAAACCGGCGTAACAATATATAATACTTAAAAATTCATCAGAATTGTTTGTTTGCTTGTTCAGTAATTTCGGTGAAATTATTATTGAAAAATATTAACAGAAGTGACATTTTTGTTTTATTTTTTCAAAATGTTATAGGGATAACTGCTATGATGCTAGGATAAAGTAATACAAATTCTTAAAATAATTAGCTGTACACAAATACAAATAGACCCTAGCGGTCTGTTCAGAATTTATTACAGTGCACGTGTTGAGGCTTCAGTAGCGAGGAGAGCATGCTTGACTAGAGATTTTTTTAAGTGACGTTTGGAATCCAAAAGAAAAAAACAAAACTATTATTTATGTTTCTGTTTCCTTTCTATCTTTCTTTTTTCTTATCCTTCTTGACGATAATATAAAAATATAGCAACCTAATGTTATCTGATTAATATTAATCATCACGATTCATTAATAAATTTTTGCATTTTTACCGAAACACCAAAATTTTTACTGTAACTCATTTGAGGCGACATGTCTCTATATTTTAATGTATACTATGCTGAGCCCATATTTAATTGTATACTCACTGCTGATATTCGCCTATTATATAAACATACAATGAGAAGTAAAAACATGGCCGTCTTTATTACTTGTTATTTTATCCTGTTCTTATAATTAGCATCTCCACATTCTTTTATAATAAACAGCAGAGACCGTATGGAACAAATTCGTAACATAATTAATACTTGAAATAAAAATATAAAAACAGTAGAATCGTATTATAAAATTTTCATATTTTGTTATGTATTTAAATTTTAATTTGAATAGAGCTTATTTTTTCCTTTTGGGTTTATTATAGCATGTATTAGATGTGATATATTTTTTCCTGAATTCCTTCTCCCATCAGAACAACCCCTTAATTCTAGATGCGATTATGATTAAGTTGAAGGCTTCGATATCCTAAATTGTGAGTAATAACCTGTAGTTAGGATGACATATTTTTACCTTTCCCTCAAGAAAATCATCAGGCATTTCTTTGCAATAAAGTTTGCAGACAATCTTGAGTTTATAAAGAGCAATAATAATTTATTTTATAATTAATACGTGACCAAATCATCTTAATTTATTTATTGCTTTTCATAGAAATAGTATCTACGTTTCGAGGCATTTTTTAAAATATTTTTTTTCCCCCACAAAACTCTGGAAATTATTCTATGAAAAACAATAAATAAAAGAGTTTATTCACATATCAATTATAAATTTAAAAAAAAAAACTTCCTGGAGTAGTAAAATTATAATGATAATTATTTTATATATTTATTTTAATTTTGAGTAATCTGAGCTATGCGATAATTTTTAAATACATTGTAGATATATTATTGTTTAGATACCGTGAATTTTTATGATAATTGATTTTTTGATTTAGCCGTTTTCTTTGATAAAATAGAACTGTATATGTCAAATCCATTACTTATTTATCTGAATTTACTGTTTCTATCACTGTTCGATATAATTTTTTTCGTGCATTTATTTTTTATTTCCGAAAACTAAAACAATTAAATTGTAACTTTCATGAAAACCATGTTAGGTACAAACTGTAATCTAATATATATTCCTCAAATTGATATCAAAGGAAAAGTTCAAAAAAGTAGTAATGAAAAGATGGAGGTGAAGTAATTTGAAAAGTTTTTCTTAACCATACTTTCACTCTCCGTATATAAGTTTTCCCCTTCCTTTAGCAGAAGAATTTTCAAGGAGAAAAGCACCTTTCCTTGGTAACTGTGAAGGTAAAGGGACTCCACCTTTAGAATAGTATAAGACCTTTATTCCTTTCTATCCACTTTATGGACAAAAAAAGAAAAAAGAATATCTTAGGCATTATAAAATTTGTATACTATTTTTTATCTGTGATTGATTATTGATAAAATATATCTATATAATATCTATATATATCTACGGGACTCTCGCATTAGATATCTATCCTTCTTCAAATCTCTCATAGGTGCATTAGAAGTATAAACGATATTAGGAAACATGTTTATTCCTATAAACAATATTACCTACAAAGTTTATTAAACACACATTTAGTGAGGTTACTTAATTTATAATGATTATGTTGAAGTAATAGTGTACTTAAAAAGTAATTACCTTGCCCTACTGGAAAAACATCCCTTTGGTTTAACAGTTGAGTAATAAACTCAGCTAGCTATATCATTTCAAAGCAGACTCCCCATCGTCAAAGCTTTGAAACCGCCCAGTTTTCCCTTCACTTTTATTTAAGCTCTGGTAAGAATTTAACAATATAAATTAAGATTCATCAAATCTCCATGAAATTCCCTTTCTTTTGATAACTCACGTATCAAAATCCATCGCTCCTGAGGGCCGAAAAGGGATCTATAGTACCGAATTATATATAGAGACGATTATATGATTGCGTGCTCATAATTGCCTTTATATCCTGAGATGCTTATTAACGAGTTTTTCTGAGTTATTCCTCATTTATCTTTCTACTGAATATTTTTAAGCTCTCATGAAAAGTTGCTGTTGCCATCTTGCCTAGTCCGAAATTTCAAACATCGCATGATTTAGCTTAGATGAAGAAGAGAAGTATCTTATCATAGAAAAAATGGAGATAAGGAATATAAGCTAAGGCTTCAAAGACCTTCAAAGGCATTACTTAAAAAAAAAAAATGTTCACAAAACTGGACTCATTGTTGAAGTTGAAGTTTATATTTTAAAAAATAAAATTTTAGTCAAGAGTAATGAAAGCGAACGGAAAGTGCATCTTTCAAAAAATATATTCGATAATGTAAAAAGGCAAACGCACGATAGAAGATGCAGTTTGATATTTAGAGAAAAAAGAGTTGTTTCATCTTCAGCTCGTGGAACTTGGAAGGCTCATGGTTGACGGAAATAAATATAGATAACAAACAATTCCAAAATAAAATATTTAGCAGATCTATGCTAAAATGGTGGAAAGATGATAACGCAGAACTCCAGCATAGGCGTGCGCTGCATCCTTTATTATAGGGTGGACGAACCGTAGTAACGAGGGCTTCTTCCATACTCTCCAGTCGTTGGGGGATCGGGTATATTCTTTTTCCCTTGAAAAATTGTTTAAAGAATAAGCTGTCTAAAACGTATTTTTAACAATTTTTGCGTTAAAATTAAGCCAAAAATTTAACATTTTGGGCTACAAAAGATATAAGACTAACTAGTTAGTTGATATCTGCATGATGGTATAGAAGGATCAATCCAATTAGGAATTGATAAATTATTTGCCACTTCTATAAATTTGTTTTATTGAAAACTTGTTTCGAATGTCATACATTCATCCTCAGTTCTAAGAACACACAAAAAATTCAAAAATAAACAATTCAAAATATAGTTGGTATTATTGTACATATTAAATTAGATTAATATAAATCAGTATTATGAAGCATTTATGAATTATGAATTTAATTAAGACAAGAAATCAAATACATGTTGGTACTCACCAAGATTTAAATGGATTATATCAAACAGAATAGTTTGCACTGGTTTCTTCTCGCATTGTACTAACATTGAACGAGAAGTAGGCAGGATGTTTATAGGTAAACGGTTTAAGGGTCAGGGTTTTCCCAGTAAGGCCGGTGAGTAATCAATCCCTAATAAGACTAACTTATTAGCAAGTGCCTGTGTACCTCTGGTACCCACCGTGAACTACGGATGTTGGGGGTGGATGGAAGATGACAGACTAAGACAGAAGTGGAGGAAGATTGTCGAGGAGGGAGGCCTTTCACGAGCTCTAAAATGACAGATGAGTTTAGTTGAGATAGATTTTAAAATTATTTTCAAGAAGTTCATTCAAAATATCCAGCACTCTTTTTTATTATATATTTTTTTTCTTTCTCAGCCACTAATCAATCATTAAATAAAAAAAGTTTTCTCGTTATCTTTCTTAATTTACTTGTTTTAATATTTTTAATACTCACCTTCTCCTAAACCTAAACCTTTCGGTTGTTTTCATTGACATTTTAAGATTATATTGGTTATTACATATCTATAAAAAAACGAGAAAAGTTTCGAGAAAAACATTTTGTTTGGCAGAGACATAGGGAGTCAATCCATCGCATGGTAACTCGAGTTAATCAAAACCGATCTTAAGCAGTTCTGTTTGTCTTGGTATGTAGATCAAGTGTGCGATTTTTAACGCTTGTTTTTCCAATCGCGAGGCGATTTTCAAAAGTGGCTCAACGTGGAAGGGTCATTCTCAAATAAACTATCACTTTTAATCTGGAAAAAAAAAATAAAACAAAAAATTCACGCTCATGGAAATTAGCCATATGCCGTATCTAAGAGTGTCAAAGAGAACAATATCTGACTTGCTTTGCGAGTTTTTAGAAGAAAATATCTGACGTGGACAACATATGACTTCCTTGTACGCCTATTAAACTATAAATCGGTGGCTCAAAAAGTGATCCTGAATTTGGTTACTAGTTTCCGAAGATCGCAGTATCTCAAAAACAACACTCGGCGTCGCAACATCCATCTATTGACACACAAATAGAGAGGAAAACCAGTATTTTACACTGAATTTTAACACTTAAAACACGTAATCAAAATGTTTAATTGGATTGGAAACCAAATTGTGTTTGTAACCTTTATTACAGAAACATATGATTTATGTATTTAATTTAAATATAATTTTGGGTGTAAGCTTATTATGACCTTCAAGTAAAGTACCCTTTTCAGCTCACCAATTTTAACCAAAACATAGTAAATACATTCACATCAATTTAAAAGTCCTATTTACCAAATTTGAGATGTTTTACATAATAATTAATATAATTTTTGATGAAAGTCTAATATGACCTTCAAGTAAAGTACCACTCCCAGTTTTCCAATTTAGACGAAAATCTAGTATGTTATTTAAATCAATATATAAGTTATAAATGCCAAATTTGAGAAGTTTTTCATAGTATTTTAATATAATATTTGATGGAAATCAATTATGACCTTCAAGTAAAGTACCACTTCCTGTGATCAAACAGTGACCAAAAAGGGAGGTTCACAACCAGATTTTACAACAATCCTAAGTACAAAATTTGAACTTTCTACGGTTAACCGTTTTTGAGTTATGCGAAATACGAACGAACGTACGTACGTACGTACAGACGCCACGACGTAACTAGTCAAAATGGATTCAGAGATGGTCAAAATGGATATTTCCGTTGAAATCTGAAAACCGAAAATTTTCGCGATTATAATACTTCCTTTACTTCGTACAAGGAAGTAAAAAACCCTTTGTAAGTCACGATAACTAATGTTTTTTTTTTTTTTTTGTAAGTTTTTTTGCGTTGTTTCTTAGTAGGACTAGCTGCTGTTGTGTTTTAGACACTCAATAATCAAAATATACCTTTTTGATTAAAAATATTTAGTGAAAATTTTTGAAATTCACTTCGGACAGAATGCTCGCGCGAGCCTTTACAAGAAATTTGTTTACAAGCTATTTGTTTTCAAACATAGAATATCTCAAAATGAATTCTGTTTTGATAAGAACTAAATGATAATTTATTGAATGTTTGCCGCATTTTTTATTTTATTTTTAATATTTGAGAAAAGCGCGAAGAATTTTCTCAGAACATCGTTATTGTTATTTCCTTTTTTCCAAAACTATTAAACTGGTTTTGATAAAAATTAACCAGATAATTTTTACTAAAAAATAAATCAAATAATCTATTTTTTTTTATTATTTTTTTGATTAATTTGATATTAGATATTACAATATTTGATATTAGAATGTCATTTAAATTTATTTGAATATATATATATATATATATATATATATATATATATATATATATATAGTATTAATAATTCAACCTGATTGAAAATATAAAGATCATATTGCGTACAAGAATTTAAATTTATTTATACTCGTAAATAAATAAATATATATATATATATATATATATATATATATATATATATATATATATATATATATATATATATATATATATATTCACATAAATTTAAATGACATTCTAATATAATTAGATATATTTATATACGAAATCTCACCTGAATCTTTTCGCACACAGAGATAATTTATAAAGTAGGTCAGGCATGTAGCTAAACTCGGGGGGAGGAGGGGGTTGCACGAGCCGCTACTCCACCTGCATAGCAACAGGAGACTGTCTCTTTCTTAATAATTAGCACAGACTTCTCTGTGGGTTATAATTAATTTTAATGTCACATAATTTCTTTATTTTTTTACTTTCCTAATTTTAGAATTTATTTTTTATATTACATATATTTTTTAAAATTTGTGCCATATTAACGGGGTATTGCGGTTGTTTTATTCTAGGACAACCCGATAAGATATATTTAACCCCTTGTGTATATTTAAAATATATTTTATTATAAAATTGATATCTCTGTATAGTGATATGATGTTATATCGTAACGGTGGTGGGGGTGGATCAATACGGGGCGGTGGAGTGACCTTGGTCGGGGGCGGGGGTTGTGTCACGGGGTCGCCGTCCCCGCTCAAGGCCGGCCTCTCCCTCTCCGACGAGGAAAACCGCTCAAGGGTACGGGCTATGTATTATTTTATATCAAACTATATGCTTGTATATTATGTGATATATATACCGTTATATTGGAATCACTACATCACCTTAATGCTCATATTAATTTTCATTTCAAAAATTATGGTGAAGTAAGTTTGAAAACATCAAAACTATTGAGTTGGAACGGATGAAATGCCAGATTTGTTTATTTTGACCTATGACAGGTTGAATTCATTTACAAATCAAATTTTAATTATTTTTGTTCGCATTTTTGGCTATCTAATTAATCATATAAAGAATAACGATTGGCAGATTTAGCAAACAAAAATATTTTAGGAGAATTTTCGGCATGTTTCCAATTTGAAACAATGGCCACTACCGATTAAAATTTGTATTTGTATATACATATATATATATATATATATATATATATATATATATATATATATATATATACAAATAAAAATTTCCTTTTAAACTTATGAAATAGGGGAGTTAATATAGGGAAACAGAAAAGAAACATTTTTTTTTTTTTATATATTACTGCACTAATTGAATTGAAACCTTTGTTATAAAAATTAATTAAAACAAAAAATATAACCAGCCATATTTCACGCATTTCGGAAAATCATAAGTAGTTCAATTTTTCAATTTATAAAAATTTGTTCCAGTATTTCATCCAAAATATTAGTTTTGTCTTTAAATAAGCAAATATAAATACTGAAAGAGTGTTTGCTTTTATATACACATTTTTAAAAATGTTCCAAACATATGTTTCCAATTGGGAACATTGGCGGCTAATAGGTAAGTGAAATAATTAAAGTAAGAAACCATATTTTGCAAACACAATGGGCATTAATTAATTAATCTGTAGACATTTTTCGTTTATTTTCGAGTCGCATTTTTCAATGTTTTCGAAATATTCTAGAGTTTGTTTAATTTTTTGTCGTGGATGGAATCTAAGAAATTAAGTTTTATATTCTGATATCAATTTAAACTTGGACACAATTCTTCCGAAGCATTTCGAAAAACCTCGGCTTTCTGCCCTTGTCCAACAGGAGAGGAACTATACTTCACAATAATTTTCCCTGTTTCGGCTCTAAGTGACTTCCATTTTTTCAGAACTTTTTCCGTATTTCAAAAAATACAAAATATTCCAAAATGAAGATGAGATAAAATTTTAATTTCTCGAGTTTATTGATTCAAAGCCAAAAAGTTTCTTCGAAGAAGGAATTAAAAAACCTTATGGGGCGTTGAAAGAAATTTATTGAAACTACCATAAATTATTTTGAATAAAAAGATCGTAAAAGTTCGTTTGCCCTTTCCCCTCCTCCAGTTGGAACTGACATTTCGTTTGCTCCAACCCGATAAGACTTGAAATAAAAAACACTGCACATTATTACACTATGATTTATTATTTCCTTCTAAATCTTTCTTTCCTCAGATCTCTCTAAAAATGTATCTCGTGCAGCAAAAGAATTTCATTTTTTTCAATCCTTTAGAACCAAAAAACGTTTCTATTTTCTTAATACATTCTCTGTCCACTCTGTGAATACCACCAGTCTCCCTACTTGTATACCCAATCCCATAGACCTGCTTACTTTAGAAAATACTTTATTAATCGTGTTGCATTTATCTGATAATCCATACCTATTTCTATCCATAATTCCAAGTCATTTGAACACCTCTTATTTCTTCATCTAAATAATTATCATAAATATAAATAATAATTAAATAATAATATAAATAATAATAAATAAACTGCTTGGAACAGTTATCTATAATTAATCTACAAGCGACAAATATATATTTATGCGGACAAATAAGCATACAATCTTATGTCTTATGGCTGACATACAGTCAGTAACTATCTTATTATGAGTATAATACATGCAAGAACAAATGTTAATTTAATTTAATTTCACTAATTAGTCCCATAGGGAGTAAATATTATTTAAACCTATTATGGCGAACCTATATTTTTTAATAAGTACGCTTACATTCTAAAAAGTAACAATTAATATAGCACATAAAACATTTTTCTATATTAAAAATTATTAATATCTTTTCAAAAATTGATTTTCTAAAAGCCTGTCTATTTTTTAATAAGAATATACAATATTTATTAAACAGATAAAATATTGGGAAGGTGGTTTATTTTTAAATGATACTTTTCTCAATGAAATTAAGATCAACTGGTGATTGTAGAATTATAAATTAAGTCATAAAATATTTTGATTAACATTGATAGTCGGAAGCAATATTATGTGGTATAAAATAGTTATTTATTTTTCATAAATATTGCAATAATAAAAATAATCATTAATATAATATGATACACCATTAAGCCAATGGATTTATTTTCTTCTCACCTTTAAATGGACATTATTAGGTTCTTGAGACATCTCTCATTTAATTTATACACATTTTATCAATTTTTCTATGCACATCTTTTTCGGTTCTGTTTTCGCACTTGTAAAGATGAAGACTTTAGTTATTAGTGAACCATCAATTAATATTGAGAATATGTTAGAGATATCTATTTTTCATATTTTTCTTCCTCCAATTATTTTTCTGAATTTATTCTAATTTATTTCTCTTTTCTTCTTCCTATGTGTCTTATTTCTTGTTTCCATTTGAAATGCCTTACCCATAATAAATTAAAATATAATTTATCATTTAAAATATTCAGTTTAATTTAGAAAAAAAATACCCTACTATTGAAATGAATTATTTAATGGATCTATATAAAATTATATTACATTACATAATTGAACATCATTTTATCAAAGATCAATCATTACAATAAAGGTTTATTTCATCCAGCTTTTTAAATACCAAGAACACTAAAAGGAATTCCATTCAAGATTCTTTCTGAGAATATATTAATTAATTATGAGATTATTTTCTCGTAAAAAAAATTCAGCTTCCTCTCATCGCAGACCCCATTTCTTTACAATAATAGTTTAATATTTGTTACTATCTAGATACAGTCAAAATTGTTTATTTTTGTATTTTATTTTGTTTTTGTAGATTACTCATATAAAAATATAGATTTGTAGCTGATAAATGATTCGGAAAATCTTCAATAAATCTTAATTTTTAATTATTTATTAATTTTTATAAGTATTATTTTGTTTTAATTTATAAGTACATGGCAAGATTTTGTCATAACCGAAAATTATTTATGAATATTTTGAAATTAGATAAAGTAAAACGAGTTGATTCTTGGAATGAATGAATTGTGCCTGAATGAGAAGCGCCATTGGCATTCATTCTTTTTCGGGCAATCAATACTGATAGCGAGCAATAGAGGTTTCTATGTTTGATTCATTTTCCTTCGTTAATGAATTAATTATATTTAAGTACCTTTTTCTTCAACGCAATAGTTAAATATTTACAATTGCTAATATTTTAAGCAATACAATTTTAAATATTTTAATTAATATTTCTTGAAAATATCTGGAACGAAATGAACAAACATAAATATAGTTTTATATATATATATATATATATATATATATATATATATATATATACATATATAAATGCTGAAAATTCTTTGGAAGTATAGAAGGAATTTTTTTAGATTAAAGAAGAAAATATATAATTTTTAATTTTATTGACCTATATATGGGATTATTGACCCATATTTATGTACAATTTTACATTAAAAAAAACAACAACATTGTATTCAATTGCAGATGTTTGAAATATCAAATTTATTTATGCATTAAGTAGTATGAAACATTTTGGGGCGAAGTAGCCAGTGATGTCTTTTTCGTCTAACATCGTTATATCTTATTTACATGTTAATAAATGCATATATATATATATATATATTCATTTATTAATTTGATAACTTTCGTGCGATTTATTGAAATTATACTCCATACACAGAGATTTTTTTTTTTTTTTTTTTATAGGTTTTTAAAATTTCTCAAAGAAAAAAATCGGAATATTGAACTGAAAATACTTTTTATTGAAGTGAAAATGGTTTTTATTGAATAAATTTCAAAGTTATTGACTTTTAAGAATTCTAACTTGCTTATTCAGGTTTTATAGATTTCATAGATACATAAAGAAGTTTTAATGACATCCTTGTTTACAATTGATAGAGCATGATCTGTGACAAATATATAAGCAAAAATGTCGCCTACCTTATAGGAGATTTTCATTTTCCATCACGAACTCTTTCGATAGTTATGCTATCAGGTGCTGTGTGACCAAAAAGGATCGGGCATCACGAAATATCACGTATTTTCGAAAAGTGTTTTCAGCTCTTTCGATCCAACTAAATATAGCCAGGAGTGCGCCTATTTTGAAAAACATGAGATTTCCTGACGTAGGTTTTCGAAACTCGGTCATATAATTTTGATCAGCGGAAAAAATTATGCTGATCAGCCAATTTAACCTTTTTAGTGCCAACTGAAACTATCGTTTTATTTTGTATTTATTAATACTAATTTATTTTGAAATAAAGTTCTCTCACGATCCGAATATTAAGCTATCATAAACACTATATACATATATGTATATATAATACAATAATTACATAAAATAATAATATAATTTGTTTTTTTTTCGCTGGCTCTTTTCCCAAATGTTACTAACAACGATATATCGTTATTGGCACTAAAAGTGTTAATTGATTTATTACAAATTAACACATATAATTAGAATGCCTATTTCCATGAAAATATAAACTACCAAATTATTTCAGTTTTATATTATCAGTTTGGCAATTTACCATAAAATATATATATGTAAATCAATTAAAAATAAACACATCGAAGATCAATTAAAAAGAAAATAACAAATGTAAATATATTAAAAATAAACGCATCGAAGATCAATTAAGAAGAAAATAACAAATATAATTTGTGATTATAGCAAATTAGCAAATAAATAATATAATTAAAAAATAAATAATTTTTTCTCTTTTATAGTACACACATTCCTCATTCTGCTATGGATGATAAAGAATAAATAAATAAAATAGAAAAATCAGTAAAAGTCTACTATTCGTTTTCTTTACTAATTTTTGTTTTCAAAATAAGACTGCTTAGTAAAATCCAATATAGGCATTAATATGTGCTAAGTTTGATTTAATCTCAAGCTTTTGCCTGTCCTAATTTAATGTGAATTAACTCAAAGATTTTTTTTTCTTTTTGTTGAATCATCAACCATTAGCAATATCAATACCACCCTCTGAAATTTTAACATTTATATTAAATTTAGGGGTTTACGAACACTTTTTCCTTTCTGATAGCTTTGGAGACGATGCATAAACGAAAATATCATCTAATCAATACTAGAAGACATATTGATATAATATTTAATCTAATTTTTAGACACTATGCAACCAGGAAATAGCTCAAAGACTTTACTGAGTTTATAAGTATTTCTTATTTAATCCAGTGATAAATTTATTAATGATGGGTTATTTTTAAACGTCTCCATGTGCAATAACAATTTAGTTTTTATATCAGGACATCCCTTAGCGGTATATCTCATATACATTTTAAGCGATCCAATTAATAATATTGTTTTAGAGATTTTAGTAATTTAGTGATGATTATAATATATGTAGAGCTAAAAAAAAAAAAAAAAATAAAAAAAAATTATTATGTTTAAGAATAGGTTAAGTGTATATAATAAACCAATGTATTTGGGCAGCACTGTCTGTAAATAAAACATTTCTTTCTCTTTTTCTTAATCATGCTCTATAATTATATAGCATAAAGATATCATGTAACTGGTTGGACCCCGCGACTTAATTTTAACCGTTTTACTTTTGCTTTCTAAAAAAAAAATCAATAGTTCAATGAATCTATAATCTAAAAGCTAATTTAAAAAATAGGACTCGTTGAAGACCTTGAAATTCACCAATATTCCTGAAAGATATAGTTGGCGATAAAAACGCTTCAACCGGATCACTTAATGGATTTCATTCATTAAAATATTTTTAAACAACGTATTTTAAAAATGTTATTTATTTTTTTAAAATATCAGCAATTTTACGACAATTATTGTCACAAAAATTACTCTGCCAAAGATGTTCTGCTGTTCGACATTTAACAATATGCACCATCTAAAAATATCTTTAAGCCGCGGGCTAATAATTAGAACGAAATATTTTTGTACCATTAGATCTTTTTAAGTTTAATTTATTTAGTAGCCGTCAATTTTGAAATTTATACGTACTTATACATTAAAATTTCAAGGAATCAGAAGATGTGTAAAAACTTCAGATTTTTTTATTGGTGATAACTGAATTTTTTTTTTTTTATACCGAACTAACTTAATCATTATATATTTTTTTACGATAAATCACATATTCCTATTATTTCCCGTTCTTATAATTGTTTTATTATTATTTCTATTTTATGATGGTTAGTACTTTGAATTAATAATCCCGAGTAAGGCAAATCGGGGATAAGTAGTGCACTCTCGGCAATACTCCGGGAAAGTTTATATATGGAGATTTATTTAAAATCTATTTTATTGGGAGAGCTTACGTTCTATGGGAATTTGAATAAAATAACAAAATCATCATGGATAGGGATCCCAAATCCCAACAGAACAAATGCTAACTGATCCCCCATGTATGCACTTACCCCGACTTAGCAACCTATGCTAAAATCCTGGCTGTAGCTAGGCTACCATTGCCTCTTCGGATTCCAAAGGTTCGCATATTTATTTCCATTATGATTGAAATGTGTTGTAATCTACCACCATGGCCTTTTGCATGTTCAAGCGGGTTACTTCTGAACCTTTGATAACTCGATGTTACATATTGAGGAACGTCGGTACAACAGTTTATTGGAGGGGGGAGGAAATATCTTAAATCTTTCAACAATTTTGACCGGATTCCCTGAAAATAGTTTTCTTTTTTATTCAAAGACAAAATTGCATCGACAAAATTACAATTTTTTAATTATAGCACATACAACGTCCATCCAAAAGGACACGAAGTCCTACCAGTAGGACTCACCTTTACGATAGTTAAGAGACTTTTCTGTCCTTTGGCAGGACGTCCGATACTACCACCAGAAATTAAGAGATGGCCCAAAAAAAAAAAAAAAATTAAACGTTAATATTTTTACGAGAATTTAAAAATTAGGAAATCCTTCTGGTAGGATTTTTCCAGTACATTCTATTATTAACACAAAAGGTATTGGTATCGGTTTTAAATTTTATTGACTGTTTTACCACAATTATCACAGATAGAAGTAGGTTTTGAAATAAAAGATTTCCCAACTTTAAGAGTTTTCAAATGTTTGTGGAGTGACAACTTCCCCCTCCCCTTCCCCTACTCCTCTCATTGCGATGTTTCTGCATCCACTTCATTTTAAGGCTCTATGCAAGTATATATCCCTTACGCATCTGTTAATGCCAATATACAGAAAGCTCATTGCAGATTTAAACTTAACAAATAATCCATCAATGCTTTCTAGTAGACACGCAGTTTCATTCCGTCCCTTAGGACAGATAGGGTTATTTCCACATTGTTTTTATTTTAATTAAGTTTCACTTGTCATATGACCTTGTCAGGGTATTTTGTGCATTTAAACTGTTTATAAATAAAAAAGGGATATATATTTTTAAAATAAATCGACGAGGGGATGACACCGTCCTTATCCCTTGCATGGTCACGTCCCTGTTACATAGTATATTCACTTATTGTATTGTAAATGGATTAATTAATTTAAAGAAAACAATTATGGAACAACTACTGTTTTTATTTAATCCTCCCTCGATTAAAATTTAATTAGTCCTGGAATTGATCCATCTGCCATGTCTTATTATAACAAGAGCTCCTACAAAGAGGTCGGACGAAGTAATAAAGACAAAAGAGGAGCGAGGACAAGGACGAGCTACGGAGGCGGCACAAGAAGGGCGAAGATAAGTGTAGAAAGGGAAAGGGGGGGTGGTACGGAGGCCTTCAAGGACTTGGGGGTGGTGGAAAATAAAACCACCCCCTCGGTGAAATTTCCCTTTTCCTCAGCGAGAGGGAAAGTCTGGCAAACTAGGACGAGCCGGTTGCCATGGCGGCGAGATGGGGCGGCGACGCCATAGGTCAGGGCCGTCTAGACGGCTCGCTATCGACCCTTCCCTCACCACTTTCACTGTCTCGCACTCTTCACCTGTGGCCTCCCTTCACAATCATATAATTAGTTATATAGCCAATTATATGTTTAATTGGTCATATACGAGGATATATAATGAGAAAGAATGTTATATAACAGAAAACTAATAAATTTAGAATAACGAGCAATTGTTGGATCGAATACTTCAATGGTGATGTACTAACTATAGTTGCCGTCACGAAATTAGGAACCTGGGATCGATTTAAAAATATTTACGAACAATAAATGTTATAATTTTTTAATTTGTTTTATGTAAATTAATGTGTGCTATGGAATTTAACTCCTCCCCTTATATGAAATTTAAAATTGATTTAAAATTTAGAACAACTGATCTTAAGTTCCTAATTACATGGTGGCTACTATATGGTTAAAAAAAAACTGTGCATTCTTTAATTTTATACAAACAAATAATAATAATAATGATAATTTACCCTCCCAATACGGCTCGTGTAATCCTCTCTAATTTTTTTTTCTTTAGAGACCCAGCTCATGCGAAAATCGAGCATAATAAAAATTGTACAAAATCGTACGAACATAAACATTGAACTGTTTTCAATATCCAAAAAACCTGATATAAGGTGTAGGCTGAAAATAATAATAATAATAAAAATTAAACAATAATTAGGAGAAAATAAGAAAGGAAGAAAATGAAAAGAAATATATAAATAAAAATTAAAAAGAAAATAGGAAATCATAAATGACGAAGTGAAGAAAAAAACTGCTACTAATAAATAATAGCGATTAAGAAGATTAAATTAAATCAAAAGAAGCGAGTAGTAGCAATACATAAGCCGACTTATGTAGGATTAAAAAATAAAATGAAAAATAAAAAGTTATATGTTTATCAATAAAACTTCTTTGGATTGGAAGTTGGTAATCTTAGTAACTGTTTCCTCCTCGCTACCCCGGGATACTGAATAGATAAATATATAATTAATGCAGTATGAATTTATTTACATAGTACCTTTAAGGATAAAAATGGATAAGTGCACTTAACATCCAAACAGCTTTATTAGAAAACTAATTTAAGTACTTAGCGCCGTTTGACCTTGACAAAAAAATAAATATTCTTCATTTAGGGAGATGAACAATTTTTTTTTCTAATTTGATCAACAATTTTGCGTTCCGTTAGTGAAAAAAAATCCAGTCTTTAGATATTTAAATATTTCCATCCAGTTTTTGTGCTCTTAAATTGTTCTTGGAGTATTGGGAAAAGGAGATAGAGATAGATTTTTCCTTGCATTCAAAAATATATACATAATTTTTTCTCATACATTTAATGTCAAATATACAATATTCCTCCAATAATTCAAGAAATATTCCTTGTCGAAAGTGATAAAAAATTAAACTTAATTTTATTGATAAAAAATATTTTTAAAAAATATTTATTGCTTCTTGCAATGATTTGTTTAATTCTTTATAATTTCTTTACTTTTATATTATTGAAAAATTCAAAATAATATATCAATTTTCTTTTTTCGTTTTGAATTTCTTTTTTTATATATTGACGAACTCTATCTTGATAATTTATCTCGATTAATGCCTCGCCGAAATTTATAATGGAAACTAGGAAGGCCAGATTAAATGTTTGATCGCTATGGATTCGACCGATATTCCCCTTTCAGGGTCGCCTCCTATGAATTAATCATCCGGCACTACCTCAGTCCTTCGCTACCTACCAATTTATTTATGCCCCTTCAACATTTTCAGTTTTTTTTTTTTTTTTTTTTGTTTTTTTTTAAGCTATGCGAAAAGTACTGTAACTTATCTCTGAATTGGAATTTATGGTTTATTTATGGGCTTTGCAATGAAAATTTTTATCTTCTTCGCTTTCGTTAGAGGGTTGTGTTTATTTGATTCGGTATTTTACCGTTTTATGTCATTAGAAAAAACATGATTTTTATTTAGAGATTCTGAATTGTTTTTTTTGTTGTTAGAATATTAAAATTTGTACTAAATTACGTTGTTTTTTTTAATGATGATTCTTCCATATTTACGAAAATGACAAAGTGCGGAAGACTAAAATGCGGAGGGTGGAGCACCGAAAAGGTATGCATGTTGAGTCTATCCGGAGCGCCGTGATCAATACTACCCTACTAGCCTGTCCTACATACACTTTCCCTTTTTTATCTTTTCTTCCCGTATCATAAATCGTCTATATTTTTTTATAATTTTTATTTAACTATTTTTCAATGTGTCTTTTAATTGTTTTGGACCTCTCCTCTGTAAGGAAAAGGTAAAGATTATAAGTATAATTTGGTAATGGCAAATACGTAATTTACTTCATAATACAAATATTTTTTAAATATATGTGTTGAGATTTATTATTAGGATAAATAATGTCCTGAGACATATATACAAAAAAAAAGTTAAAAAATAAAAATTAAGAAATAAAGACATTTTTGTTATTAAAAAAAATATTGATAGCCAAAATGAAGCTTTGTTCAATTTATTTTGGAATCATAACTAATTTTGTTTCAAGCATTTTTTTACATTAAATTTGATCATAATCTTTTCAAAAAGAGGTGTTTTTAGAATTATATTCATTTCTGCTTGAGAACGTGTTTGTGTGTATGACCTTGTAGATCTTTGGCCTGTGTATATATATATATATATATATATATATATATATATATATATATAAACATATATTTATATAAGTATGTGAAGGTGTGTGTGTTTGTGTATGTATTCTTATTTTATTTATTTATTTTTTTAACTAATTGCAGGAACATATTTAATTATTTTAGTATGTAGTATTTTTCTGTATCAAAAATTTTTTTAATAACGAAAATGCTTGTTTTCATTTCCTTTTTTATCTTAAAATCAATATTTTCATTTAGTTCTCAGAGTGTTATAGACCCTAATAATAACACTATCACAACATATGTTTAAAATAATTTCTTTATTCCGAAGTTTTAAGTTCCAGCTACATTTTGCCAGTCTCAAGTTATACTGTCAAAATATATGATTTCATTCAATCAAATATTGAGAAAATGGTATTAAATAAGAAAAATTATATTAAATATTTATATCTGGCAGATTATATATAAATATATATATATTATATATATATATATTATATATACTTGCAATCTAAGACATTCAGGAGCTTGTAACCGTTGTAAATATATGAATCAGAACAACATTATATAATATAAATGACGGAAATATAAATAATATTAAAAGAATTAAAGGCATAGATATATAAATATAAGTAGAAATGCAATTGCTGTTGGCACTTAGCTGACAATATTTATTGCCTGCGCTTGGTTCTAAATGGCCTTCATTTTAAGAACTTTCGAGCCATTGGAATATTTTGGAATCCCAAATAAATCACTTAGTTTTAAAATAAAATTATTATAACTTTATTGGATTTTTTAAGTTTTTTTTATAAAATTACCTAAAGATTGGTCAAATTGAGTTGCCGTCTCGGAAATTGACAGCATCATCTAGATTCATTCTTCGTCCTTACAGCTTTAGATAAATTAAACAGGGGCTCAGTGTATATATTTAAGAAATAAAATATTGTAACAGTTTGCTCTATATATTATTTGCCTGACAAAAATCATAAATGGACATTTTTGTTAGGGAATAGTTAATTTATAATTACAGCGTCGGAACAAATGATTCTAAATTTTTTTTCTTCTTTTTTTCAGGTAAGAATTTTTCTACTAAAATTAGTTAAGAAAACATAGGTATGTAATAATGATTAAGTACATTTTTTTATAATCAATGTTGCCACAAAATCCAATTGTTAATTCTGTAAAAAGTTTTTACATTTATTTTCCTCTGGGAAATTGATCATAGACAGTTAATTGTCTTTCTCAACTATCTGTTGATTATAATAATTTTACATTTTATTTTATACATATATACACTATATATATTTCAAATAAGTTTAAATTTGCAGATATAAAACATATCTACATATCAAAAAGCTTCAAATACTTATGATTATACTTATAGTCTTAATTCAGTCATTAAAATTTATTCAGTGAAATTGATTAATACAAAAAATAAAATAAAAAAAAACTAGAACGTTCGTAGCAGATCTCCGATACAAAGATCTTTTTTCAATAAAATACAAAATTGAAAATATCTAAATGGCGGAGGGGAGGAGGAGATATGAGACCCCAAATGACATTTCTCTTCATCAACTAAATTCACATACAAATTTTCAACCTTTTAACTCAGTTTGAAGGGACTATAAAGATTCGCAAAACCCTAAAAACTGCGACATTTTGATTGGAATTTATCCCTACTTCTTTGGTGTTGTTCTGCTTTGAAAACAGCTATACATACCGAATTTCAGCTCATTTGATACAAAGGGAATTAAGTGTCTAGTGTAAGGCAAGTTCCCAAGGGAAGGCTGGAAGAGCCCAAATGTAACGATATATATATATATATATATATATATATATATATATATATATATATATATATATATATATATATATATACTAGTGCCACACAACAGAGAGTTATTTGCATAAAATTATAAAGGCAATTAAAACAGCTAATGACATCCATATTCCATAACATTGTCTTTTAAATCGACTTTAAATATTCACTATCTACGTTAAATAAATAGCTGATAGTAAATACATAGGAAAAACATTACTACTCGAGATAAGACTAAAAAATAATTTGCGTTATTGCTAATTGCAGAAGCGACCCTGACTGAGAACCCATTATCCGATTCCGTTTTAGCTGATAAGGGGAGTGATAAGCTATTAAAATAATCACACATGCACAGATACGCATGTGATTACTATACACACTAGCGGACTCAGTTCTCTGGGTTAACGACACTATATTTATTATCTCACTGCCCTCATCACCTACTGTCTTATCTCGTCATGTTTTATATGTTCTCCTTCCTTCTCTTTTCATATCCGTTTTCAAAAAACAAATGGTGGTCAAAAAAGAATAAACTATAACATCAAAAGATTTACAACCTAATGTGTGCCACGGCATTGTGGGATTAAAATTTGTCTTATAAATTACCTAAAAATTGAACTAAAGAAGATATAAAATATATAAACAAATGTTCTGATTTTTTTTTTGATTTAGGTACTTTAAAAAAATAGAAAGACCTTTTATGTTGCAAGAGTTACGTACTAAACAATTTTTTCTTGATGTTTCCCAATTTTTCTTTGCATTATTACCTAGTAGTACCAGTGGCCGTGGCGCGATGGACTACCGATAATCAATTTTTTTTTTTATGTGGAACTTCTTAATTCACTTCGGATTTTTTTCTCGTTCCATTACTATTAATATTACTCGTGCAATGTTTCAACAAGAATTGTTTTTTTTTATATTTTAAAACATTTTAAACACTTTTTAAACTCTGTTGATCTCAAAGATCAAAACAAAATCTTTGTTATTCTGTTTTGAGACGATCTGAATGCTGATTGAGGGGTTGTAAAAAAATAAACAAGGTTTTAGGGAACATTAACAGTACCATGAATCAGTCGGGCGGTTACTTCTTCATGTTTCGTTTATGTGTTCTTGTAGCTACTCGTTGTTATAGAATTGTGGGAGTATATTAGGGTAAGGCAGGATTACTTGATTATTGCATTCATATTTCTCAAGTGTTTGCATAATCAGCAGTATTTCTACCATTTGGATTAAACCTTTTTATTCTAATTATTACAAGAAAAAAAATACATTACGTATGCAGATAAGTTGTTAGGCACAGTCGAGTGGCCCCGAACGCATTTCGTAAAGGAGGGAAGGGGAAAACCAAATCAAAAAGACGGTTGACCGATTTGAACATGTTATTCAGCACGAAGCGGAAGGGACTGCTTCCTTTATTTCTACACTTTCCGGTCCGAGAGACAGACAGGAACCAGGATTTATCTAAGATCTAAGAGGCGCTTCCTCACGACCACCACCTGCTCCTCGATTAAGGACGAGAGCTAAAAGGAACCTGAGAGAATTGCATATCCCTGGTTGAAATGTTGTAATATGAAGTACGTTGAGTACGTTCTAGTAGGTTGAGTAAGATAACAAATCATGCTAATACCCTATATTAATAACGTTAATAAAACAACTTCACTGGTCTTCTACGTTCTATCACATTTGCAGGAAACTCCGGAGTATGTTGGGAAGAAATTTTTATTTTGTCAATGATCGTGCAATTTATGTGGTCAATCCGCTAGCATTGAGAGACTTCTTAGAGGTAGAGAATTCCCGGGAGCGGGGACAGTGTTACTATAATTCACTATATTCTTCAAAATAAAGGACAATAAGATCAATCACTTTAAACCATCTCACTTTAAGCCAAAAATTCGATGTTCCCCCACGATTCTATGATCGAGAGTGTCCAAACGAGTTTGACTTTCGAGGCTCATGTTCCTAAATACTTTTAACCGACCAGTCCCACTAGTGTAGAAACCATGTCTAATTCTTTAATCATCATACAAATTTCAAGACTAAACTCCGTCATACCATAAATTCTACAAAGAAATACAAATACATTTTTCGTTAATGATAAAACGTTTAACATCTTTCCGGAAGGGCACTGAGTCCTTTACGATAATACAGAGGCTTTTCTGTTCTAGCAGGCCGGCCGATACTACCGCGATAAAATTCTGATTTGGCGCAGAGAACAAAATAAATAAAAAAAATTAACTTTTACTATTTTTACGAGGATTTGAAAATTCAGAAGTTCCTTAAGACAGAACATTATCCTGTTCGTTCAATTATTAAACTGAGAATAATA
The DNA here is from genome assembly GCA_948150685.1 of Rhaphigaster nebulosa. NCBI lineage: Eukaryota > Metazoa > Arthropoda > Insecta > Hemiptera > Pentatomidae > Rhaphigaster > Rhaphigaster nebulosa. Next base: position 107,744,357 of record OX411310.1, on the reverse strand, counting down.
AAGTACAGAAAAAAGGGTTATTTCTGGCCAGAAGACCAATTACATTAAATAATAAATATATACATGATTATCAAAAATATATTTTAAAAAAACTCGTGAAACAATTTAGACAATTGTTGACAAACAATTGAGAAAAACAAATTAAATTCATCTAATAGGCAAAAAATATAAACCATAAAAAAAAAATTATTTACATAAAAATTGAACAAACACGCATAATCTTATAGAATAGAATCCCGATAATTCGTATGGTCAAGTATCCGAAAGTTAAATATGAATTATCGAGATTTCCAATAATCGAAAATTAAAAATAAAAAATACAAAAATACGAAATACAAAATTGAATTAATATGTATGGGCATACAAGCAATATTACACATCAAAACATTAAAATATCGCATTTAAAAAAAAATCGGTTTTCTTTTGGTGCAATCCTTGAAGACGGGTCTTGTCGATAGCATTGTTAGGCATGTTCAGAGCTGAAAATACGTTAACCAACATCCGATTCTGCTAAGAAATGACGCACTTGTAGATTTATTGAATCGCCATTTTACACTTTATCGGTGGTATATCATCTTCTTTATCTCCTTTTCAGACGGAGCCAAAATTTGCTCGTCACTTAGGATTCTCGCCATATCGAAACCTTGGACGAAATCTCAAAAAAGTTATGGGAGTTTCTTCATTTTAAGAAAGGTGGTTCCAACAAGAGAGAACACCAAATTATGTAATCACGTAATCATTTAAATCATGTAAATGTTCAGTAACTGTTCCACTTTTCTAAATTCACAAGCTCGAAAACAATTTCTTATTGTGCTATCACAACAGTTTTCTTGACACGCTTTGGCATAGAATAGAAAAAAAGGGTAAACTAACCGAGATTCATAGAAACGATTCCCCTCTCACTCACTCTTGAAAAAATTACGAGTTTACTAGATTTGTTATTAGTAAATTCCAATTATGAGACTTTATAGTATTTGGAAAACGAAAATATATACGAATTATCGAGGGGACTGGATTACATTGCTTTTATACGATTTAAAGAGATGTCTTCAATGGATCAGAGAATCTGTACGAATTACCGGAGAGTGCAGATTACTGAGATATAAATTATGAAAATTTTACTGTAGTAAAAAAAAAAAAATGTTATAATCTATACTCAAAAACGTAGATTGGAAATAAGAAACAAGAGTAGTGTATTCTAGTTTAGTAAAAATGAAACCGTTAAAAAAAAATAAATTACATGGAAAAGATAGAAATTCTTGTAATATACAGAACACATAACAATATGTATATATATATATATATATATATATATATATATATATATATATATATATATATATACATATTGTTATTTATATATATATATATATATATATATATATATATATATATATATATATATATATATATATATATATATATATGTGAATGCATAATATTTTTGAATCCATTGAAATTGAAAATTATTTAGGGAACAGTTATATTTTTTTTGTTTAATAAGTACTTTTAATTATTTTATTTCATCATTTATTTTAGTTTCTTTATGTTTGCCATTACTTTAATTTACATTTCTTTTGTCTGTAAATATGGGATGCATGATTACTATAACATTAATACATAATGTCCACAAAACACTTTCTCCATAAAAAAATAAAAAAGTAATTTCAGGAATTAAATGGGAAAAAGCCCTACCAGTTTTGGCCCTTGGCGAAAATTCTGTAGTTAAGGGCTGTCCTGGTGTGATTAAATGGCTTTACCGAAGTGCATTATTTGGTATTCTTGTTTTAAATTATGATGTGGGTTATATAATTCTTAAAATTATCCCTAAAAAGATGTCCAGTTAAATTTTTTGTAAGGAGGCCACTTGGCCTTGCTCCTATGAATCGGCGCAGCTGTGCAGAAACCAGTTGGCGTTTTTATAATCCCAAGTTTGATAGTACTTAAGTGGATGATACGGAGCTAGGGCAAGGTGAGGATCCGAGCATCTTTCCTCACTGTTTGGTTTTTACATTTTAAAAGCTTTCTTTTCTTTTTATTCAGATCAAGACAAGATAAGCTATGTGTATAAGGGCAGAATTAATTTCTCAAAGAGGAGGGAAGGAAACGAAAGTGCCCCCAGACCCTTGTTTTAATAATGAATAAGAAAAAATAGAAAACTTACCATTTATATTTTTGAATCTAATTATAAAACTATTAATACAGAAAACAGCATGCGAGCATGTCTCCGAGACGAGCAGAATGAATTTTAAATGAGCAATAAAAAAAAAAATAATAATAATAAACATCTGTTATCACTTTATTAAAAAAAACTAATTCAAGATATTTTTTTTTTTTTTTTATGGTACAGGATGTAAAGTCATTTTAAGCATTACTGCGCTTTCGATAATCACCCTGATAGAATGAATGAAGATAAGTTTTTTTTTTTTCATATCTATAAAATAACAAAACAAAATAAATAAATTTACAAAACGCTCGGGTTTGCCCATCAGCATGGGTCACTTAAATTACCAACAATTTAAAGATATATTATATAATAGATACCAGGGACATTTAAACACAACGATATATTGAGAAAAAAAAATCTTGATGGATAAATTATTAATTAAAATTGAGAAAATTTTTATCTCTATTTCTTGTACGTTTTAAAATTTTGATGTACGTTTTATTGATGTTTCTAAAAAAGGGGGGTAAAAAATAAATGTCGCAAAGATCGATCACAAAAATAAGGTCACGTTGACACTTCTGCATCAATTCGTTATAAGAATTAATGCTCTCTGGTTTTTTTTTTTTTTATATTGGACTTCTGTTATTTTAGTAATAATACGGTATTCTTTGTAATCAAAGAATTAGTTTCGTCTCCGGGTTTAGAATTGCCTGGGATACGATTTCGTTGAACTTACAATTTTTTTTCGACAGAAGTGAAAGAATTTTTGTCGAATTATTTTTGTTTTGTAATGTTTTAAATAGGAAGTTTCCCTTGCGATTTTCCTTACGATTTTGATAACACTACTTACTTCCATTGGTTCGACTAAGATTAAAAAAAATTAGGAACTATATATGCCTTCATAATCTGATATAAAATCATTTCACGGTGATAAAAAAAAAAAATATATTTTTCAATTGCTTATGGTAATGTCTTGAGATTGACAAGTGATAATAATATTATAAAAAAGGGATTTTTTCTTTTTCAAAAAATTTTATAACTATAAAACAAATAATGATTGCTATACTGTTTAATTTTCAGGATTCAAAAATCTTTAAATTTTCAAGACAAAGCTGGTGTAACTAACCTACTCCATGACTTTGTAATGCCAAACATCTTTTTTCTCTTTTAATGATAATGAAATAACACCTGATTTCAGGTAATGCAATCAATGTGTAATGTGTAATGAAATCAGGTGTTATTTCATTATAATATCGAAATACTGTTTGATTGTATGGATCCGAATGTGATTCAACTGTTTGATAGAGAATAAATATCGTTAATTAAGATATTAATTAATAATTCCAAGATGATCTGAACTTCAATCTTGGAATATTATTGAATCTGTAAAACTAAATATATATGCATATGGTTTCCGTTTAAGAAATATTTTTTAAAATTTTATTTAAACATAAACTAAAGGAATATGAGCAGGAAAGATAAGAAGTGATTCTCTGAAACTTCATCAAATACATGAAATGTTGTTGATGATTTCAAGTTAATTGTTTATCTTTTGATTACCACGCTAATTATCGTGTTAATCCCTTCAGCTGAAGTCTCCAATTAATTTTTGTTCAACTGAAGTTGCTGAATATACCAACAAATTACTTATTTTTATTTCGGCAATGTATTTTACAACCAGCCTGATAGCAGTGTTTCCTCAAGATCTGAGATAAATATTTATACTTACTAGATATTATTCCCTTAATATTTTCAAGAAATCGCGTTTCTCCATAGTGGAAACCTCTTAATGAAAAAGTGGTGTCATTGTTCGGAAAAATTCCGCTATTACGAAGCCATTTTTTTTTGTTACGTTTCATGTCGCGCTGTTAAATTAATTGAATTTTACGAAAAAAAAGTTGGGAAACTGTTAAATATTTCAAAAGAAGTGCTCATTTGACTTGTGAGAATGAATCCTTGATCATAGAAAAATTGAACATTGATTTTACTGAAAGCACATCTAAGTTTTCAGTAAAATAATTTTTTTTTCGTGAATCAACTAATATACAAATATTTAATTTTTATCCTATTTAGTATTTTTCATTAATGATAACCATTTAGGATTATTAGAAAATTTGAAATTATTTTGTTGGCATCATTCATACAAAAGAATAGTGCTTAGAAAACATGTTTTAGTCTAATTCACTTTTATTGTTATTATGGAAGGCCAAATTTCCATTTTTCATATAATTATAAATTTTTTTGTTGAGAAGTATATTTTGATACAATTATTTTCATTTTATGTAAAATAATTATATAGGGAATTCCTTTTTACTTTAATTTTTTCTTATATATTTTTTGCTTGACCTGTTCTTGTTCCTTGTTAAAAATCACGTTCATAAAACGTTAATTTTAAATGTATTATTTTATCATTTAATTCTATTTTGAATTATTAGTTTTATTTTTTTAACCTTTATATTTATCAATAATAGAAAGTTTATGGTATGAACTTTTATTAAATGAATCATACCTACTACTGTACATGTTGAATCCCAGTAACAATTTAGAGAAAAAATATTCCAGAAAAAAAATGTCATTCTTACTGTAACGCTGTAGTGTTGATTCAAATGAGAATATTTTTATTATTTTATATTTCTTTATTTTCTAGTTAGGAAATTATTTAAAAACAAAGCCTGAAGTCTCTCAAATACCAGTAAATAATTTAATATTGTTAATATTCATTCATATAAAATATTTTACTGGTTTTTTATGGAATATTGTGGGTAGTCAATACAAATCTAAAAATCTAGATATTCACTTACAATTACAATTAATATAAAATGAAAAGTAATAAAATACAATAACATGAAATCTAATTTAATTTTATTTATGTTAATATAAAAATTGAGTTCTGTAAAAGGTGTCTGTAAGCATATTGCCGAATGTCAAAAGGCATGTCTCAGTATTTAAGTTCTTGTTTTGGGGTTCAATCATTTATTCGAATTTTTCTGTTCCGAAATACAAATAATGATTTTTTTAATATGCCATTGGGTACTTGAGAAGGAAGTGATAGACAACTTCGATCTAAATGAAAAAAAATAAACCAAGACTGGGTTATGATTCGGTGGGCGGTGAATAAGACGTGGCCTTGGGGTGTCGTTACTATGGGCAGCCATGCTTGCTGCAGCTTCCGGCTCCTTGTCTTCCGCTACGGCTAGACCCAGATTTTCTGTTCCCTCTCAAGTTGTTAGTGATGTCTTCGTCTTTACGCCATAGAGTCTTCCGTGTTAACCCTTTTCTTGGCAGAGTTTATCTTGGGATACCATCACTTTAAAGGCTATTTTCAGTAAAATCGATTGTATGATTTTTGATATTATAATTTCTAATCGTAATTCCAATATCAAAGGACATCACTGACTAGTGAGGAAGGTTTGGTTTTGTTTTACAATATTAAATAACGGTTTTATGTTAGTTCCCCAAATAAAAGTGCCAACAAAGACAAGTGTTTTTTTTTTCCTTTAGTTCAAATAAATGTCTTTTGGTTTGAAAAATTACAATTGTTACCCCAATATTTGAGGTTACAATTATAACAGCTGTTTGCATTAATACATCTTATTCTAACGTTTTAGAAGAATATAAATATTAGTATCTTCTCAGACACTTTGCCGAGATAAAGTTGTGATTTTTATGATTTTTTTTCATCAGTTTTTTTTCTACTTCATGTTTTTGAAGAGCATTTATTGTTCTTATTTTCTCTATTTATTAGTTTTTTTCTATTCATTCAGTACAAAATATTCTGCAGTCAAAGTGAAATCCATCCGTACTCCCAAAACCAGGGGAAGATATTTATTAGTTTAATAAATATGTAATATTTCTTTATCAATACGTGCGTGTGTATATATATATATATATATATATATATATATATATATATATATATATATATATATATATATATATATATATATATATATAATGTAATGTTTTTGACGCTTATGTGTAAGTTTAGCATTGATTATCCTTATCTTAATTTTTTCAGCCTAACAACTTTACATGCTCATTACTATTGGCGCGTAATATTTAAAGAGCAATTCTACGTAAAGCCTCCAGTTGACATATCTTTATTTGGTCAAAATATCTTACGCAATGCTTTGTGCTGAAGAAATTCATGGCTTCTTTCTTTCCTCATAGAAGGCTACCACTTTTCTTCTAAGTTCTTTTCTCATCCATAAAGGACATCAGAAAGTAAATTCTTTCTTTTAACTTTCTGGATAGTAGGTACGAACTGAGTTCGACACATCATTTATAATACAAAGAGATCCTTTCCTTCATTTCTTGTCCTCCCCATAAAACAATAAACGCAAGAATCCAAACATGGATTTCTTCTCTCCAGATCAACTTTATTCATTTCTTCAACCGAAGCCTAAAGTGATTTGAACACCATATACAAAGGATCTCCAGTTACTGGGTTCACAATAATTTTGAATGGTCAAGATTAGTCGTTCCCAACTCGTTGAGGTCTGCGGAGCACTAAGCAAGAAATTGTACCTGTGGACTACCACCATCCTCGATTTGGAAATAAGGATGCTTAAAAGTGAATTTTGGTGCACTTTTATGGTTAATTTACCCGTAGTGAAACAGTTCTATTAATAATACTTAATGGTTGTGTCGAACGCTACGAAACTCTCGCGGTCCACCAGTGGTCAATGGGCCATCGGTTGGGAACCGCTTGTCTAGAATTAATGTTTCAATTGTGTTGAGACAAACATACTTTCATTGCACGAGAAATTATTATTATAGGTGCCTTTTAGATTTTTTTTTTCGGTAGGTTTCATCCTAAGTTATGCTGAAATATGATTTAACAATTTCGACCGTCATTCTAACCCCTCCAAATTTTTCTTTGATTTTTTTTTTACAGTGTATCTGCACATCCATCTCACACATAATTTTTCGTATATTAAAAATGACTGTCAATATACCAAAAGGCAGCAAATATAATCGAAGGATTAGTTATTTGTACTTTAGCTTTTGAATTTAACTAATATTTTAACGCGAGCCTTAACATCTTGAGAATTTGTCTGCGATTAACGCATTATCATTGCTAAAGCTAGTCGTGCTGAGAGTGCAACAGTCAAAGAGATTGGCATTGCCGGATCTGAACCCGTGTCCAATGCGATTCGTGGGGTATGAACAGTCCCTTATGACTAGCCAATGAGATTTGTCGGAATGCATCACCACTGTTGCAATTTTATTTACAATGGGACGAGTTCCTGCCCATAAGACCATCTGTCTTGCATAAATTTCTGTTCAGGTTTTTGGTTGTCGCAAAGGTGGTACGATCGGATATCCTGGCTTGATGTTAACATGAACTAAATAAAGTGTACAGAAATTTTCGAATAATTTGGGGTGTTTCAATATCAGGGGTCAAACACGACCTAACTTCATGATAATCGATGAGAAATTTCAATTATGCAGTAATATGAACAGCGCCCTTCATAAACCTAAGGGTTGTTGAACATATTATCATTATTGATTCACTTAGTCAATTAAAGCAAGTAATTTCAAATTCAAATAATCGCAAGCTATTTATTCGGAGTATTGTTATCATTTTACGATAACGCTCCTGAAAATTTCAGTAAATTCTTCATCCATGACATGTTTTTAGACATCTAATTAACTATTCACTTGTATGTCATGCTTCGAATATTTTCCTCCCACCGGAATAAGATATTTCCGGAAAAATATTTACACAAACAAACAACCAAGATTAAATGTTTTACGAAAACACTTACCAGCAGTTATCAGTGTTAAGATTTTATTATTGTAGGAATCGGAAATCAATTATTTTTTTTTAGATTTAGCTTCATTATCCACGACTAGTTTGGTTTGAGTGAGTGAGCTGGTCTTCAAATAAACCGTTCAAACTGCAAACATTTTCTAGTTTTAGAGAACAAGACTTATTGGTCACGCTTGTCAGAATTCTGTTGCATTTTCCCTTTCAAAATCCCTACAAAATGAACTTGAGATTGTTAGAAAAACCTTCATTTCTGTTCAAAATATTAAACCTGAATTTGATGTTTCATATAACTGTATATTATTAATTTTAAATTTTATGAAATTGTTGTGTCGGTTTCTTTCTCATTTTCTTAAGTTTCTTAGTTTTCCCAATTTTCTTATCTGCTTCATACCGAATCCTTTTTACTAACGTAAACTATATTACGTATACAAAAATTAATTATACTGTCTGATTAATATGACGTGACATTAACTTGTGAAGAAACTACTCATTGGTAGCAATCACTACTCAAAGTTCTATGTTTGAAGGTCCCGGATGCCAACTTCTTTTTTGTCCCCACCGAGATTATCAAGAATGGATAGACTCGCCTATCGACAGTACGACGGTTCTAGGTTATGTTATCATGACGAAGCAGAATTTTGAAGATAACCCTAACATTCCGACGGTTCCTATGTTATCTGAATTTATTTTTTCTTCATGCGTCAAAACAAAACTATAGGCAATCAACTTTGTAGGATTGAAGTAACAACAGTTTTCATTACAGTATTTTAGATCCTTTAATAAGTAAGAAATTTCTCTTTAAAAAGAGATTCAAATATAAATCAAATTTACATTAAATAATGAAAGAAATTTTCATCTCAAGATTAATATTGAAAAATCAATTTTTTTAATAAAGTACTTATTTACTAATCACATAATGATAAAACATTATCTGTCTTAATTTAATTACAAAAAAGTTTAGGATTTTATTACTGAAATAATCGAACGGATAACGGTCATTACTGTTCAGTCTAATAAATTTAAAATCAGAGATCTACCTTTTTCTATGTTCTATTTACAATAATACAAGAAGCCATCACTCTTTAGAATTTACTTTGTTGATACATAATGATTAAAATTTTATACAGACGTAATCTAGCCTTGTTATTGAACCAGCTAAAATGGCGTGTGTTGATAAAATAAGATCACATAACCACCAACATAAGATTTTTATTTGAGTAATATTTTTGGAAGTTTTAACACTCCCATTTTCATGCTTATCTTTAAAACTTACGCCATATTTGGCGATTATAGACATTCAGGTGATTATTTGCATTCTTCTTATTAATCTTCTCTCCCTCCCCCCTCTCCAAAAAAAAAAAAAAAAAAAAAATCTGCCTCTGGTGTAGTTGATCAGTGATAAGTGAAATACTACTAAAGGTAACTGTAGGTTGATTTAAGTCGTAGGGTTGCAACCAAAGGTAAAAGTTATTTGATGGTACCTATCTTATTTGTAATTAAATAATTTATGAAACATAATAAATCCCTCTATTATTAATAATACAAATTCAGGAAATATTTTTATGCGTAGCGACGATTGTAAAACGGTAATTCCATACATGATTACTGTGAAATGGAAATAAAGAAATTTAACTACGAAATATCTTTTACGGTGATAAACTGTGAATCAGTTCCTGGTTTTTACACGCTTGGGACGATGGGAATTTCCGGATTGAGTCTGCACTCCAGAGGTCACGTTTGCAATCTCGAGATGACATGCCTTTGTAGCAATAGTATTTTTCATAAAAATGTGTAAGAAATTAAACTTTTTTTTATTTTATTTATTACCACGCAACTACACTGTTGTAATGATATATTAATGTGTAGTTGCATACACGTGCGAGCATGTTAATCCTATTTGAACTAGATTTGTTTTTACTTACGAGCTTAAAGATTTAACCCATAGTGATTATTTTAGATACGGATTATATATTGAATGAGTAATTTCAAATATGTAAATTTTACTTTTTTTGATAAATGTTCAATTTGCGCTTTGGAATAACTTTATATTAAACATGTATAAATTATTTTTTTCAAAGACCCCCACTTTTTTAATATCATATAACGAAAGGTGATTCTTTGATGGTCTGAGCTTGGTAACGCGTTAAAATTATGAATATGCACCGGAGAAAAAATTGGCAATTTAAATTAATGGCGTTGGATCCATAAAATTCGAAATTTTCAAGAGTTGATTGGAACATTAAATTCACGTTTATAGCTTCTATTCTCCTCATTAACATATTTTTGAATAGTTATTGGAATATAGTAAGTACCTAAACAGCAAATTATGATTAACTTAAACGTACGTGACCTAAAATTAGATGGTATTTATGTATAGTAATAATTACTAGTCATAAATATTGTTTCGTTCAAATTCTGATGAGCTAGTGCATTCATTTTTAATATATAGGTAACTTTAAAAAAAAAAAAAAATAGCATTGAAATATTTGCTTTTAGTTTTAGTTTGAGTTTAGGAGAACGAGAGATCTTAAAACGTGTTATTGGAGATCAGGAAAACCATCCCTCGAAATGGTTTAGGCAAAATATCGCTACTTGCTATTTTTCTTATTTAAATTATATTTCTCAAACCGTAAACAGCAGGTTGATTCTACAAATACTTATAATAAAACACCGAATTTCATTTTAAAATTCATATACTTGTTTGTCAATATTTCTTTGTTTTTATGATCTTATTTGCACCACTCTGATCTATGTATATCTGATTTATTTTAGTTCTGAAAATGGAACACATGTTTGGAGTTACAAACGGCGGTTTGTTATAGTAAACACAATGTTTTGTTTTTTAAATTTGTTTTTATTGATTTTCATTGCAATATGAAATCCAGATAGCGTATGCTGTTAAACCTCTCTTAGCTGAAATCTCTCTCCAACGGAAACTCTTCAAACGGACACGGACAGCAAAATTTTCGTCACCGAGTGATAAATTTACCTATGTGAACGGATACTTGCATAATGTTGAAAATTGGGAAAGCCATATTTAATGGATGAATGTTTTGATATGCATACATCCAAATAGCTATGAGCATATACCGAAGTTATTGTTTTTAATTTATAAAACGGTTGTTATATTCCAACCTATACAAAACTAAAATACGTTTATGCGAGAAAATAGGATACAGAAAGATACAATTTATCCACAACGCAATAGTTTATCATGAACAACAAATTGTAAATTAAAAGAAAAAAAAAGCAGGCACCAATCATTTTTTTTTTTGTAAATGTCTAATTTGTCAGTTTTTAAAATGAATTATTTAAATTCCTACGTTCTTTATACATTTCGTGCATCAAATTTATTTTATATTTTTTAAAACATTAAATATAAACTTTTATAATACATGCACTCACGTATTAATTTTTTGGTTTAAAATTTTCAATAATGAATCTTTGTAACCGAGCAAGAAAAAATTGTTTAACTTTCCCTCAAAATTTGAGATTTCACGTTTCACAATGGCGGCCGATTAGCTATTTAAAAGCCCATTACTCGGCCATTTATAAAGGTAGAAAGAAAATGTAAAGGGGTTTGAAATCAGCATACAAATGCATGAAATCGAAGCAGTATTAGGAGATATATAGCATATTGAACTTTGTATACTAATTTCCCGGCGCTCGTCACACTTGGCCTGCTGAGTTATCCTTTTCCATTTCTTCTTATCCTGCGCCTCTATCGCCTACTCTTCAGTTTTACTTGGACCCATCCTCCACCAGCTTTATATTTCATTTTTTTTTTCCACTGAAGTGCGTCTCCAACATTTCCCTCTTTACTCTTTCAGCTTCTATTTTGACCACATATTCTGGGCATCTTATCCTACTTCCTATAAGGAAAATCGTGAGAATAATAGATTATCGTAATAATTTGCAGCGTTTTAATTAGAAATCATTTATCACTGGAGACCTCTCTGCAACGGTAAAATCCGTCGGACCCGTGGCTGTCCGTTGTTGAGTGGTTTCCTGTAATACCTTTTTCTCGCTCATAACACTTTATACCAGGTCTCCTTATGTAGACGATGAAAAAAAAATATTGATTTATTTATAATAGGCATGTATTATTGTTTTTTCTTTTGTTACCATCTTTACCTCTTGATTATTTGTACTAATTCTTGGCAACTATCAAATATAGTTGTCTCTTCTTGCACTTCCCCGATGGCCACAGACCCAGCGAGGTACCGTGAGCCACTCGATGCCTAGGGTAAACAAGAGCCTTACAGTTTCAGGACGACTAGTAGCGAGCCCTAACTGCAGAGAGAGGTAGTAGCGGCAGACGGTGTCCACGACCTCCCTCAAGGACCCCCCCCCCCTCCCTCCTGTTTGGCCTACACCCACCTACGGCAATTACTTCACTTTTATCACTCCCTCTCTCTCTCTCTCTCTCCATCTCTCTATCCCTTCCTCCCCCCCTCTCTTCTTCTCGGGTCGTCTTTTCCTCATAGTTCTCCTTCCCCTCTTTCTACTGGATACCTTCACTAAATAACTTGCTCAATTACCAACCGTTATATGATACACTTCGTAATATCAGGATTGTGGGTTCTTCCATGTCGTGCTATAGTCTAATACACTTGTTTAAAAAAGGAAAAAAAAAGGTAGAATTGGTCTATACCTCCAATTAAAATGAAAGCGTATTTATAAGTGGACTTAAAAAAAAATACGAAAAAGTAAATATGTTCTACATGAAAATGACTTTCAAAAATGTTTTCGTTTTAAAAAGGATATTTTTGTGGACAAGGCGCTGGATTATCGCCATATCTAATTGTAGATGACTTCTTAATGAGCTTTGCATAACAGCTGCCTGTGTTGCTCTCTATCGGAGTCCTAGTGTACTAAACAGATTGGCCAAAAAAGAATCACAGCCAAAAGCAGGACGTCAAAACTAATTTAGGAGAAAAAAACATTCAGAAGTTACCTATTGCAAAAATGAGGTTCTTGCTAATGAAATACTACCAGCAGCTCTCACCAGAAAAGAAGCTATAGCAACTGTTGAGTATTAGCGTGGCACGATTACCTCCAGGCTCATCTCAAAAGAATAGGCTCCAAACAGCAGTATCTGTTCCGCTTGTTGATGAATGTTGATCCCCTAAAACACATGCACAGTTTTAGCGGGCATTGCAAAAATATTTAAACAATCAGATGAGTGAGTGTGGCAAAAATCTAAATTATATTGAACTGCTAACGGTCACTTGCCGGAAGAGCTTGAATTATCCACCCGATGTCGGAAAACCTTACTGGAGCGCACTCGGTCTCTTTGAATTTTGATGATGATGATTTAGTATGATTGTGACTACATTATCACTTTCCACTGTCAAAAACCGGTACTTCCCTATGTACTGAGTACCTTCATGTATTGATTTGGTATCAAGATTAATAGCTGGTGTTAAGGGACTTCAAGATAGGCCAAAATTATTTAGAACTTATCTTTACTCTTATGTCTTAGGCACCTCGTTTTACATTGCATGTAAGTGCCGATATATATAAATATAATTATGAATAAAATAAAGATATTTATAAAATTAGCAAAAGAGATTGAAGAATATGAAGCGTGCCCTAAAGAATTGTAGATAAATGTGCCCTATTTTTAAACGAAATTTATAAATATATGTTAACACATTATTTATTTGCACTTTTTAATTATTATTACTTTCTTTTTAAATCTTTTTTTATTGTATTAATATCAGAAGTTTGTTTATTATAGTTTTATTACTTCAGAATAGATTTATTATGAATATAATTTTTCTTGTTATTTGTTAATTCTTTTGTTTTTATTTCGTTTACTCTAAGGTTCTAAAGTCCACATATTATCGCCTATATTGTTATTCTAAAGATTCGTGTCCTGAATTAAATAAAGAATTTATTATTATTATACATATGAATCTATAAAATTGTTTTGCAATATATCGGCGTCAAATCAACTAAGAATAATAAATTTTGATCTGCACGATATATCAACTAATCTTAACAATCTCTAAAGTATCGTTGAATTAAATTTATAAAATAAAATAAATAATATTAATAGCTTAATTAAACATCTAATAGGTACTGAAAAAACCAATAGAACAGGATTTTATTCATTTTCAATATATTAATTAATCGTTATTAAATAATTAATTCTTCAATGTTTTTACAAACTTGATCTCTTTCATATATGAGTTTATTTGTAAAGTTAAAAAAAGAATAAATAATTCGATAATTTTTAAAGATAATTTGATATATTAATGTAATAGAAAACCATTTCGATATGAGCGCCAATATTCTTTAAAATATTTAAAGAGTCTCTGTTGTCAAGAAATTGTAAATTAATCATTTTCCGTTTGACATAAAAAAAAAAAGGCATGCATACAGACTTTGTGTAAGATATAGTATAAAAAATAAAAGAGGATCAATTGAGTAACTTTTCACATAAATTTAAATTTATTCCCTTTTTGAACAAAATTCCTTTCAAATACATTAATTGAATTTTTTTGAATATTTAGTTGAAAAATATCTCGAGATTGATAAATTCAAGCCCACAAAACTTTTCGAATTCCGTAAACTTATTTTATTATTATTTTACTTACTTTATTTTACTTATTGTACATATTTTTGAAATAAGTATTGCAAAGATTAGGTGATTTTTTTTTTTTTTACTCACAATTAGTCAAATGAAAAATTTCAGACAATAAATTCATTTATACATCAACATATCCTATAAATTATTCCATGGCTTAACACTCCCGGATGAAGAAGTCTAAAGATGGCGCCTTCTACGGAAATCCCGTCTAAAAATTGAGGCAGCTTCGCAGCATCCTTTCCCTAACAAGAAACGGAAACCTATTCTGTCAATGTGACCTTGAGCAGTTGATTTCCGATTTACCCTTTTACAGCTGAAACTTATTGTTAAACACCTTCGTTAGTTTTCGTAGCCGACCAACGATATTCTGTCCTATTTTAATAACTTTCCGCATATCCATCTAGAACGAATTCGCTACCTTCATCTGGACGAGCGACCAACATAGAATTGAACGAGATTGAAACGAGAAGAAACTTATCGTCGTTTCTAATTTCTTTAGCATTTGCTAGACAAATGCTATAAACCAGGAAACTGGTACAATTTATTGGAGGAAGAGGTAAAATCTAAAAATTTTGACCGGACGGCCCCCACAATAATTTCTGTTCTGTTTAAACACAACATAAATCCCAATTTATTATTTTTGTTTTATTAATGAAATGTTTTGCCACAATTTTCGCAGTTGGAAGTAGATTCTCAAATCTCAAATATCCCTACGTTTTGAGTTTTTAATTATTGGGGGGAGGGGAGAGAGTGACATCCTTTTTTTCTTTGTTATTATTTTTATCTTATTTCGTATTGGTTGTTATCTTGTTTTGTCTCCTAGTCTTGATGATAGGACTGCAACTTGGGCCGAAACGTCGGCACACATTAAAATACTGTCAACGGTATCTCCACCATTAAAAGATATATATATATATATAAATGATTTTGCATTTCTCTATTTTTTCTTAAGTATATTTTTTTCTAAAGATAAGAATAATCCTAAAAATCATTCTTATGAACTTCGAACAGCGATCCTTTCGGTAGACATGTCCTTTTCTGTACACTTCCTCCATAGAACCAATTCCGGCGCTTCGGAAGAATGATAGGGAATGAACAATCAGTGGAAGTTAGGTTTTGGTATACAGGAAGCGACGGCAATGACGCACCTAGTTGGTGCCTGGAGGAAGTGAACGTCGGATTCTTGCACAGTTCTGACCTTGAGCCGATCTCATCCCAACCTCCCATTGAAATATATTTAGTATTTTTATAAACACATAATGTATATATTATTCATATCTAAATGACAATTATAATAAAAATGGTATCTTTAAATTTTTACTGGCTTAGCTATTATACATTTTCTTATTTGAATGGATTTTTTTTTCTGAATGGATATTTTTTTTCAAAAAGAAATGAGATCAAACTGTTTAAAATATTTTTTTGTTGTGTGGACTATATTTGCTTAAATTTGAAAGCTTTTATTATTTAAAGGTTTTATATATACATATAATATATTATGAATATTATATTTTCATGAAATTTCAAACTTCTTTTTTTAATATATTACTATATATTCAATAAAGATATATCGATAATAACAATTTATAGCATAAATTATTTATAAATTTAAATTATTATTATCAATATATTTTGACAAAATTTTAGAAATATTTCTAAGTAAGTTTGAAAGAAATTAAGTAAGTTTGAAATATACTACTATATATATACCATACACGCACATATAATGTTAGTACAATATAAAATATTTAAAAGAACATAATTACCTAATAGCGATCAATACCTAATAGCGATTGATAAAAAAAAAAATAAAAAAAAATAAATAGAAAAACTCTGTAATGCTCAAAATAGCACCAAAAAAAAAATGACAATTATTAGATTACTTTAATGAAATTCCTAAATTCTAGCTCCCAGTCTCTCATATTAAACTATATTGCAAAAAAGCCAACATGTAAGTAAACCTCGGGATTAAAACTCATATTATTGATTAAAAACATTAAAAAATTAATTGATCAGTTGTTGCACACCATTTAATGGCAGCAATGAATGGTTTGGAAAAACTAATTGACCAAAGAAATCGTGCCTAATTTCTAGTAAGAAAAAAAAATCAAATTAATTGCTGAGTACTTTTAAAAATACTGATTACTTTTTAAAAATCAATAATATAAAAAATATAAAATAAAAAATATTATATAATATAATAAAAATATATAATAAAATATATAAAATATACAAAATATATAATAAATATATGATAAAATAAAAATATTATATAACATAAAAAATATTTGTCTCTAAGATGGCTCAATTTTTTGAAACTTTGATAAATCATTAATGAACTACAGAAATTTGTAATTTGGATTCTTGAGAAAATAGCCTTGTAATAATTATAATTTTAAAAAATATTGATACATAAGTTAAATAATCTTTGTATTCTCAAAAACACTTGGTGGCTTATTACTTAAATTTTTCGATGGATGCATACGTCCCTATCAATTTAATGTAAGCAATTAATTCGCATCAAAAACTAAATGCTCGTTTATACATATTTACATCATTACTGATTTTTTTTTTTTATCATTTTGGATAATTACTTAATTTACTTAGTGGTTTTGAACATCATTACACCTTCTTAAGCTAACAGTATTTCGTAATCGCCTTCAACAGCAATAACAACGCAATTCCGATTTTTCTTTTTTTCGGTTCTCATAACCATTAATGCGTTGATGATGTTGCAATGATGTTTGCTAATTATAACTTCAATATTTTTTAAAAACATTTCCGGGTTGGCATGCCAAAGTCAGTAACAATGATGGACATCATTATATAGTTATACGCCAATAAACAAAAAAATCAGTGACAGATCATTTTTTTTTTAATGCATATTAAATTATTTTCTTCCAAGCAATACAATATATATTTTTTAATTAAAATGAATGAATGAACAAAACCTTTCTAATTATGAAATTGAAATTACCCATGCATGTCACTAAAATCTTATAGAAATTTATTAAATGTAATTTTATATACTTGTGTTTTATTTTTGGGATATCATTGGTTTACTTTTCTAAAATCTATTCTGTCGAAGGTCTATTTTCGAATTCTGTACTACGTAAGTCTGCCATGACCTCAATACGATTTTATCATTTTTATTACTTTTGAACTGGCGGTTTGTATTCTAACTTCTCAATTCCTAAAGTTCTGAGAATTTTTTTTTATTCAACGTATTTTTACTAGCATTTGTTTACTAAGTTTTTAGTTCAGATTTTAGTTGCAAAATAATTTGATTTGTCGGTTTTTATTTCTGACCGTAGAAATATTTATTTGCATTCAGTAAAACATTGTTAAACTCTTAAAATTATTATATTTTTAGTAATAAATAACAGGCATTCGATTAATTTTTATTATTTTGTCTCTAATTATTTATATTTGTAACAATTTATCTGTTATGATAATGATTGGTATTATATCGGAGGATTCTATTTATTCAGGATAAGGTTTATAATATTATCATTATATTTAAAAAAAAAAAAAATTATTACATTTAACAAGAATGTTCCTAATTTTTGTTTTTGTATTTATTTTAGTATTTTTTAACACATTTAAAAAAAAAATTATTATTATATACTTTTCCTTTTATTTCTTTTACCATTTGTTACTTTGTAGAGCGCATATTTCTTTAACCATAACAGTCACGAAAAAAATAATAAGAACATTCTTGTAGAAAATTTAATCTACTTCAGTTATTCAAATGAAATGTTTTAAGCTATGACAAACCCTGTTTGAAATATTAACGAAAAACCGAAAAACATGACCTTCTTCTCCCTTTCCCCTATTCCTCACTTTGCCTCTGCTCCCAGCTCTGAGTACTTTAAGCATGCTTGTCTCTTAACTGGTCCAAAGCCCTGAAGTCAATTTTGGCCGTCCCGTCTATACCACCCTTTTGAGCATTCATTGACTGGACTAACAGATTTCCAACCTATTCTACCTAAAGTGGGAGGTCTTAATCCTGAATTCGCCCTATAACAAATCATAGTCCTCACGGACGGGAATTGAACATCGTCTATTTTCGATTGGAGCGCCCGTTATGCTGCTCCAATAAGCTCTCATTTAAAAATGCAATTATTCGAAGGCTATGCTAATATTTTTGAATTTATTCATCTTATTTTGAAAATTGAATGAAGCTTCACAGGATCCTATCTGCATTATCTGTATTTGGAATATTCTGGTCGTCTTTTTAACATATGCTATATAATAATCTACATTGCTCTATGTGAACACATACCATAGAACCCCCATAAACCCATAGACCCATAGAGGGTCTTACCTTGAATTAATATTCATCAGAAAACTTGATAATTTTTCCTCAGCATATATTTTTTGCCTTATTACCTTATGCCTTTTGTTTATAATTACGTAACATATATTCATAAGAGCCGGATTTTAGTTATTTCGACGAATAATCAAATCACCATATTCCTCATAAAGTTAATTAATGATTTTATAATGAAGTTGAGTATAAGATATGCTCAAGATCTTCACCTTCACCCGAAATCTCATACTTCTCTCAGCTGATTCAAGGTTCCGGATTACACGGGGTTTTTTCCCGAGCGGATGCCAATTACAATGGGCTACAATTTTTAAAATTTAAATGATGTAATGATAATGGCTGCCATTCGTCCCGCATATAACGACCGTTGCCTCATTCCATACTAATAGCCTGCATGAATTGGCGGTCACCGATTTCCTTGTCTTCTTCCTGCGTCTTGCACACGTGTAGTATTCAAGGTTTTCAAGCGAAATTGCATAAATTTACAGATTATTTCACTAATAATTTCGGAACAATGTAGATATCCATTGCCTATTCATAGATCTTCGCCTATTACGGTGGAACATAATCGTCATAAGAGGATAGAATTTTCTTTTTTATCATATTATATAATAAAATGAACATCTTTGGGATTAGTTGTCAAGACAAATGAAAATAACTTTATCAGAATTATTTTGAGAATTAGGTTGTTCTAATGAAAATAAAAAAAAAAAAAATCATTTTTTAAGAATTAATTAAAAAACAAACACGAATGTAAGCGACTGTAAACGCAAGATGAGAGAATACCAACTATTTAAACCCGTAATATTATACAAAGGAATACTAAATTCAAAAAGGCTTTTTATTACTGCTTTTTAGTCGTATTTTTTCCGAAAATTAGATTTTACCACTGTATCGAAGGTCCTCGAAGGAGTGTGGGATCGCAATATAAATCCGTTTTATAATCCCTTGAACGCGGTTTTGTGGGTTTTGAGATTGTTTGGTATATATATATATATATATATATATATATATATATATATATATATATATATTATATAATATATAATTAATATATATATATAATATATATATATATATATATATATATATATAATATATAATATATATATTATATATAATAGCATATACGTGGGGGTAAATTATAGTCGAAACTTCGGCAAGTTAAATTTTTTTAAAACCTTTTTGTCACCTCTAGTCCTTCCAAATTAAGTTAGGTGGTTGAAAATTTGTTTGTGAATTAAGTTGGTGTTAGATAAGTGCCTTTTGGAGGTCCCAACTTCACCCCTCCACCGTCGCCAGTTTGGTATTTTCAATTTTTTTTTTTAAACATACTACACCAGTTTCTGTACCCGATTTGTTTTATAAGACCTCTTCGACATCTGCTATTCATTTTGAATTTAACATGAGTTTGTTGATTCCAAATAAATAACAATACTATGTCACGTTTTATAATTCATAATGATTATTATTTTTTTTTAATGCTTATTAATCTGATTTAAAATTAATTGCCCATTTATAATCTACTAAGATATCAATGACAAAGTGATTACAAAACAAACAAATAAATAACTTGAATTTGATACTGTTTTCCGGTTTGGATTTTTTATTTAATTTAATTTTTTTATATGAAATTAATCAAATTAGAATTAAAAAAATGATCTAATTAATTCCATAAAACCTTTATCAATAAAAATTAATTTAAACAATAAATATATTAATATTTCGTGACGTTTAGGTCTTTTTAATCCATTTATTGGCCATTTTCAAACTATCCTTTTTTTGTCAACCAGCAGTATTTTTTTATAAATTTTTAAAAGTGATAAATTTTCACAACTTCTATCATGGTACGTTGGTTTATATCTTTTTCCAGATGGTATTGCATATCTAAAAAATAAAAAAAAAACATCTTTTTTAATAACAATTTAACAATTGTTAAAAAAAATTCAAATTCAATTTTTTTTTAATGAATTTTAAGACTTAAAGTATATCGTCATGTTAATTCTAACTTTTTCAGTTAATGAAGACATACATTCATTTAAATGGTACCTATTACAAAATATTTTTCTCCAATATATTGTGAAAAGATTTCTTTAGTTTATTGCATTGCTGTATAATGGTTATTTTGTATAAGTGAAATTATTATATAATAACTTGTAAGTCGATTTTGATAATTGCCATGATTCTGGTCGGATCGTCAACCATTATTTATTTTATGTTACGTTTTTATATTTTTTTGTTTAGGCCTAAGTATATAACAGTATAGGCCTAAGTATATAAGTATTTAAGTATATAACACTGTGCATTATTTATTAATTATGCTTCATCATTATTCAACGTTTTATAATTTAAAATGTCGATCACAATTTACAGTAAGCATGAGTTTTATTTGCACGTTAGCGATGAGTGATAAATTTTATTATACAGCTACTTTTCGGTAGGAGGATTTAATTGCAACGGATCCTCAGGAATAAGCCGAAAAGAATTTTAATCCTTTGATAACATTTATTACTTTATTTCGACATAAACGATTAAAAAAAAAAAAGAATTCTGTTCTTCCTCTAAATATTTTTATTTTTCCCGTATATTTAAAATAAATGTTCGCTCATTTCCTCACACATTTATCATTTTAAAAATATTCAATGATTAATGAACAGCGGTTGATTTAATATTTATTTTTCATTGAAAACAGCGTGTCAAGGTTCTTTCCTCATCTACAGGTCAAAAATCTTTTAATAATTAGCTTTTCATTGGTAGCAATATGATTTAACGTTTTTTAAATAAGTGAACAACCATGCAAAAATTTATTAGAATAAATATATGATATATTACACCTCTGATTTATTTATTAGTATTGAATAATGTCATGTACCAAGATATATTTCAGTCTAATAGTCATAATTATGTTATATTTTACTTTTTATGAAATTATATATTTAATAATTGACGCTCTTCAAGATGTCAGTTATTTAATAATTATTGTAGCATTTATTGATTAGCTTTGAAAATTTGAAAATTCGGCATTTAAGCTCCTTCAGACTATTTCAATGACCTAGCTAATATTAAAGGTCATTTAATTATACATTGATGTAACGAGTTTGATCAAAATATTTAGGGCGTTTTTCGATAAAATGGTAAAAATGTGAACAATCGATGATATAAAATGGCACTTCTGGTAATAGTCCAGTCAAATCGTCGAACAAAATAGCTTTATCTTGAAAAAGGTGGGGTAGAAGGTTATATTATTTTATCTTGTTTGTACGGGTGGTAAGATAGGAAATACAAGTTTTGCTCACCAAATTCATCATGGCTAAAATTTTTCTAGCTTATAAATCACGAAATTTTTAAACTTTTTTTAAGTTCTTGGCATATAAATATCTAGCCGAAAATACTTACAAAAGTTAAAAAGCATTAAATCTCCTTGCTAATTTCACGGGTTAAATGTTTTGTAAACGGAATACGTACCGGACATATTGCCCTTCAAAGTTTCGAAATTTTTTTCTAAATATTAAATATTCAAAACTGCAAGTTTTTTCCTTCTAATCTTAATCTTTCAACATTTCAATATGATTAACGTTCAATAACCAAAACAATAGAAAGTCTACCCTTTATGAGATGTTAATTTCATAATAAAGAACACATTTATCGATATATAAAAAATGTATTTCATAAAAATATATGCTGTATACAGTCCAGTCAAATTGTAGGTTTATCTTGCAAAAGGTGGGATAGAAGGTTTTGTTGTTTTAATTTGTTGATATGGGTGGTAAGATGGTGAAAATAAGTTTTCCCACAAAATTTATCATGGCGAAATTCTAAAAACCATCTAGTCTAAAAACCACCAAATGTTCTTTTTTCTTTTCTTTTTTTTTTTTAAATAATATTTCAGTCCCCTATGGTCCTAGCGATTAATTATCGATTTCCTATAAATAATGTCGTGGTAGTAACAATGACTTCCGACGGTTTGATGGACCAGGTTTCTCGATGTTTTCGGGATTGTCTTCAGTAGCAACATCAGCAGAAAAATTTTCGAAGTCGATTTGATCTTGGATAAGTGAACAAGCTTCTTCCATCCATCCATCCTCCTGCTCATCAATGTCGACGTCACATTTAAAGTCGGTGAAGTTTTCACATTCGCAGTTACTATACTACATTTTTTGCAGACAGAAGAACATGGCAAACCTGCTTTACTACAGATTCCGACTCGACTACTTGTAATCTTACATGACTATGAAACAACTTGTAAAATTGATTCGGGTGCTGGTTCTTGGCTTATTCCAAAAGGCCTCAGACCCTGGTTATTATGAGTTTATTCCCATTCCCCGGGACGTTATAGGTTTCTCGTCCAAGTTCGCACTTGTTGGTAAGTTCTTAAAGAATGATGTTGCGCAGCATCTTTCGTTGGTGGAAGCAGACAAGATTTGATTTACTTTTTAAAGTGGATTCAGCAAATAGTTTGTTTCGCCGAGCATATAGCGTTTGTGAACTGCTGACTGACACTTCCACTATACAACGCCATAATAAACAGGAATCTTCTAGTGCCTGGCCCACCGGAGTGCCGCACTCTCGAAATTCCTTCTTAAGAAGCGTTATTAACAGGTCTTGTTTTGTTCATTGATGGAGGAAGTTGGCTCGCTGATCGAAGATCAATTCGACTTCGAAAATGTTTCTGATGATGTTACTACTGAAGACAATCCCGAAAACAGTTATCGTTACTTATACCACGACATTATTTATGTAATTTATAATCTGGAATTTTGAATAACAATCAAATTATTTTACTCAGATGTTAATTTTTTTTTTATTACATTTGCTCCTAATGTTTTCTTGTATTGCATTTTTTTTTTACAAAAATAGAGAAATATCTCATTTTTTGACGATCTGTATATCCCTAGTATGGATCTAAATAAAAGTTCCATTATTAAGACTTTTTTCAAATTTTTTGCTATTTTAAATAGGAAATAGATGGCTAATCGCTGAGACGATAGAGGACTGAAATATTATTATTTAAAAACATTTTTTATACATCGGTAATTGTGTGCCTTATTATGAAATGAACATCTCCCAAAGAGTAGGCTTTCTATGGTTTAGGTTATTGAACGTTATTCAAATAGAAATATTGAAAAATGGAAGTTACTATGGAAAAATCTGCAATTTTTAATATTTTGAAAGCAATATCGAAACTTTGAAGGGTTATATCTCGGTATGTATTAAAAAAAACGTTTAACCAGTGAAAATCTTAAAAAAATTATTGCTTTATAACTTTTGTAATATAGTATTTTTGGCCTGAACGTATCTTTTAGAAATTATATTCCAAAAAGTATATAACTATATATATATATATATATATATATATATATATATATATATATATATATACATCATTATAAGTATAAAACTACGTAAAAGAGTTACTTACCATAAGATGAAAGATTGATGTAGTTATTTTATCCGTCTTTATATTTTAAACGCCTCTTCAACCCAACTAACCTTGAATTTGATAAATTAATATTCGATTATTGTTTTTTTGTTTCTTTAGCTGATAAGGAAGCGAGTAAAAAGAAAAAATTGCTACCTCCTTTGAACATTTTATATCAAAACACTTTAACGTACGATTTTGTCGTCCCTATCAACTATTTGAGTGCCCTACGCAATAGGAAGCAATTTAATAAATCGATAACAGCATTTATCCAATTTGAGTATTCCCCTTGGGTTTAGAAAATTTAAAGTTTTGAATTTGTATACATATACTAAAAGCACTGAAAAAAATAGGCTTAATTTCGAATATAATCTTAAACCTTTTGGTAAATTCAGATTGAGATAACTTCAGGAGAAAAAAAGTTGCAAAAATAGTTTTGGTAGCATTTAAACAAAAAAATGTTGATCAGGAACCCCTTGAAAAAATCTTCAAGAAAAAATAACTCACAATGCAGCTAAAATTACTTTTCTAAGCATGTGGAAAAAAAATTATATAAACGAAAGTTAACATGTAGTATATTATATTTGATTCACGTATTCAACATAGACAAATATTCAATGGTTTATTACACAGATGTATCTATTCGAAGATAGTCAAAAGTTCTGCAGAAGGGTTTTGAATATAAAATGGATTTGCGATATATTATATCACTTATTTTTCCAATTCGTATTAAGCTTAATCATGATTATGTATCAATAAAATAGATAATATAATTTTTAAATAATATTATCTATCGTAGTATCCATTATTTCTAATCGCCGACTGTTGAGCTAAATAAGTTTAAAATGTATTCATATTATTCTCAAGGGCAGCATCGCTTGTGGTTGCCAATTCGAAATTACGAATGACGCCTTTCCGAGCTTTTTGACGGTTCTATTTATATTTCATTCACGAAAAAAATAAATAACTTATGTAATTTCCGGAAATGTAAATATAAAGAAAAGTAGCTAATTTCCGATTGGATTACTGCATACAAAATTATTATGGCATAAGTGTTAAAATATATTAATTATCGTTTTATTATTATATAATTTTTTTTATGAGTTTTAATTTTAAACTTCCTTTTTTTTACACAATCATCAACATTCATATATGACCATGTATCTCTAGTTTTATTAAGAATTATTTGTTTATTGATGTTAGTTATTAATTAATTTTTTTAATCTGTTTTCAGGTAAGCGGTTGACTTCATCCCTTTTTAAATATAATTTCGCTTTATCAGGTAATGAAATTTCAATTGTTTTTTTACTAACAATCATACTATAAGGGTTTAAAAAAAAGTCTGTGCGCTTTAAAATCACTTTTGGATTCATTAAAGTACTTTTTTAACCATAATAATGCTTTATAACAATAATACAAATATTTGAATTTAGTTTATGTTTATACATTCCGTTTATGTTAATGTCTATTTAGTTTTTGTTAAATTCACGAGATAGTATCTTCATTGAAATGTTTGCTATTATCCAAAATTTTCATGAAAATTATTTTGGTTTATATATGGTTATTAAAGATTAATTTGGATTCAGTTCATGTTTTTATATGAGGCGATTAGTTTCAAAACCGTCACAATCCACTTTTTTCTCAATATGTTTTTATTTTATTTTTCAAAGTTCTCAATTCGCTATTTCACCTGATAAAGCCGTATTACCAAAAACATATCAATCCAGTATAAAATTGGGTTCAAACTCATGTGTTTTCCCGGTTAAATATGGCAAAACCGTACGTTTTTGGTGTATCCTTTAAAATTTTTGAAGATGGATTGAGGCGGAACTAATCACCTCATATATTCGATTGCTTTCAGTTTCGTTATTTGTGAATCAATTCCAAATTCATTAATTCCCTTCCACAATTTTTATAATATTGAATTGGAACATTAATGACTAGTTCGATTCAAATTACGCGTGTTCTGTCATTTCTTTATAAATTCAAATAAAATTGGATTAACAAGCGATAGACGGAAGAAAACAGTAAAATTAGCCGACAAAAAAAAGTTAGCCAAATGGGGACAAATCTTGAATGGCTGTTGGTGTAGTCATCATTTCTGAAATTATTTCCTTATGTTGCCATATAAGGTATGATACCCATACCAACATACTTCTATAGAAAAATTGTATATCTATCGGTTAATATATTTGTTTTATTTTTATTACATAATATTTTATTAATCTCTCCAAGTATGATTTATTTCTATTAAACATGAATGTATCTTAGGTGATTTGCATAACGATATAAACAACATGTGTTCCGAACGTGTTTCCTCTGTGTTTTAATCCTAATTATTACTAAGTCCTATTTATGCATGCATCTTATTCCTTTTTTGAACAGTTTATTAATTTTAATAAGACTATCAATGGTCTTTGGTCAATAAATTTAGTCCGATATGTCTTATCCGATATCTTTATTATTTTGTCTTATTTTTTTCAAAAACTTTATATAAGTAGTTTTGATATTCATGTTTTATTAAAAATTTTGCCACGATTCTTGAATTGAATTCAATTGTAAGTTTGCTCATAAATTAAAATTGTCTCTAGTTTAATGAATTCGGCGAAGAGGTTTTATTAAGTATTATATAAGTAAAAAATAAAAAACATTAATAATATTTTCGGACTGATATTCATAAAGAAAGTGTTAATAATAATTTATAGCAAACAAAAACGATATAAATTTGTTATAAAAAATAATTTTCGCAAATGATTAAAAAATGTAAGCAAAACTCTTTTGTTAATTTATATATGTATATATATATTTTTTTTCAAATTTTGCATGGTTCCATTGTTCAGTTTATTTGTCTGAAAAGAACATCAAAAAGATATAACACCGTAAAGATATAATATATAATACCGTAAATAAATAAAACAGTCTG
This sequence comes from Rhaphigaster nebulosa, assembly GCA_948150685.1. Classification (NCBI taxonomy): domain Eukaryota; kingdom Metazoa; phylum Arthropoda; class Insecta; order Hemiptera; family Pentatomidae; genus Rhaphigaster; species Rhaphigaster nebulosa. The sequence continues at coordinate 107,717,144 of OX411310.1, read as the reverse complement.
GTTAATATCAATTGCATTTGAAAACAAGTTTTTGTCTGTATAATTTTTCATTATGAATGGATAAAAATTACAGATTTTCGATGCTAACATGTTTCTACTTCTGTAATTTTTTTTTTTTTCAAGATTTTTGAGTACGAAATGGCTCCAAAATATTTCCTAACGATTTTCCATTAAGAAGATCTCGCTCTTGTGTATTCCAATTATTTAGGTATTTGAATTAAATTTAGCCAATATTGGAATATATTCCGCTTTGATTTGAATAAATAATTCAGGTAATTTGCAGAGAAAGCAAACTAGCCTAATGGGATAATTTGAGACTTCCTAGGCCGAAGGTTCAAACCCCGACACTTTAAATTTTTTACTTACAGAAAATTAGTGGGTTTTTTTAAACCTCGTTTTGACAAATATTTCTTGGGTTGACTCAGCTCCTGAATTAAGTTATCACTTTTTATTAGTTAGGGGTTGATCATAAATGTTTTCCAAAACTTTTTTAAGATGTTCATGGGCTCAAGTAGAACTGATAAATATAAGATTTTTTTTTTCAGCTTCTTGTACATTATAATTATAATTTTAACTTTAAATCCAACAATTGTTATTAGATATCTACAAAATTATTATTATTATATAACACAGATTTATTAGATTTCACATTAGAAGCATAATCTAATTTATTGATTTCATTAGATTTATTTTTATAGATTCATTTATTTACATGGATTTATTAGATATCAGAAACTAAGCCCTGAAATGGAGTCTTTTCAGATTTAATACACCTCTTTATAAAGTAGTTTTGCAAAGTATGAAAAGACGGGAAGAGATGAATGTATTTTAAAAAAGCAAGAAGGCGAGACATAAGAACGGAAACACACCAAGGACATACCAGGGAAGAAACAATGCTCCTAGCGACCTGCGAAGGACCTGTCTTTAGCTTCGTCCGGGAAGTGATTCTACAATCACCCTTAGAGGAAGTGCTATTTTCTTGTCTTATTCAGTGTAATCTCTAGCTTTGAAAGGGTTATATTTTTATGTTGCGTTGTGCTCGAAATGCTTCTTAGCCTTCCCAAATCTCTTAAAGAATTTCAATAACGTTTACATTGAAATCTTCGAGATCATCAATGGATTGAGAATTAAATGATTTTATTGCAGCTTATCTAATCTGTTAGAAACGCAATCCGAATTATTGGAACGAGGATATAATATCCTTAAACATTTGAAAAAAAAAACACTTTATTTTACGCAATATTATGTTCAGTATTTAGGAAAAATACTCAAGTTAAATTTTCTCATTTTTGCATATTCACTATAAAACTACAATATGTTTAATTATTTTCTTTTAACTTTCTACATAGTTGAGCACTTTATATACGAAGATTTTTTCATCGTAGCTAAAACTAATTATATTATGAATATCATCGTCGACATTTCACAATTGTACTATAGCTCCCAAAAATATTTTATTTGCTATTGCCAAATGTTTGCTCTTCTCATTTGGAATCACCCGTTTACCTTCTATTCGCTGGTGACATCTATTTCAGCAAGTAAAAACAAATATAAATATATATTTCTGTTATTATTTATGAACGATCTTTCTCCTATAAATGGCTTTATTTATTTTATTTGTTTCAATTATCGTGTATCAAATATTTCCCTCAAAAATATAAAAAAAATTTAAAAGTTTCATAACAGTACTTGAAATATGTTGGTAATTATTATTGTGTGTTAAATCAAATTAAAAATAAAACATTTCCAAACAGTAATGTACATAACTGAGAACTGTCTTAAGTTTTTTTGGTCGGTCTCTCTCTCTCTAGTGAGTGAGAGAGTATATATATAAACGGTTTATGCATATATATATATATATATATATATATATATATATATATATATATATATATATATATATATAAAGTTATTCAGTACTGTTTGAAAAAATAATTGAATCGTTTTGAATATTCCAAATTTGATCCGAAAAAGGACGTAACCATTGGAGGATTAAGGAGGTTACACAACGCGAAACTGCGGAGCACCCTGTTAATAGGATTGAAGTGCTAGCATCGCGACGGTTGAAATGGGCAGGTGAAGTTGTACTTAGTAACGAACGAATCCCTATAAATTTATTAAACGCTGAGCCATTTGGTTATACCCGAGGGTTAGACCAAAACGTAACTGGGAGGATTGTGATCCTACGAATTTAGGGTCCAAAGGTGGGCGATGGAAGGAGGTGTGTAAACAGCGATTGGTGGTATCGACATCGAACCTTCGGATTCGCAAAACCTTTTTATTTAGTCGATTCTTCCAAAAAGTAATCTAGTATAAATTATTTATTTAAAACTTATTTCCTAATGGTCATTTTAACCATAATTATCTATAAATTATTTAATACCCTTATCTGGATAAAGGTGAGCTTGCCGATCCGAGGCACTAAATATTTGAAAGGAAACTTGATAGCTGTGAGAGGGAAAGTGACTAAGATCAACAGATAGTAGGAGGTGGGGAATGGTGGGGGGAGAACCACCCCCGACCTTGGGGGGCAGCACGTGACCGCCCCCAGGGTCGTTACCCCGCCAAGATGGCCGCCGCCCCTCTCGTCGCTAATTAATTTCAGCCACCCTCCCCTCCCTTAGTCCTGATACACATTACAATACCGTCCTTGAAACAAGCGCCATATTATTTATTAGTCTATAAATAAATATATAAATGAATAAGAATATTACTTAATTATGAACTTTCACTATGTGTTACAGCGCTAAAAAGGTACTTCTATAGTTGTGCGGAAAGGATTATTTTCTGTTTTTTAAGGGAGCTATCAACAAATCAGAAATTTTGTAATTAATTGTAATCATTTTATTGTATCCACCTAGAATATAATTATTTCTACTATTTGCATCAATAAAATTAGCGTTATGGACAAAGAATATAATTTCTCATAGCCGCCTGAAGGTCCCTTCAGGTCTATAGGTTGTTAAATAAAAATCTTTAGAAATCACTTATCATTATTTATCTGACCTTTCGACCTGTCCCTTGGTCATTATCAAAATCTGATTGAAATTTGTATACTATTCATCTTTGCAATAAAGCATTTATCTAATTTTTTTTTCTTTAGATTCACTCAATTTTTTCAATTCGTACAAATGCAGTATCAATATTTTTTTATAAGAAAAAAAATACACATACATACAGTGTAAAATGGTTCTTAATGATAAAGAATAACTAGTCTAAAATGACGGAATATTATGAGTTTTTTCGACTTGAATTATCCATGATATATATTAAGGGCTTCATAATTTTTTGTTTGTAGAAATATCTTATCATATCTCAGTACAATTAATAGATATTTTTAATTCAATTGCTTTTACGAATCCGAAAAAAAATTATGAACAAAAAATAGATTTTAAATTAATACGAAATAATTCAGTGTTTATATTTGTATAAATATTAATATAAATAATTGGAGATTTGAAAAAAGCTCAAATAATTTGAAAAGTTTAGTCTTAAAAAAGCTTATAATCTGAATGAAACCTAAAACGTGAGAATTAGAAGGGATTACGAAGTTGTATAATCAATTTTTATTTTTCAATATTTAATATCGTCAGTGATATCCTTATTTCGAAAGTAATGCTTTTCTCTTTTTATGCAGCTCCTCCTCCCCACCACTCTCCTTCCGACTGCCGGCATGTTCAAAATATATGTCCTTTAAATATTTAATTTAATAAATGATTGATTTTAGATATTTCTAATTTTTGGTTGTCAGATTCATAAAATAAAATGTTAAAAATATAAATGTAAAAACTTCTAAACTGAAGTCTCGGTTGAAATCATTTCTCTCAGTTGCTGTTTCAGTTAAAACACGAAAAAATCAAAATATGAAGTGTAATGGTGTTTATATGGTATTATACTTATGGTATTTGGAAAAACAATTACCAGTTACATGCATATGTATAAAATAACATATACATAAAAAACATTATAAAAACTCATTAACGAACTGTTGAGTTTTAATTTCATTTTTTTTTTTCATTTAAATAATATCACAGAAAATGTTTACCGAGACATCCGTGACATTTTTACTATAATTTTAGAACGCCATTCAGGTCAGCGGACGTATCTACAAATAACCATTGTAATTTGCTACCGCATTGATACTATGCTATGGTTGTTTACCAATCTGGGCATTAAAGTCACCAAGGATATACCTTATATATACGTATATATTTACCATATACCTTTTTGGTATGGTTGCGGCGCCTAATTTGATCATGACCTGAAAATAAGCGATTTAATTTGTTTATCTATTTGGCCTATTGCTTCAAATATTTTTTGTCATCTTATTTTTTATTGGTATTATTTCCATTGGCTACGGCATAGTAAATTTTCTTACTTTTTAAAAAAATAAAAAATAAAACCAAGTCGATTACTGAATCAGTTAGTTTTCTGGTATTTTGTAAAGCAAATGTATTATGACTAGTTGTTTTCTTGGTTTTGCAAAATTTATGCTAACGAAAAACAGTTTTTTAATTGTGTTTTTTTCCTATGAGATAATTAACCTATTACTGTAAAATGACACGTCAACCATATCGTTTCCGTCAATGTGAATTGCAACTGTCCACAAGCCTGGTATATTATGGTTTTTTTGGACTTTTTTTTTGGTATTGTATAAATGATGCGAGACAATATTAAAACGAATTAATTTATATCTTTTAAACTTTGTTGAAAAAACAACGGAATACCTAACACTACAAGGTGGTTTTCTCAATTACTGAACCACAGTGTTTCAATTTTTCAGGTAAATAGCAACCAAGGTTATCTATTAAAATGCTTTTTAAATAGGTTTTATATAGCTTTTAAATTCAGGAAATTTTGTTTTTGTTTATGGTTTTCCTCAATACCTTGTTCTAAAAAAACGAGTACTATTGTACTCCGGGTCTTCAATTAGTCCGGTTGGATTTTTATGAGATAAGGTAAAGAAAAGATAAGAAAATATAAAAATGTAAAATCTCCTGAACAAAAGTTTTTTGAAAAAAAATTGACTAGGCTTTCTAAACTTTAAACAAAATTCTTTCCAAAGTTTGTTCCCTAAGAACCTGAAAATGTTTTCTCAATCATACAAACGTTATAATTAAAATATAGCTCACATTATTATTTTTAACAAAATAATTTAGCCTTTATACTATATTAAAAAATATAATAAATATCTATTTATAATATATATTACTCACATCAAATATCAATTATAAAGCCCATAGTTTAAAAATCATCGCTTTAAAAATCTCTTCCTATATTGGTATGATTTATTATTTTTTATTTAAATTTCTCTATCAATAGGCCACTTAAAGATTCATATCCTTAAATATTTACTGATGCGAAACTTCTCGCGAAATCTTCTTGATCGATCATTTCTAAGATAAGATCTGAAAAATGTTAAGTGATGAAATCGTCTTAGAATTTCGGATATTGTAATAGAATTGATAAATGTACTCGCGTCGAATATTTTATCAAGATATTGAAATATTCTGATGTGGAGACTTCATTATTTGAGTTATTTTACCTTTGAAGCCCACAACGTGTTTTAAAGCGTTAATAAATGTGTAATCTTTATGTTTCCACTAACGTTTTTGTTGCCTTAATCCGATTGTTTGTAAAGTTTAATTATTCAATATGATTATCAGTATGTTGCAATTGATATATTAAATGTAGGTGTAAAAAAATACTGCCTTTTTTCCTCCTAAAAATATCTATTAAACAAAAACTTCATCTTTCTCTATTTCCATCTTGCTGTTAGGCGTGGATTAGCCTCCGGCCACCTTCGTCATTGATCACAGTCTCCGGCCATTCCGTTCATCTCTGCCACGCAGCTTCCGCTGGCTCTTCCAAATCTTTCCATGTACCCATTATAGGTCGCGGTCAAGGAGGACGAACCACAAGAAGTCATCTTGTATTTCGTTCGTCACCCACCCTGCACAGATATCCAAACCGCTTTTCTTCAAAGCTAGCTTTCTTCTAGAACATTTTTCAACAGTCTTTCCAGATATCCTCCTCAGAAATGTCATCCTCGATGCTGCAGTTTTGCTGTGTTTATCAAGGATAGTCCAGGTCTGCGATCCATATAGTAGCACTGGAAGAAAATGGACTTGAAGAGATGGTGTTTAGCTTCCTTGCTGATCTCTTGCTTGCCAACGTGGATCATAGATATTTGGTAGAATAGTAGAATATACCCTTGGCACGATTTAGTGCCTCTTGTCCAATCCTCTTTTTTCATTTTTGATTATAGAACCTAAATAGTTTTCGTTCCGTCAATCTGGTCTGAATGGAGCCTGCTCCTCTTCCATATCCATTTCTACCCATTTTCTTAGCCTTGGCTTTAAAATTCTCGTCGATGTTTCGAACATTACGGAGGATAAACATCACAGCATTAGTTATCACAGATATACCCTTTTTAAATTTACGAATTATCATATTATTTACCAATTCTTTTGGAATGTTTTTAGCACTCCAAATCGTTTGGAAAAGTACTTGTAAAACCCTCTTTAGTTCTTCGCCTCCAAACTAAGGAGCTAGACTATCTACGCATGCAGCTACAGCAAGTTTTATTCTTTCAATAGGTTCTTCTACCTCCTACTTCCCTATGGTATCATCCATGTCTTCTGGATGTACAGTTCCTCTTCTTGGCCAATACCTTCGATATTCGGTATTCTTCCATTGAGAACTTCTACTGAAAATATTTCTCCCACGCCTCCAGAATATTATTTCTATCAGTCACCAGCTCTCCTCCATTTTTGATACTGTTTACATGCTTGCTGACTTTCTTTACAGAAATCCAGAACTTTCTGTTAGTTGCCCTCTATTTCTTTGCCAAACTCCATCTAAGAACTATTTTTTACTTCTTTGACAGTTCTGTTGAACTGATTTATCTATTAGACGTTATAGATATTATTATTGATATATTATATATTATGATCTATAATCTCTAATTCCATCTACACAGAATTCCATCAAACTCGCCCCAAAATGCATCCTTTGCAGAGATGAACTGGCCTATGGACTCAGACCACCTCATATAACGCTATTTTCTAAAGTGGTCTTAGAAAATTCCAAATTTCTGACAACGCGAAGAATAGCGAAGAAAATCAAACCTTTATTGGGCTGTTAAAAAAAAAAAAAAAAATGGATGAGTAAATTGATATGAGTAATAGACCATAAGTTTTTATATATATATATATATATATATATATATATATATATATATATATATATATATATATATATATATATATATATAAAGGAGATAAATTTCATTATTAATTAACAATCTAGTAATATTAAACAATCTACTCCTCTTTACTGGACCATATGATTCTGAATTACATTGCTACTTTACTAGTCTTTCCAGATTACCTGTTCCACTTCAAAAACGATGAATATAACCTATCCACCTCTGTTAAATTCAGGAAATAAGGTTAAAAGCCGTTTCGCCTGGGATCATAAATTAAGTGGTGTAATAGAAGAGTTGCCAGCCTACAACGGCTGTAAAAGTTTACTACCCAATAAATAGCGGTGAGCCTGCTAAGAGTCCTGCTTTCTATTGTCTTTAGTGCTCCTCCGGTGTTTAGGAGAATGAAAATAGTGTTTAGTGGTTGGTGTAATTTGTCAAAGTTGCACTTTGTATTTCCGTTCCTTCAATCTCAATTGTGAGATGGGTGGTCTGACCATAAACTGATCACAACAGCTCTTTCTATGAGCAATAAAGGTGCTTCAGGAAAAAAGAACGGCAGCTCAGTGAAGTAAGGAGTGAATTAAAGTAACGAAGTAATTATTACCTTTCTTGTGGTAATTTGACGTCATCAGGTAATTTTAAACGACAAAACATTCTCCGAAACTTTTATTAAATTATTCAAAATACAACCAATAATCAGACAGTCACAAACGATGCGAGCTCAAGATATCTTTAAGCCTAGTTACTTTACCTGTTCCGCGCAATATCTGGATCTCGCCACAATCCATTTAGCAAATCAGCACACAAACCAAATAAAATTATTTTACAAAATTAGTTTCACACGTTTTTTGAGTCTTTTTTTTACGGTCCGATTGCAACCTTCTGATTTGTTAACTCGATCTATTATTAGTTAACTGTACTAGGCACAATTAATTCCTGGGACGCAGTTATTATTTCAATAGTGCTAGTCCGTCACATTAATTATATTTTAGAAGAAAGATGTCAACTCCCCGCTCATAAAATTTTGCTGAGCATTAAGATAAAGAGAGCACGTGAGTCAAGATCATCAATCTGGCTCTCGGTCATCAAGAACCAATACTGACTCATGGGTTCAGTGAATAGTATCCGAAAAAAAGAGATATCTCTCCATCTCTTCTCTTAATATTAAATGTTAGGAAAATCTGGTCATAATTTTTATAAATATTACAAGGAAACAAAGGTGGCGTATTTCGAAAAACAATACAAAAAACTTTGACGACTGCATGAAATTAAAAATAATTTTCATTCATCAAGTATCGTTTAAAAATCAAAAATGGCATCGAAATTTATCTATACTTACTTACTTAATAATTGCTCTGCTAGAGGTATTCAGTTATTCTATCTTTATTATTATTTAGTCGCTGCAAAGTTACATTTGGGCGAATTTCATCAAAAATTATAATTTGTATGTCCCAGCTTTAAATGGCATTCGTTTACCGCGTTGTTTTGATTTAAGGAAATTAAAAAAAAATACCGTAAGGACATTTTATTTTTAGGAACATCCGTTGAGGAACATTTTTCTCGGTAGCTACTGATAAATTTTAAGAATTGTCAGAAGTGTTACGTCCCTTCGTATAACACAATACTTTCAAAACTATACTATTTTGGAGTGAATAATCCAAGATACCTCTTTAAATGAATAATTTACCAACCGTAAAAAAAATACTGATTTTGGCTTGTTTATGTTTTTGAGCTCTAAACTGTTTTTTTTTTTTTTAATGGTAACACTCGTGACAGTACATTTAGACTAAATATTTTTGTTAATATGAAAAGTAGTGAAAACTGGAAAATTTGACAAACCCGCTATGTTAAACTGCTTATTAGGATTATTACTACAAAAAAAAGTACTAACGGAAGTTAATAACTTTATATACAAATTGTAAGCACATTATTGCCAGTTGATTTCAAGCATATTATCATTTCCGATGAAATCCACTCATCTATAAATACAAATAAATATTACATTATTTCTTAACGTCAGAAGAATAATTACCTGAATGTAAAACTTAAACGCCTAAGTAGTAGACTAAGGCCTTGGCAATCAGTTTTTTTTAAACTGTTATTTCCATTAATAGTGTATGCAGATAAAATAATAGTAATAGTAGGTTTCCTTAGTTCCAATTTAAAAACAAACTATCAAGAATTAAAATGTGTAAACCACTGGCGTACGCAGAAGGAGACATATCTATCCCTCCCTCCCCGAAATTATATAATTTTGATACCCACCAACATAAGATTTGTATTTTTAGCAATGTTTCGGTAATTTTAACAATAGCTTTTGATCCAATTTTCATGCTTATCCTTAAAACTTTCTCCCAATTTGTCGATCATAGGTATTTAGGTGATAATTTGTCTTCTTTTTATTAAATACCCTTTCCCTCTCCCCCCCCCCCAAAAAAAATTTAAATCCCACCCCGAAAAAACATTCTGCGTACACCCTGGTACAAACTTTATAGAAATGTTAAACAGCTAACATTAACTTCTTGATAAGTAAAATGCTGTTAATTTTTATTGAAATATTTTATTGAATGAATGAAACTGTAGCTATTGCTTGTAATTGTGTGTCTAAACCGTCTAGGCTATTTCCGGAGGCATCTGTTATTCAATTATTTAAATTATATTATAATTACAGAATAGTTTCTATTGCTATTATTCCGAATTTTATTAGAAATGGAATTTCAATTTACTAATTTTTATATTATTTATTCTTATTTCTTTATCACGAAAAGTTCGATTAGATGTGAATTATTTCACTCAGCTCATAGTTGACATTTTTTTTTTTGTCATGAATTTTTCTTCAATATTTGGTTTACACTTGCTAAAAGTATTTGTAAAAAAAAAATATATAGGTTTTTTTCAAATAATTTAATTCGGTTTTGATAAGATTTTAACAGCTTTGTCCTTCTTTGTCAAAACTGCCGGGTTGAGAGTACCCCGATTTGATGTTTTTTGATTTCAGAGAGATATCTTATGAAAAGATATAAGATAAAAACTGTCAAAAAATAAATAAATATATTGACGGCATAACTCGCAATCACTAGGTTTTTCTCCCTCAACCCAGTGAATCGTCAATCTTTCTTTCCTCTCTAAAGAAGCTAAATGTGTTTCCTTGGAGTTTCCCGACCCAGAGTATATCCACAGCTGATGCAATATATATATATATATATATATATATATATATATATATATATATATATATATATATATATATATATATATATATATATAATTAGCAAATTGACAAACTCACTAGTTTATAATAAAATGCGAAATTTAGAAATATTATTGCTTCAATCATCTCCCCCCCCCTTATACGATCAATATCATTGAAGAAATATTATTTAACGTGGTGTATATATCACACATGTCAATATTATTGTTACAATATACCCCCCAGAAAATCAATAATTGACTTAATAATATTGACCGTGCAAGGAGGGCTCTAGACATTTTAATCTCTTTTTAAAAGGACCATGTACGATGGGCCCCAATTTTATATTCCGTACGGTGTAACTTGCTTACCGATCCGTTGCTCTAAAGGAAAGTCTCACGTTACACCGACCGGACTGTTAGTTCTCTAAAATATATTACACTGGCTAAGGCTAAACATAGTGTAAGTTGATTATCAATTAAAAGTTCAACACCATCATTATTCTTAGAACACATTTCGAGATACAAATCTATTTTTTTTTTAAATTTCCTGTTCAGATATACAGGCAAAAAAATGCCAAGTTTTTTTGGTATATCCAATTATATAAATTGTTTATATTAATTGACCTTGTCAGTTTTTGATGAAATAATTCTAATTTTTTTCTTTTTTTTTCAGGTAAGACTTTTCTCCATCCCAACTAGTTTAGAAAGCACAGACAGGTATGTAATAATGATCAAGTACATTTCTTAATAATCAATGTCGTCACGGAACGCAGGTTTTCACTTCACTAAAGAAATTTTGCATCTTTTTCTTAGTTTATAGACTTTTCTAATGGGCTAATTTTTTTACCACTTTCTTTAAAAAACGAATGTGATTCTATCTACTTATATCTACTTTTGGCCTTTTTACTTCGTTGAGCTCTAGATTTATGGTTATAACATTTTATATTGCACGTACGCTTCTGGTAAATTAATAAAAATAAGGATAGCGAAAAATGTAATTTTTCACATTCGTTACTCTAGCGTGGTGGCAAAAATTTATACTTTATTTTTCCCCATTAATTCGTTCCAAATTTTGACGTACTTTATGGACTAAAAAAATATTTTTCCTCTGATACGTTAATGTATCAACCATCTATTAACTATAATCTTCCATATCAATTTAAAGATATATATATATATATATATATATATATATATATATATATATATATATATATATATATATATATATATATATAATCCAACAAATTAATCGGAACAGGATGAATGGCCGTCCTTTTTGCACACTGACTCCGCGACTATGACCATCTTTAATAGTAGATTCTTGTACACCTTCAATTTGTAAGAGACTTTGAGCAGCATTAAAAATTGTTAGACAACTCTGGTCACTCGACCTTTCATTAATTTCCTGTTATTTTGTGACAAACTGATGAGCACAAAGTTACCAGTCGGTTACGCGACTTTCTGACGTTGCGAACGAACGCTGATGCCTTGTTACGCACGTCGGTATTCGCAACGCAGCTAGATGCGGGGTTAAGAAACTGCTTCTCAAGTTTTGGAGGGCGTTGTTTTTGGGCGAACGTGCCTCTTCGCCGTGGAGGAAGTGAACCAAAACCGCTTCGTGAGGACGAGGTGCAAACACAGAGACCGAACGGCACCGAAAATGAGACGCACCGAGCGATCGTATCACGTTCGCAGATCCGGGCGAGTGCAGCGGTTGATGTACGTGATTCCAATTCCTTCTTTGAAAATATATCCATTTTGGAACGGACAGCGTTTTTGATGGAATGCCACGTTTTCTGACACATAAGTTTTATAACGTTTGCCAAACATTTGGACTGCTGATAAGTGGCTAATTGTGCCTGATAACGAGAGTTCCAATCTTCATTTTTTGTTGTCTCGTTATTACCAAGGTTACTACCTTATCTTTGCCAAAAGCTTTTTCGAATTGAGGCACGCAATATTTGATTTGCCAATTTTTAAACATACCAAACCTAGTGAAATGTTTTCAAATTCCTAAAAGACAATAAGTAATCGAATGATTGTTAAAATTTCATTTGATTTGTCTTCGATTACCATTCAAATGGGGACATGAAGCTGATTAAAAGCATTTCTAAAAATGAATACCTTCCAAACATTATTATTAAATCTTTCTCGTTTTCGTTGTATTGGTATATCATTGTTAATTTTATTTATTTTTAATAATTATTCATTTATATATTAGACATTTTTCTAATCGTTTATTGACACATACTTCAGTTTAAATGAGCAGTATACGGTTACCAAAATTTGATTTTCTTGTTTCATAAATCATGTTCTGATCCACAATGAAATTTAATTACTGATTTCAAGTAGTGTACAGTGCAGATATTCTACTTCACGTATTACAAAATCAAAATCATTGAATATTTTCTAAAAATTTCATGTAATTCTTCTTTATCTTTTTCTTTTTTATGAACTCATTACTTTATTTATTTTTGAAAATTAAGCAATGGGGGTTAAAGAATGTAATTTAATCTATGTTCATGTAACATCAAAAGCTATAATTTTAGAACTAAATAATTGTTTGTTTGTTTTTGTTTATAGGCATAAAATATCTAGGTCTTCAACACCTATGGTTTGTTTGATCTCCTCAGATTTGGAACATACTTGGTCTCTATTGTATTTTAAAAAAAATAATAATTATAATAAATAAAAAATAAAATAAATAAATAAAATAATAGATGATTAAAAAATAAATAAATTAATATGGAGAGGAAAAATAAAGAAAGTTCTATAATGCTATAATTTAGACAAGAAGCGATTTGTTCTTTCAAAAACTTTAATACAAATGTTACCGAAGTTTCATTGTCATTAAGAGCGCTAGATAAATTTGGGTTCAATCCTATCTATTTATTGTTGGGATATAACTAAATAATAGTTACTTATAATGCACATTCAGTGAGGTCTTTAATTTGATCTAATATATCGTTTCAAGTATTTTTTTAAGGGTTGAAGTGTAATCAATAATTAAATTTAAACCTACATATCCCAGTATTATTTGGAATACATATTGTTGTTAAAATATTATTTACTGCATTTTTTAAAGGAATATGGAGAGATTTATAAAAGAACTAATTGGTAGTTTTTAATAGGTATTAATTTAATTTTATCCATAGGTGTATCAGAACTACAAAGCTCTAAACAATTTTAGAGATCATAGTTTTTTTTCTAAGAAACATGTTTATATTTTATCTATATTTCATTTTTAATTATTATTATATAAGCTTTCAGAGGGGTTTAGAAGTTTAGAACGATTCTTTTAATTATTTAAAATATTTTATGATACTGAGATAAATGTTAGAGCCTTGAATATATTTAGAGACGAAAAACGTCAGTCTACAACGATATGTTTCAACATAAGTTAAAATGACGTGTATTTGTTACTATGTTGCCAAATTGTTAGGTTTGCACATATCCTTATCAGGTTTTGTTTCCTATCTCATATCTAATATTAGTTGGTTCCGCAAACACGCCGATTGCTTGTCGTAAGCCATTTAAAAACTGTTGTCAGGAACACTCGACAAAATTTGAACAAGGAAAAGTTTGATCTAATCAAATTTCTTTTATCTTGTTTTGGTTTGATTTATCGAATATTTAAGCTGCATGTCGGTTTTTTTCGGTAATTTTTTATGAGGATATTTATTTGTGCATTCTGCACTTCAAACTTTTTTTTTTCTTCATTAACTTTTTTCCGTAATCATTAGTGAGTTTTTATATTTCATTATGATAATTTAATTTAATAATTTTGGTTACAAAGACTATAAATCTATTTATTTAATGATCCAGCTGCTCATTTATGCTCAAGAGGCTGATTCTCGTTCACTCCTAACTCTTAATTACTTAATTTCAATATAATTCGTTACGATTATTACAAACTGAATTTAAAGATTTTTAATTAACTGAATTTAATTAAACTAAAAATGTTTTGTCACTTGTCTGTTAATTATATACAAAACAGATTGAGTAATATTAGTAACTCAAATTATTACAATTTCGTAATTTTTTTTTCCTAAAATGTCAAGAACCGGGATAATTTTTTATATATTAAGCTCATTTATTTTTGTGTTAATTTAAAATCTGTTCATGAGACTGCATTGAGTTATTCTATAATTTACTTAATATAGATAGCATAATATAACAACTTAGTATTCCTAAACAAAAATAATAACTGATATACTAGAATATATTTAAAAAATAAAAACGAAAGCTAAAGTGTATTTAAAAATTTCTATTAAATATATTAAAGTTAACTCCGAAACGTGTTGATTAACTCTAACACAAGATTCAAAATATAAAAATAAATCTATATTCAATACTTTCTTCAATTTGTAATTTCAAAGAATATAAAAATGAAAAAAGTAATAAAAATTAATAATCACCTCCATTTTTTTACCCATATTATTTTAATCCAAATCTTTACCCAGGTATAATCCAGCTATATAATATTTAAGGAAATAAAAATCAGTTCTAGTTTCAGAAAGTATTGAACTGCAAATATATGGCACGATTTTTTCAAAACTTTGGACATACACAGTACCTTTTGTACAAATATTCAGATAAGAAACATTTTTGTCTTTAAAATCAAATATCAGAACTGAACTTATTCAATCCTGGTACAGGATAATAAGACGGTACTCTTCAAAACACTGTCAGAAATTAAATTATTTTAGTTTAAAACTATTTAATGTTCTCTAGATCCATTTGAACGCGGACAAGATTTTAAATTGATTTAATTATTAATTTTATTGCAACTTAAAAAAAAAAGAAGTTTTTAACTGACACGATAATAAGAATTCGTAACTCCGTGATAATCATAATTATTTTAAAGAAAAACAATTGATTTCCACATCCTGAAAGATAAGATTCGCTGTTATCTTTCATTTTTGCGGTTTATATCAGAGTGAACGGTTTATTTATTTTTTTTTTTCTCTCGTAATAAAATAATTTTTTTTTTAAGTAATTTTTTTTTAAACCTATAATTGAAAAGTTGCAAATCAAATTTTATCAACATTATATCATAATATATAAAAAGCAGTATGATTAAATTTAGAGCCTTGTTCTTTGTCATTGGAGGTTTTGCTCCCGGGCGATTAGATTCTATTTCTATCTCTATTCGGTATTGAATTATTAACCTAATAATATAATAATAATAATAATTTGCAATCAACAATATGTCGGTTGAGACTGCTTGAGCTAACGAAAACAAGACTTGTATTGACTGTAAGAGGAGTACCTGCCAATTAGCGTTGGATAGATGGGGGGGGGGCGTTGGGGGAGAAGGAGGAGGCAATGGAGAGGGGGAGGGGGTTATAAACGAGGGGCGGTCTGGACGACCTTGGACGGGGACAGTGCACCGACCTTGGGTGCCCCCTCCACGGGGGTGAATTCACCCCACTCGATAATACTCCCTCCCTCTGCGGTTTTCCTTATTCCACCAACTTTCCCTTATACCTCCTCCGATAAACCTCCGAGCTCCTTTAATAATAAATATAATATTTTCTAAGCGAATACTAGTTATGATGTTTTAACTTAAATAATATTTATGATGGATATACTTAAAAATATTTTCTGGTATATGCCGATGAGAATCGACCAATCTCATGAGACATTTAGTTGTTAAAAGAAAATAGATAAATATTGCCTTACTCTTTTCTTCTCTCTCTCTCTTATATTCTAGAATGATTTTTCAGTAATTAATAAGTCTTATATATATAAGAGCCATCCCAAATTTGTCTTCTTCTTCTTCCTCTACCTCCTTTGTGCCGTGAAGCGTGGAGTTGCAGTCTCGGTCCATCTAGCCCACTGGTCCCTGTCCCTGGCTAATCTTCTCATCTCCGGGATGGTGCGTCCTCTAGCTGCCCCCAGTTTTTCAATGTAATCAGAGTACATGCCTCTGGGTCTGCCACGAGGCCGTCTTCCTTCTGGCCTAGCTTCCAAATACCACATGGCTTTTCTGGTATCGTCCATTCTACAGATGTGTCCATACCATTTTAGTTGCCGCTCTTGCATGGTGTCGCGCACTGATCTAACTCCCAGATCCTCCCGAACTCTTTCATTTCTGACGCAGTCTCTCCTGGTCTTGCCAACTATTCTATGGAGGAATCTCATTTCTGCAGATGTTATTCCACTTACGTGCTTGCCGAGGGCCGTCCAACTTTCTGATCCATACAGGAGAACTGGGAGAAACACGGATTTAAAAATTCGTATTTTGGCATCTCTACTTACTTCTTGCTTGCCTATAACAGTTTTGGAGATCTGATGATACACTCCATTGGCCTTCTTCATTCGATTCAGAACCTCCTGGTCTATTTTACCATCTTTACTTATTACGGTTCCTAGATACGTATAAGTATTCGTAAGTTCAAGGGGTTCACCATTACACACAATCCTAGGCTTTGTATAAAAGTTATTCAAGGTTTGATACTTGCATGCTTAATTTTTATTTTTACGTTCTTAAACAATGGATGGTTGCTCCAATAATATTTTTAATTTATAATTATATAATTTTTTATATATAATTAATTTTTAATTTTAATAATTTTTTTTTTTAATTTTTAGATTCTTTTTGATGTCTAAAAATGTAGTACTAATAGGTAGCTATTATGAATAGTAATATTTCTAATAGCTATTGTGAGTAGTAATTTATGGAAATGCACATCACACAAATTAAGCCCATTGTATTATTAATTTAATTATAAGAAATTTTTATTTGTTTGTCACGAGTGTTATAAATTATATAATGTATGTATATATATATATATATATATATTACAATATTGCATAAAAGCATTGTTGCTCAGTCTTCGAGAAGGCCACAAAAGGGTCTTCACCCCGTGGAGGTAGAGATCCTTGGCGGTACCATTTATAAAACCGTGGCCTCCTTCGAGACGTACCTCCCCTCTCTTCCAACAAGAGCTGTTTATCACAGCTATTATATCACACTCAGAGAGTGAACCCATCACTAATAAATAATATGCTACTTACATCCCCAAATATTTCTTTCTTTTTTTATCTTTTTTTTTAATAATAATAATAAAGCATTTATTTATAAATTTACAGAAACAAAAATTATTATTTTACATGATTACGGATGTCACATCCTTACAATCAAGCAATTTTAGATTTGATCTTTAACATAAAAATGATAATTGATTTAAATTATAATTTTAACATAATTTTAAGTAATAATACTAGGAAAAATAAAAAAACCTACTCAAAAAAATAAATAAAATAAAAATAAATAAATAAAAAGATGAAAATAATAATAAATTAAATAAACAATATTAACTTACATTAGTAATGCATGTTTTGTTCTTTTATGAGCGTAGCGTTTAAGAGAGAATTTTCTATAGTTGCCAATTTTTTTAATCAATGGATTTTTAGAAGCTATTATTTTACTGAAATATGTAGCAGTTTGTTTTAAGGCAAGGCAAATACGACTTTATTATCTTTAAATCAAGTAACTCCTATCGGGAATATCAATTTTTTAAGGATGAATTCAAACAAGCATGAGTTTTTTTTTTTCTTTTCAAAACCATTTTTGAATATTTATTGGTAATTTTTATATTTACATATTCTTTCTTACTATCTGCTTTTTCTGAAGTATGATAACATTTTAAGGAGTCTTTGAGTTGGGAGCATAACGAGCGATGCTGTACGGTAATATATATTACTAAAATTATTTTCTAAATTTTTAGGGCGAATTATATGAAATTATAAAAATTACATAGACTGTTAAGGGATACAACAAAGTTCAGCTCTAGTTTCTTTATTATGAAGTTCTTTGTAATATAATATCATAAACTAGTTATTAAATGGTTAAATTCATATATTTATTAATGAATTTTAATGTTTCAATTTTCACTCGTTGTTAGAAGACTTGTATTAAGTATTTCTTACAAAAGGTTTTATTTATTTATTTTTGGTATGTACCTACTTCTTTCATCTTATGTATACAGAAGAGGAAAAAATTTAAAAACATTATCTACTCCTTGCAAAAAGAAAATATGAATAATACAGAAAATACTTTTAGTTGTATGATATTTAATTACAAGGATGTATATAATTTAAAAAACAATGAAATAAGAAATTAAAATAAATTAAAAAAAAAAATAATAAATTTATTTTTTTATTTTTTATATTACGATAAAAATACAGAATATGATGTGGTTCCATCTATAACTATTAATTAAATAGTCTTTAATATACAAATTAATGAAATTAATTTATAAGCTACTTAATTAAAACATATAGTTGTTTGTTTGAATATATATTTTCTCTCGATAGATTTATTTTTAGTTTGGTTGTTTGTCCCCACATTATTATTATTTTTTTTGAAAAATGATTTGAGGCCGCTCCACCCTATTCTAAGTTAAGGTTTCCCAAATCCGACCCAGATATCGGGCCCGGAGATTTGCCAAAACCAAATTCCCATAATCAAGAATGCGCCTTGGTAGTATAAATAGTCCGTGGCACAGTTCAAACTCCGGGAGCCTGTCACCGCTTTTCAAAACAGTCGTATCATAATAATGGAATAGGTTATATTAAATATTATATTTTTAATTGAAATATTTTATTATTATACACCAAATAAACTAAGATAGATCCTATTTTGGACCCATAAATAATTAGTTTAACATGGCTACGAACCTTCCAACGACTTTCGAAGGTATAGTAAATCTTAATGCTAAGCCTGAAATATTTTTAATTTAAGTTGAATGAATCCCATACAGCGCTCGGGAAATAATTTTCATTCATAATAAATGAATTTATTTTAAAATAAAATAAAAACATTAATGAATACATATTAAATTCCATTCCTGTGGTGTTATGTAATAAGGGTAATTTTATATGTGTCAGAAAATGAATAAATATTAATTATTTGCTGAGTGATTAATTTTAATAAGCGATTCCGGGGAATAAACGCTGTTGGCATTGACCACATCCTCACCATCTCGCTATTTCCTCCACTAACGTAAGTGTCAAAATCGTTCATAATATTTTTTCGGAGTCTGGCTTAATTATGGCACTTTAGGGGTTACTTGAATACAAGGAAAAAAGTGGTTTTGGATCCCTGGTTCCTCTCAGATACGTAGAGAAAAAAATTCTGTTATGGAATTCAAAATTCCATCCACTGTGTTAATGTAACCTCAGAAAATCAAATCCAATCTTTTTTTTTTGTTATATAGGCTAGTTGTATAATTTTTCATTTTATTTTATTTTTTTTCTTGGCGATTTTTTCATATTTTGTATTTTCATTAACAGCAACCGTTTTAAAAAAAAAAATCTAGAATCATAACTTCTTCATCTCAAATATCGGCTCAAATTATTTTCAGGTCCTACTTAAATCTATACGAATTTGTGACGATTTTTTAAAAGCTGTAGAAAAATTCTTTTCGATTTTTTTTATTTTTGGTGAAAATTATTCAGAATATCTTGCTTTTTGAAATGGACAATTGAAATGGATTCGATTTTTTTTTTAATGTCCCTACGAATTTTTATCGTATTCGATTTTTGTTTTTAATCATATTACATTAAAGATGATAAAATTGAATAACCACTGTTTAAAGATTACTATAGCACTTATGTGTATATATATATATATATATATATATATATATATATATATATATATTTTTTTTTATTTTTTTTATAAAAGAATTTATTTATTTTTGATGGTATTTTATGAAGATTTGGTCGCTTCAAATCTTAAGCCAAAGCACACCAAATATCATTTTTTTTACATCATTCATTTTTCATATTCGGAACTTTTCACAAAGCCAAGAGGAAAAATAGTTTAATGTTATTATTTAGCACTAGTAGTAGTGCTAAATAATAACATTAAACTATTTTTCCTCTTGGCTTTGTGAAAAGTTCCGAGTATGAAAAATGAATGATGTAAAAGGATTTTGACCTAGTTGCTCCGCCAACCTGAAGCACGACCCCCTCTCCCATTTCTATTTTAATTATTCCTCTGAGATAATACAATATGACCCCAAGGATTGTATAATTTGTAATTCTATAAGATAAAGAATATTTTCTCATCTTTCATTCTTTCAATGCCGATTCACGCTACGCTGCTTTTTCCTGGAATGTATGTCGGTCAGCTAATAATGGAAGTATAAAAACCTCCTAATTCTTGGCATTAAATATTTCTATTCGAAATTTCAAAAGTACCAATGGATTCTGTTAAAAAGTTTAATAAGAATCTTAGATGATTTCTAAATTTTGTTTTCGGTTCTATATTTCATAACGATTTAAAGGTCTATCCCTCCTTCAATCTTAACCAGAGAAATTATTTCATCTGAAAGTTCAAGTACAGAAGTTATGAAACCCCTCTAGCATGAAGCGATTCAAATACTATTGACCAACCTAGCTAAAAGAGGTGGAAACTAAAAAGGAGCCGAATGAGAAATCTTCAGTTATTTAATGTACACTGCACTCCCTCATGTCTAGGATACGTCAGATGTGTAAAAATATTCAAGGGGGAGGGGTGATTTTTTTATGTTTTAAGCACTGCTACGATTACATTTTTGAGCTAAGGTTCGGTTCCCATTTGAAGTAGTTTATTCGTTAGATAAATTTTATATTGATAGGATGTAGGTCTGTAGAAAATCCATTTATTCTTCCATAGTTGGAAATAAGGAAGACCCAAATAGCGAACTGACTATCAATAAAAATGCTAAAAAATCTTCGTAATTTTCGAAGAAATTGCCAATTACGGTTAGCGATCACTCCTGCAGATCATGGCCTTATAGTTCGAAACTCCTTCCAGCGAACCCTGACTAGGCGTAACTGCAATTTCCCCATAAGGAAACTGGCATAAGGCAGAAGATGACATTGCGACAGAGGTGGAAGGCGGCGAAGAAGTAGAGGATAGGGTGTAGAAACGACGGGCTAGGAGGGAGAATCGGGGGCAGCCTGTGTGCCAACGGGGTGAAAGTGGGAGTATATGTATGCCAAGGCTGAGCTCAGTTCATCTTCCACATATCAACCAGCTACCTGGCCCATCTCTATTCTTCTTTTATTTATTATATCCTTCTTTCCTCTATTGTCATTTATTTTTTTATAAAATTGCATCGATCATTAATTAAAATAAAATAGGTATATAAAAGCACCAAGTGCTTCAAGGATCGCGATCAAAATTTGGCAATTATATTCAAAAAGGTACCGATTGTTCGAAATTCGCATAAATATTTTGTCCTAGTAATTAACGGTTATAAAATATTACTATTGATAACTTTCACAGTATTAAAAAAATATGTTTATATAATTGTTGAATGCTTTTCAACATGGTGGGTCATTTTCGGCCCGATGTAAATTAACGAAAGTTTGCGAGTATTAAAAATGACAAAAAATAATTAGAATTTCAAAAATCAAATCAATAACAACGTTTAGAATTTTTAAAAAATTCGAGTGAACGATAAACAATCTGGGTTTATCAATTCTGTAACAAAAATAAATAAACAATTAAATTAACTTAAATAAATAAGTAAATTAATTTTTAGCTTTTTATTTTTTATTCAAATCTGTCAAAAATGTTGGCAACCAGTGACAACTTTGCTGGCTAAAGATTTAGTATTCTGGCATGATGGGTCATGATAGATAATAGTACCCAGTGGCACTACTTTCTGTCTTGATTTACAATATATAGTTAGGCAAGGAGATCCCTCATACAGCTCCTTTTCAGCCTTCTGCGAGTGTTGTCAGGCATGTTGGATATCTCGTATGAGTGTGTTAGGATGTCCGTGTAAGTTATCGTGAAATCGTTTGTAATGGAGTCCCTATATAGTGTTCGCTAACTGTTGGTATATGAAGGTCTGTGTTTGTTTATTTTACGTTTCTATTAAATAAACAAAATAAAGATAAAACATTTGTATACTTTTCATTAAATATATTTTCTTAATCATTTAATAAACTCAATAATTTTTTTTTTAAATATATATTAAATGCAAGGTATATGAATTTTAGAAATTCTTAAAAAATGTATTTTTTTTACTGTTAATAAAGTTTTATTTAAAAAGCTGTTGTGTTCAAAATATTTTCATAACTTTTTTTTATTGTTGAATATTAGAATCTGCATTATTAAAGAGTAATTTATAAGTTACAGAAAATGTATACATTCGTATCACATGTACAAGGAATGTGCATATGTAACTATACACAAATATATGTACGTATTTAAAAAAAAATAAAAACATTTTATGGACTATATAAAACTGTTATTTAGATTTCTATAATTTGGCAGCGATTATGAAACGAACGTGAGTGACTTTTATAAAATCATTTGATAGTAAAACCAATTATAAAATTCTTTATCACACAAAGATTATTTTTAAACGGCATGCCGAAAATATATATATATATTTTTTTTTCTTATAATAACTCTCGGTAAAGTTAACATATAACAATTTTTTATTTGATATAATTGTAAGATTAAACCGCGATCAATGAGACGAAGGAAAACGGTGCTTTGTAGAATTCAATACTGGAAGTATACACGTGTACCTCCCCCTCCCCCTCCCCTTCTCACCACCACAATCCATCGACTAGACGCCCATGATTTCAAGTCGCCAGACTATATCTGCCTACCCATCTTGAATAAATTGAATAAATAAATATATCTTCAATCTTAACATTGATGCGTTTGTTAATTATAGGTTTTAACGAAATGTTAATTATACATATTAATGATAGGTCATTGAATAACTAAGAAAAAATAGTGTATAATGCTCTTACAGGAATTCATGTTCATTAAAATAATTTTATAAAAAAAATAAGGTTAGTCTATTGTGTGCTTTCTCAACTTCAGATAGATGATATATTTCTTTTTTTTTCTATTAATTTGATTTTTTAATGAATGCATTTAAATTATCAATAATGCTAGCGAATTTAGATAAAATTTTTCATGACATATCATTCCGAAATTGCTTGTAATATTTTTAATTTTAATATTTTTTATTAAAATTAAAATTTTACGAAAAAATGTAAAAAGTAGCAGTATTTCAATATCTTCGCAATATTGAATAGTCAACCAAAACCTATCGAATATAATACAATGCATCTACGTACCAAAATTTCAAAAGTTGCTTAAGGATAGTTTTGATTTACTCCATTTATAATCCCAGGGATTTTTGGTTATGATATAGTATTATTATAGTAGGAATTTACAAAACAAAGATTAAGAGAAGAAAAAATATATGAATACAGATAAAAAGAAGACCATAAAATGCCTATGATTAAATTCTGGAAAAAAAATTAAAACAAAAAATGGAAGTTATAATAAAAAATATATAGTTATTTCTCAAATTACTTTTCCTAACTCTATCACCTGTTGTTACGCCAGCAGCTGAATTGTGGGATGGAACTAAAATTGTTTTTAAAAATCGTTAATGTCTTGTAAATAAATTAAATAATTCTACTGCCTATGATTTTGAACTTAATTAATACTCAATCCCAGAGAAATATTTTTAAATAGCCCTGAAATCGTTCTATTTTTGTCTAAATACATTTCTTTCTTTTTTTAAATTAATTGAAATCAGTATTCTGATAATATTAAAACTAATCTCTTATCAATTTAGAATTGGATATCACATTTATGAAATTCGATATGATAGTAAAAACCTAAATTTTTATCATTTATATTTTAGTAATTCGATTTTTTTAATGTATTTTCCTTCCTATTTCGCAGGACGTTACAAACAACTTATATTTAGAATGTATATATATTTATTTTTCGATCAAAAGAGTTTGAGATCATTTAGATCTGTATTTCCAGTGAAAAATAATCCATATATAAAATGTTTACTTTTTAGTGTAATTTTTTAACGTTGACCCTGAACAAAAGTCTGCAAATATTAACTTAGGTAGGCTTGACTTAATATTCGATTAAACGACTCATTCATAGGAGAAACAATTTTCGATCAAGGGTAAAATATCCTTAATCAATTTCATGTTTTTTTATTTTTGCCTTTGACTGGATTTATCCAACAGTTATAATTACTTATTTTAATTGTCTATCCCATTCCTGTTTAGCATACGGTCCAATTCAAGATTCCCAGGGCCATTCAGTTGGTCCAAAGTAGGCGAAGATACAAGATATGGCTGGGTATTTCCTTAAGTGAATTCTTCTCTCGTTGGCTGACCTTTAAGGCTGTCTTGCGAAACTACATCGGGGCTGACGAATGACATTTTGTCTCCTTCATCCAGGAAACGATGCTTTTCTTTTTCCTTTGAGGTATTATTATGTCAATATGAAGCAAAAAATTATATTTAAAAAAAAAATTAAATTAAATACAACGGCGATAAACGCTGGTAAATAACTTGAGCAATGAAATATATTCGGATTAAAAATAAAGTGATAGAAACCGTATATATATTTAGATAAGTTTTAATATACGATACTATACGAGGTAGTATCTCATAAGAAATCCTTAAGAAAAAGCCAAAATATAGTTCTAAAAAACATGAATATTCATTTTTTGTTCATATTGGCAATTAAAACAATAATAAAGAAACAAAATAAATATTCTAAAATAATAATAACAAGTAATATGCAAGAGCTCAAAATGAGACACAAATAATTTTTAGGACATAAATGGAAAATTCCAAAAAAGAAGCCTAGAGTCTCAAAACTAATAGAAAAAAAAAATTTAAAAATCATCTGTCGATATTAAACCAATTCAAGCATTATCAGGAGAATAGAAGAGAAAAAATATATATATAAATAAAAAACAAAATTAGGGATTGATAAATTATTTGCCACTTCTATAATTTTGTTTTTATTGAAAACTAGCTACGAATGTTATACATTCATAGCCAGTTCTAAAAACGCACAAAAATTCAAAAATAAGCAATTCAAAATGAAGTTTGGTATAATTTTTTAATTGATTTTTGAATTATTTATTTTGAATTGCTTGTTTTGAATTTTTGCATGTTTTTTGAACTGAAGATGAATGTATAACATTCGAAAATAGTTTTCAATAAAACAAAATTATGAAAGTGGTAAATAATTAATCAATCCCAAATTAGATTGATCCTTCTATACCATCATGCGGATGCCATCTTAAAAAAAAAATTCAGTACATCTCACATCCAGAGTCAAAAAAATCACAAACCAGAGACAGCTGGATTATTGAGTTTTTAATATGAGTATCATGCCTAATGCCCTGATTATGCCTGAATTGGCGAAATATCGAAAGATGATTTTTTCTATTATTTTTGAGACTCTTGGCTTCATTTTTGGAATTTTTCAATTTATGTCCTATAAATAATAATAATAATAATAATAATAATAATAAACTTTAAAAAATTATAACGAAAATAGAAATAATTTATTAACAATCATGAAATAGCGACAGGCAAGAGTTATAGTTATTAAAATTGTTATTTTTTACAATATTTAAATAAATTGTTAATACATATATCCATATTTCGTACCTTGAAGTTGTGTGCGACAATTTTTTTTAATTCTTCATTCACACCCGTCTCAGACACAACAGTTTAAAAGACAAACTATGGAAATTATTACACTATTATAAACGAAATGTCGGATAGTAATGTCGAGTTCCAAAAATTATCCTAGGATGACCCATGACTTTCTTGCGAAGACCCGCAGACTTTTTTTTTAATTCAATTTTTGGATTCTTCGTAACTTCAGTTAATTTAGGGTGAGTTAATTTTGTTTTTATTGGTCGATTACAAAGGTTCAATATTGAAAATAATAAACCAAAAAATAACATTTCATTTTCCAGTGGATTAATTAAATATCAATCAAAGTTTATATTTCTTTGTTAAATTGTTTTCCCATTTTTTTTTTTTAGTTTAAATGAAAGTGGCAATCGCTTGAATCATTGATAAAAAATAACTTTATTTATTATTTGTACAGAATTAGTGAATTAGTGTGTTCTAATATATTCTCGTTATATTTATTTTTTTCAAAAGCAGTTTCCGACTCATTAACATACTAGCTATATTTGGTAGCTTGCGTAATTGCAGGGCAGTTACCTCACGTGCCGATTTCGACTATGTATGGTATTACGTTTGCAAATATATAATTTAGCTATCATAATGATTATACATGTGACCATATTCACCGTTTATTAATATTCATTATGTTTGCCTAAACCCAACTATTGCTAATTCGTTATAGATTAAAAATACTTATTTTGGTTAATTATTTCATAAACGCCGCAGTATAAGCGTCATTAATAGGAGAGCTTACTAAAGTCAATTTTCCCACTTATTGAAAATCAGTTCATCAACGAATATTTAGGGATGTCGCAATTTTCTATGGCCAATGTCTTAAAGCAATGGATATTGTACAGCGCAAATCTATCTGAAATGTTAACTAGTTAAATAAGGTCCTTATACTCATGTTATGGTTTAAAACATTTAATATTACAGAATTCAAAATTCATAGGTCAATCTTTTTTTAATGCATGATAAATTATAATTATTCAAAAATCTAGTTTTACCTACCCGTCTTTGGCTATTTTTCATCTATGCTCATAGGAGATTTTAATTCTTGAGGTTGGTTTTAGTCTTATCCGATACGTATATAATTCTCTTCACTATCAACTTGTGTAATGTATTTTTTTTTTTTTTTTTTTTTAAATCTGCGTTATTATAATTTGTAATTTCTGTTTAGAGTAAATTGTATGAGACCCTAGTCGAGTTTTTGAAATGTTCACCTCCGAGTATGTTTCGAAAGTTCAACTAATGCAAGGAACAGGACTTCCTGTAGAAACAGGAGGTTTAGCAATATTGTCACAGTTCATGCCCATTCTCTCCTTAGTTACTGAAGCACGTTATCAACATTTTCCTGAACTCAGGTTTTCCGACATACTTTTCTCTCTCTGGGCCGCGTACTTAATACTTTTGTGCAATTTAGAAAATAATGACTAAAACCAAGCCTTCAGATCTGAGAAATTTTCTTCAGTACCGCTTCTTGGCTAAGGTTACCTCGAGCAAAGTTTTTACGGGGCTAATAATGAGCAGATCACTAAAGAAGGTACTTCGTGCTGAATGGACGGGCGAACGCAGGCTAAAATGTAAATGGTAGGATTGTGTTCAATTCCATCTTGAAGATGTTGATTTAGAATGATACTGTTGAAGGATTTGTGCATGCATTTCTTAGCGATTTCGGTATCGAATTTCGTTCGCAAGAGTGTTATTATTATTATGTTCTTTGAAGATCTTTTGACACTTTTTATCCAAAATCATAATAGTACGAAAATAATTAAAAATAATATATGTTCTCATTCCTATCAATGATTTCTTAACTTCTCCAATAAGCCTGTTTAGCAGATCACAACACGATAAGTATTTTTTTTTTTTTACATGATCGAATATATTTAAAAATTATTGTCTGTCAATTGTTAGTAAAATTATTAACGTTAAAAGAATTGTTGTTGTATTTTGATTATATTGAATTGCAAATCCTTAGAAAGAGGTGCTGGCTCCAGTTACCTTATGAGAGGGGGAAATGGCACAAGGCTGCTCTCTTCACTCGCCTTCTTTCCTGTATTTTTCAACTTCGATGCATTTATTTATTTTATTAATTTATTTATTTTTATTTTTATTTATTTGTAGACGATTTAAATATATAAGCAATTATTTATTTTATAATAGGTAACTTTGACTATAAATTTAAACACTTTTTCTTCAATAATTTTTCTCAATAGAACGATTTTATCATCAAACAATATTACATAATATTATATGAAATATTTTTATTACATAAATAAGGTGTTTTATCTTCTCTGATTTCGAATTAAAAAAAAAAAAAGATCTGCATCTTAGTTGTACAGTAATTAATAATTATTAAAAATGTACCCCAATTGATTGAAATATTTTATATAAAAAATGTAGTCGGCAAATGAGAATGAAATAAAATAAAAAATTAATATTAAGTAAAGATATAAACATTTAATTTAAAAAAATGAGCATTACCGTTTAACTGCATATTGTCGGAAAAACTGTGAAGTCCAAAACTGTGTGACTTAGAATTATTTTATTATTTTAGTTTTGCATAAACAACAATTAATTTTGAATTTTTTCTACTCGATGGCATATCACTTGCTAGTACATCCTATTAAAAAAAAAAACTCAATAACTCAAACAACGAAAATTAAGTGTTTTGTCTCTCTTTGAAAAGTTGGGTTTGAAAGTTACGTTGCTTTGTAGTTTCGCCTATGATATTGTTGTTTAATTAATGAACTAGATTATTATAAGCAACTTTATAAAACAACAAACAAAAAAAAAATAGTAAATAAACCAAAATAGAATTTATTCACATTTTTATATTTTTTATCACTAAAGTATTTGGTTTTGACGGCCCTATTATAGGATTTTAAGACAAACAATCGGAAGCTCCTGCTTATTTCAGATCTCTACTTACTTTACTAGCATTAAAGTCAACTATAAGACAAATGAAACAGTAATGAAATTTTCATTAGAAGTAACATTCAATTTTTTCAAGATTTTTAGCAGATAAAATTTCATATTACTAGTTATTTTAAATAATAATATAAATTAATACTTCCGATTAGTAATCAGAAATATAATTTATCATCATAGGTGAAATTAAAAATTACTAAAATAATCTCTCTCCCTTTTTTTACATATTTATATAAAGTTTGAATGTATTTAAATTTGTGTTTCTGTAAAAAAGAATTTTGTATATTTTAGATTAGAAAAATTGAAATTAGCTTTAATGTATTCGGTTTTAGCACGGTTTTTAAATTAGTAACTACGGTTAAATGGATTCTTAATGTGTTTCATTTATTAGTTTATTGAAGGCCACGTGATGTCTGCCACAAAAAATAATTGCCTCATCTTGTTTGCACAAGTGCGCCGAAAATTGCAAATAGACGCCTCAACTCACTTCAACAAAATTTTATCTCTCCTCATATCTTCTTCAATTACAACATTTTTATTTTTTTTTTTTCCTTTTTAGAAAAGTACTGCTGTTCTTTAAAGACAATCGAAATAAAGTACATAGAATTCAATTTACGGTGATAAGGAGGAAGATTGAGTTGAACGGTAGTTTGGAAATAACAATTTTAAGTGTTTAGATTGATTTGTGCCAGTCAAAATGTTCCTTTGAAGGACACACGAGAAACGGTAATTGGCTTTATCGTTTATATATCAACTCATTTATCCTTACATATTTTGTTTATTTCATTTGCGGTTTTATCCCTCCTATGTACATACGTATCGAATTCAATTAAAATATACTTGTATCCTGAATCATCAATGTATTCCAAAATTTAAGATCAGCATTCTAATGAAGTCTTACAATTTATTTTTATCCAACTTTATAAAAGTATATTTAATAAATTGTAATAGTAAATTCATTTGCATATTCTGAATATTAAATTAATTTATATTATTGAGAAATTATATCTTGAAATGTTCTTCAAAACTCTTGAACTTCGGTTAGTCCAGAGTCGTAAATAAAGAGTTTTGATGACAAATCTTTTGGATTGGAGATATTTTCAATCGTTTTCTCAGGATTACTTAGGCTTTTCAAAACTCAAGTAATTTTTTTGGCTTTGTTACGCTATGTAAAAAAATTACTTGTTTTTGGATGAACGGTCGCCCAGATATTGTAAACAAAGTCAGCATTTTTTGACTTTTTCTTTTAGAGAGTAGTGTCATAAATTTTCTTCCAATACTCTCAACTCAAATTATCTCTCAGTACCAGATTTATTGTGAAAGAATCTTATTTGAGTTCAAATAAGAATTAAAGTTTTCTTTAAGCATATATTTTCATCATCCATTTTTAAGATTTTGTTAAAAAATCACTTAAAGCTTGTTCTTGCATAACTATTAAACTGAAGTGAACGAAAATTCGTGGCTTAATTTATATTTAAATAATAATCTCTAGAATAAGAAGAAAAAAATATTAAAATGGCAAATTTTACTCAAAGGCTTTGAAAAAAAATCGTTAAAATACAATTTTATTTCTGAAAATTTTAATATAGCAATAAAAAATATATTAAAAATTATCAAATTAAAATAGAATCAGTTGAGATGAATGTAACTCAAAATATTTCCCACGTCGTATATGGGATGATACTAAATGTTGTTGACTACAGGACATGCCCAGATTTAAGGAGAGTGTAAAGCAGGTCATGGACTCGCCGCAACTTCCTAATCAAAACCAAGGACTGGACTATCGGAACTCCTTCCTTCATTCAACACTTCACAATTTCTTCAAGAAACATTACAAAAGTCATCGGATTCCATTAAACATTACAATGTAATAATTATTCAATTCTTCGCCTAATTAATGTTCTTTATGTTTCTCAAGATCGGATGCTTAAATTAATTTCAGTTCTAAAAAGAATGTTATTTCTTTTTTAATATTAAAGATAAAAATTGTATTAAAAGAGCTCTGGTCAAGAAAATTATCAAATCATACAAGCAGACATATCATTTCATAACAGAGACATTTGTATGTTAATATGTTCATGTATTTTTGTATAGGTGGTAGTACCGTTTTATTAATATTATCTTATTACCATCATAATATAATATCGTTGTGGGAAATAATACGAGTATACGGCAATGCATTATCATTTTATGAAAGAAACAAAAAAATTCATGCTAATAAAAATTTCTTCTTATTTTGATATATAGAGAATATTGCTTATGAAATATGTATGAATCAACTATTGTTATCAACTATGTTAATGTTATTTAAATATAACTAACTATTCGTTACTGCAATGGAGAAAACGAGATAATTAGATTTTTTTTTTTTCAATAAAGGATAAGGTAAATCATAATTTACGATTTTTACGATAGTTAAAGTCCGTTACTAAAGTTACTTTATTTATATTATTGACATAAACAAACTGATGACTACATATACCTGGATGTTATATTAGGCAGGAATGGGAAAATCGATGATGAGGTCAGCAACAGGATTAGGAAAGCTAGCAATATTTACTTCCAAATATGCAACACCATCGTGAGCAAGAGGGAAGTTGGAAGAGACGTTAAATTAAGGATATATAAAGCAGTGTACCTTCTACGGTAGTGAAAGCTGGGTAATACAAGACAGACATAAAAATAGAATAACCAATGCTGAAATGAGGTGTCTCCGAAGAGGTTACATACGAAATGACAGAATTAGAGAAGAATTAGACGTAGAGCCACTGGGACAATTACTCGAGAAAAGACAACTTTAGTGGTATGGTCATGTCTGCAGAATGGGAGAATATAGAGAACCCAGAAGCTTCTATGAAGCCCGACGAACAGGTAAAGGGCCTAAGGGTAGACCTCGACTGTCTTACGAAGATCGCATATCCAGGCTAGGACGATCGCGAGGTCGATAGGAGAGATGAAGGAACTCGCAAGAGACCGAGATGCCTGGTTGCGATGGTTGGATTTACGTTCACGCTGAGAGGCAGGAGGAGGAAGGAAAAGAAGAAGAAGAAGACATAAATTGAAATTTAAGGAATTAGAAGGAGATCTTTCACACTAAGAAGATGTACAGATTTTTAATCTAAAATAATTAAAAACAATAAATCAGAGTGAATATCTAAAGCAAAAAATGTATATAATAAAAATAAAATGAAATGTTTGATTTACATAATGTATATAAAATAGAAACATTCCGATGAATAGATACGATGATTTTTTAGGAAATTTTCAGAAGCATTTAAAACAGCATAATAAATATACACAGTCATACATGTGCATATGTACAAAGTTTGATAATACATAAATTGCTAATTTTTTTTTTATTTTATGATATCATTATCATAAAAGCTATTAGATTATTAGCAATTTAGTTCTAAAATAGTAATACTACAAAAAAACAACAAAAAACAGAGCATATATGGAATCCAAACTATCATTTTGGCCTCAAACTATCATCTTTTGGTCTCGAACTATCACTTTATCACACGACCTCATGGGGCTTCCGTTGTTTTAATCTTCTAAGTAGAGGATTAAAGTTGAGCAGATGGACGACCTCAGCAATCATGTGCCCTTATGTTCGCACTTGATGTGACTGGGTGAATTTCTTCTTCAACTGTAGGTATATGAAAATCTCTGTTAAGATCATCATTTCTGATGTACGGTGGTGTATTGACCATTCACCTATGAACTTTATGTTGGAATCTTTGTATAATTTGTCTGTTGGATTCCCTCGTACATCTCCGGAGTTGGATTCCATAAATCCAAAAAGGTTTCTTGGCTTGATTGTATGTAAGAAATTTGTTTCTTACAGATTGGAAAGTCTGCCTAAAAGAGAACTTTTCCTTTTCTTGTTTTTACATGTTCTTTCAATCGGAGCTTTAAATCCGATGTCATCCAGAAATATTTGGCCTTATTAGAATAGGGGATCAGTTAGTTATTTATTGTGATCGGCAGACAGTTGATTTTCTTGTTAGTGAAATCAATTTGCTTCGACTTCGATTCATAACTTTGTATTTTCCATTTTAAGGTTCCTAATTCTAAAATAAATATATTTAAAAAAAACAAATATAATTCTGATAATTAGGTCATCACTTATCATCAAACATAATTGGATCACAATGCTCTTTCAATGCAAGTATCTTCGTGCGATTCGACCTTCCAGCGAAGACTTGTCCTTCAAGATCTACTTTGATCAGAGCGAGTACACACACCGACATGGAGGAGGCGGAGCTAATCCCGGCAGGGGGCGGTAAAGAGGCGGGGTGAAGGGCCTTATAAAAATCAAGGGGTTGGAACGCGGAGAGATAGGAACCCTCGCAGCCTATCTCCGTCTTAATAAAACATCTACCGCTCGGCCGGCTGGTTCCTAGCAAAGTACGGGTGATTGTCTTTATTGCTGGTCAGAAATTGGTCCGTTTTATGATAAAACACACTGTGATGCTTTTGAATATTGTAAAATTTCTGGTTGTATAGAGATAGTTAATTATCAAATAGTGATTATTTAATTAAGTATTCATTAATTTAATTTAGGAAACCATTGGAGGATTCTAAAATATAGTCTTAAGCCTTTCTAATACCAGTAAATCTATAACGAGTGAACGTTTCACCAATTCAGCCATTATTATAGGGGAAAAAGGATAACATCACATAAATGCTTACCATTGATAGCACATCAGCAGCCAAAAAAATACGAATCAAATAGAGATAGTTCACCCAAGTATATTCGTTACTGTGGTATACTTGGAGTGAAATACTATTTACTGGTATTTGACTTAAAGTTATGTTTCAATAATTTCCTAACAGTAATTTAAAAAAAAAAAAATATGAAAGCATGCTTGTTCCACAAAATTTTTTTTTTTATTTTGAAAGATATACAGTACTTAGTCTTCACATCACATTCGAAAAATGTGTTTTTAAAAAAAAAGACATTATGACTATTTCATTTCCTCCTATTTCTTTAGACCCCTCGTTCTTCGACTAAAATCTTAAGCGACGGAAATTCAATTATAATTTGGAGAGAAGGAATATAGTTTTTTAAAGTGTCGTGTGTTCAATCGATTGAATCAAAATCAATTTTAAGTTCATTTATTTTTTTTTTATTTATCCATTTACCTTTTTTTTTTTTTTTTTGGAGAGTGGGGAATGAAAAGAATTCTTAACAATTTGTCTTAAAAAAATTGCTATTCGCGAAATCTCAGATCAAATGATTTCTTAGGATTAGGGGAGGAAAATATCGTCGTAAAGTAAGATCAAATGTTTTCACTTTTCGTTATGGCGGCTTGTTGTAATAAACGAATCTCGACCTTCCCACACTGGCTATAATAACTTGTTAACCTGTAGAATAGCCGTCCTGTCTGCCTTAATGAGAGTTAGTAAGGACGTTAAATACAAAAAAAAAAACACTGGGAAAACAGAAAAAAAACAATATTTATTTATTCCACTTCATTTCAGTAAATAACATGGGGAACACATTGCAGCAAACAATAGCTGCACAAACATAATTAAATACCATGACAATACAGATAGTAATAACCCGTATTTTTAAAGGTTATTAGCCCCCCTAGAACATTAAATAACCTAATAAACAAAGTTAATAAAGTTTTATTTTTCTTTTTTCCCAATCTTCTAAATGAGAAATAAATAATAACAATCAATAAACGCTTACCTAATGTTAAAATAATATCGTCTGTGTAATGAAATTGCTCCCGCGGGCATGAAGTTGTCATGTCAACGATTTCAGACATCTGCGCACACAAGCTTTTTATTAGTTATGTAGATAGAGAGAACGTGTGTTTTTCTGTTATTTCCAAAGTTTTAATCCTGAAAGCGTTTTAAGATACATTGAGCTTCAAACAAAACTTGACTGAGACTTCAGATAACCGGATTGAGGTATTTGAATTAAAATTCTTCCATATGATAACAGTAGTGACATGAGATGAAATAAATAATAAAGAGGAATGAAAAACAGAGAAATTATATAAGGAAACGCCGGTGATTGATTATCCCTCGGTGTAAAGCCAAAAAGGTTAAGAAGGGCAGGCAGCTGTTGGCGACAACGCAGGAAACTAAAAGCAGATGGATAAATACAATAAACAAAGATGTCTCAGTGCCATATATATATATATATATATATATATATATATATATATATATAAAAAATAAATAGGTTAAATATACATAATATTAAAACATTAATACATAGAAAGGAAAACTAAAAAAAATATGCCGGCCAACCGATCTTAGTGAACTCTAAAATTCGCTGCTAAAAAAAGTTGCCTTCATATTTCCCTATGATAAAACTCATAAACAAAAAAAATCTTAATCTACATGTTAACACTTATATACGTAGACAACGGAAAACTACCGCGAATCTAAACTTCTTTTTGCGAAATTTAATCTCAAAAAATATTTATTTTGGCCGAATTAATTCAACAAACTATAACTCAATTTTACGTCTGGAAATTCACGCTTTGTTTAAGGCCGCTGAAATTTAAATATGCAAACTCAATAAGTCTTCCAAATATCCCTTATCAACAAACATACCGGGGCTCTTCAAATAGTTGCCTGTTTTTAATGCTCCGGAGTTTACTCAACTCATACAACTTGTGATTTTCCTGTTTACATTGATCATTTTAATTGGTGACGTATCCTTTATTTGCCGATGCCATCAAGTTATCTTATGACGTCTTTTCTGAATCCATTGTTTGACTTCTTATTTGTGTCGTTCTCTTGAGATTCGTCGACCATGAGTCATACGTCTCAACTTTGTTATTCCGTTATCTTCGAACAGCTAGGCCACTTCCTGAAATGTCTCATAGCTAGAATGCCATCAATGACATCAGGCGGTTGGCTGGGTTGAATTTTCACACTTGTCGGTTTCTGCTTATTCGTGTCATTGCAATGACGAAATCGTTAAATCGTGTTTGAAATTTTCAAAAGCGTTCCACTCCATGGCGTATAAGATGAAAAATAGATTACTCAGAGTAACTGTTATAAGCACTTGTAAGATTATTTTCCAAATCTTAATTGTATCTTCCGGCATCGGCATGAAGGGCCGATTCCCTATTTTTCTGGAGCAGAACGAACAGCAGAAGGTCGAGCGTTGAGGAAATCGATCATAATGCAAGTCGATTAGTAGTAGCTCACAAATTCACAAATAGGTTTTACAGGATTAAAAATAAAATGGCTATTTTTATTTATTTTTTTATAGAAAACAATAATTTTAAATGTACTATTGTTCTAATGGAGGTAATCCCGTTGTATCTACACACTTAGATCTTCTGTGACTTCACATCCAGCAGATATAGTGGTGGGACTTCAGGACAACAAGCGTTATTTCAGAACATTTTCTTGCTAGTTTATCCACAATACCAAGCATTTCATCTCCTCGTGTCTTTTAGTCCATATTAAGGTAACCTTACTATTCTTCGCCACTTGATTAGGTAATTCTTCATAAATTATGATTACCAATATTTTTTATTCAGAGCAGTTCAATAGCCTTTTCTTTCAATAGTCAGAAAACAGCCAGCCATTGCAATGCTTTTCTTCCTCCACATTGTTCGTCATCGCATGCGATGTCGCCTGGAAAGTCGAAGATATAGCTTAAGAAACTTTTTTCAAAAACGTTCGATGAGACGAACGGATATTCTCAGCGCGGTCAGCAGGTGATGTTGCCTGTATGTCTGCTCCAACTATTTTTTGTTTTCATTCTATTTTCTCTGTCTAAAAAAAATTCCTGGTAAAAAAATTTTCAATGCCAATGTCAAGGACACCCAAATACAATATAAATTTTCCTCCTGATATTTGACTTGGATAACATATTTATACGCAGTATTACCTCTATTAATAATATAACTTTTTATTTTTGAGTATTACAACCCGCGAATTTCCAGAGTGTTAAATAACAGCGTTATGTATAGAGTTCGCATGTGCACAGTTCGCCGTACCAAATATACTCTATTTTCATAAAAATAAATAAATTTTTATGAATATCTATAATAATAAATTAAAAATAAAGAAAAAGATACAACATAGAAAGTTTGGAATAAATTAAATCAACTTGTTTGATCAACGGGTCTTATAAATCTCTTTTTTTTCAATGCACCAATAATTTCATTGTCCCATCATTGGTACAAAATAAAAATAAAATAAAATAAGTGAATAAAAATTTCATTCTAATAAGCAATCACAGAAGTAAAATTTAATGTACCTAACCTTATCATTTCGTGTTTAAGTCGTTTTTTATTTTTTTAACTCGATATCCGCTGAACTAAACGCCATAACATAAGAGTTATAGGCCAACACTATATGTAATGGAATTCTAAATTTACTCGTATGTGTATTATTAGTTAGGAAGTTGTCCATTGCCTCAGAAAATGTTCTGAAATATGTATCTGTCAGAAGGGACGTTGCTATAACAATTTATTGGGAATAGAAGGGGCAAAATCTATAATTTCCGAACGATTTTGACCGGTTTTCCCTACCATATTTAATATTTTATTTTTTCAGACTAAATTATGAAATATTTTAATTTCTCGAAATCATTTGGATTTTAAGTCCTCAATTAACTGTTGCAAAAGTTCAAACATGACAACAACAATCTTTTTATTCATTCAAACACAACTTTGTATCGATAAAATTCAAATTTTCTAACATAAAATGTATTGGTATTGGCTTTAAATTTTAGTGATTCTTTGAGTAAAATGTTTAACCTCAATTTTTGCAGTTTTGAAGTACGTTCTCGAATTTCCAAAATTTTGTTTTTCAAATTTTTGTTCTCCTACTCCCCCATGATGACGTCACTGTCTGCCAGTTTCCTTTTGGATGACTAGTCAGTTTTCTTTTATAAAGACAACGGACTTCTGAAGTAAAATATTTGTTATGTCTTTTGACAGATCCAATTTATTAGGATGATAACCTATATTTAATACAGTATATGGAAATCAAACTTAATTCACCCCTAATCCTTCCGTCCTTCGAAATGAGCAATTAACGAACTTTCCATCAAGGTTTCTTACAAAACTACATTTAGGCCCGAGACGTTAAGGGTCATATTGTCAGATGAGATGTAAGATTGGAGCTACAATATAAGAGCCTTGCCGAAAACAGACCCGGGATATTATCCCTTATCTGGCTAGCTCTGGTCGTAACCTCACTGCAGTAAATCGCCAACTCCGGTCCACTTTTACTGCTCTTCTTCTATGTTTTCTTCTACGGTCGATAACCCCGTGTGTTTTTCTATTCGGGGGGAGGGGGAGGGGGGAGGGTGGACAACCGAAAGTCGGGAGTTGGAAACAGGGGACTAGCCCACTAGGCCAGTACTTTGGTGAACATCCCGGTTTCTAACCGGTCGTCCTTCGTCTTCTTGAAACCCAGGTGTTTTCCAGTAGGGAAAAAAAAAAACTATCGGTTTCCCAACTGCCTTCCCTGGAGCCAATTAAGAATAGCTGGAGAAGCTCTTGGTATCTGGGCATGTCGACCACCGGCTCACTGGTTCGAGCCGGTTCAGGGATGTTGGGATATTCGTCAAAAAAAAAAAAAGGTGATCCGTGGTATTTATCCATTTAAGATAGACTTGGACAATATTTATACATTACCCCAACTTTATTTGCAATAATAAATTTCATCATTTGGGCGTATTATCTC
The DNA here is from genome assembly GCA_948150685.1 of Rhaphigaster nebulosa. Lineage (NCBI taxonomy): Eukaryota > Metazoa > Arthropoda > Insecta > Hemiptera > Pentatomidae > Rhaphigaster > Rhaphigaster nebulosa. The sequence goes on along the minus strand of OX411310.1, from coordinate 107,678,620 downwards.
TACCAAAAGGTAAAAAAGAAAAGAAATCTTGACATTCGAGAGGGAATGTTAACCGAACGGGTTAACCCGCTTACAAAAGTGCACGTACTTAAAAACCCAAAAGTTGTGAGTTTGAATCCCGGTCTATAGTAATCTCCATGGTCTATAGTGCCAACACAAAAAAAAATAAATATATATATATATATATATATATATATATATATATATATATATATATATATATACGAATATTGGCTCTAAGAGCGAAAGAATTTAGTTTGTTACTTAGCTAATGAATATTTTATGATTATAATGTTCTTGTCATGTTACGAATGACCTCAACTACTGACTCATAATTCAGAAGTGTTGGAAAACTATGAATTTTGTGATGAACTATAGAAAAACATGATTTCTCTATTCGTTTATTTTTTTTTAATTCCCACAAAAATAAATGGTTCCTCATTTTACTCCGATTTAAATGTTTTCCAAATTGTATATATCTATATATATATATATATATATATATATATATATATATATATATATATATATATATATTATGCGTGATGTAACAAATCCAAAGACGAAACGGCCGAACAGCGATTCAATATTAAATAGTATTGAATTATTACAGAATTAAATTAATAATATTTGTGTAATTTTAAAAGCTTTATTAGAATACATATTTTTAACAAAACCTTCTTATTAATTTTCACAATGTTTACTTTTCTATGGCGTTGATATTATTTTTCCAATTATAATTCACCTATTTTATTTCTTGGTTTATTATTTTCAATAGTGTAATTGACTAAGAAAAAAAATATTCACCCCCTCGGAATTTTTGAGATTTTGCATTTCAAGATACATAGATTCCGAAAATCGAATTTAAAAAAAAATCCATCAGCTGTCCGCGCCTTTTCTCCGAGACTACAGGACCGATTTTTTTGAGATTTGGTCCTAAAATTCCAGATTCAAAATGGCGGGCGATTAAATATTTCAGGAACGCATATCTCGGAAATTTACGAAGATAGTGAAAACATAAAGGTTTTGGAATCGTTATCTATGATTTAAATCCTTCAAAAGAAATTAAAAAATCAATTTTTTTATATATAGAACTATGTTTTTGGAAATAACCGTAGTGTAGTAATTTGCAATATTTATTTCTGGCATTATTTTATTTTATTAAATTTTATATATTACAATTTTAATTTTAATAATAAATTGTTTGTTTATTTCAGGTAAGTGGAGATTTACCAATCCTGTCTATCGAGCTTTAAAATGTAAGTTCAGATTAATTTTAATTTTATTACGATTTGAAGTTACAATGCGCCACATTGGTCAATAATTAAATAGTGATATACAATTTTTATATAAATCATTAGTGAAATTATAGCTTGCTATGATTTTTTTCATTAGTTCATAAATCACGTGGCGCCTTGTGAACGTTTTATGACATTTTACTCTATCATCAAATTACATTTTTTTTAGATTACCTCTATACTTCATTTTCTTCTTTGATAATTACCCCGGAATGCCATGTGATTATGAACTAATATTTTTTTATTTCAAATCCCCCATGGGATGTGGGGTCGACATTCTGAAAATGAAGGCTTGGTTGGGTACTCTGGTACTGCATTATATGCATCCTAAGAGGAATAGGCAATTTTTTGGAGGATTTGCGCAAGGCTCTAAAATTACTGTGCACTTTAATTATGAAAAAGTTCTTGTTCTAAATTAATTTCTTCTTAGGAACTTTTTTGAAACAGTTCATGCAATAAATTTTATGTTGAAATTTTTGTTATAGGTGCTTACAAGAACTTTTTGGTCAGAATGTATATAGTAAAACCTCTTTAAGAAAAGCTTTATATAACTTTTATACAATAAAAGTTCTCATTATTAAAGTTTTCAATTAAATGTGGAAAAGACTTATGGAACTGTGTCTTGAAAGGTTTTCTTATCTTCAAACGTTATTTCTTTAAATAAGCGTTCTGTAGGAGATTTAATTTAAATTAAAGCAATTTTTCTATTGAAATTAAAAATTAAATGTTAAATAAAATAAAGAAAAAGGCAATTGTTTTTCTATTTGTTCTTTTATTTCGAATTTTATGTATTTATGTTTTATGTGTTTTGTGTTTTTTTGTTAAAAGCCTTTTTTTTATTATTTCAATACTACTGCTGTATCCCGTTGTTTCCTCCACCTTCCGAAGATCCCTCTCAAGCTTTGCCTCATAAGTATGTGAAAACTAATATTTAAAGTGTCCTAGTAGAAGCTTCTATTAACAGAACTTTTATAAAAAAAAAGTTCAGGGAAGAACTTATATTAACAGAACTTATATCAAAAACTTTTTATCTGAAGGTTCTTTTTTGTAGAACTTTTATGTTAATACTTTAATAGTAAAAGTTCTTGTAAAACAATTAAACTGAAACTTTTTGAAAAATTCCAATAACTGTTTCAAGCCTTAAATTTGAGGAATAAACTATGAACTAATAAAATGTCATATTTGGTTTAAAAAATATTTTCTGAAGACTTCCCAATAAAAGATAAATTAAAGCGGTATAAAAATAAGTGTTTTGTGGTATACCATAATTGTGTACCAGGTCTGAATCATTCTTGGAAGGATAAGTTGAAAAGGTGCGTGTGTCGAAGTCGTTTTTCGAACGCCTGTTACGTGATTGATGGGCCTTTGAAATAACATCATTTTTAAAAGTCACTAAATTCTGAGATCATACTTATTTACATAACGCACACCTGTAGACTGGTTACAGGTAAAATTCAGGGGTATCCAGAAGGGAAATTTAATTGTTATGGCACTCTATATAATTAATGATTCATTTTTAAGGTTAAGGTTACGTTTTCACAAATCGTGTGAAATTATTTCGTTCTTCTTGTGTATTCAGCATTCTCATTTTCTAAATTGAATAACTGTTATAAATTTAATATTATTAAATTTGATATCACCACTGCTATTAATAAGATCACACAAAGTTTTTACCAAGCAACGCTTTTGAAGAGACATTCTTATGTTATAAAACAACGTTTTTTCCGGCTTTTTTGCTATCCTTCAATATAAGGAAAACGTATTGTTAACAATTAATGTTTGAACTTTAATATTTTTTTATTAAGGAGAAGATTACAAAATAATATAAACGGGTACGCGCATAAGGTCGTAATTTCATGCTTGTTAGAACTTTTTCATTATCTGTGACGCAAGTGTGATTGCTTGGAGAGGAGAAGGAAATGTTGAGAAAAATTAGTTTCATGGCTTCTGTATAAACCTAAAGTTGGTGAATTCAATAACTTTAGGATCAAGTGTATAAAGGTGATAATTGAAATTTTTGGGAAAACTGAACTATTGCTATGGATTAGGGTGTAAAGTGATATATTTTTAATATATCCTCCTTACATTCACATAAACTCAATAGCTCAGAATTGAGTTGATAAATGTGCCTAGTGAATATATAGTGAATAAAGGTGATTTGGATTCAGTTTTATCAGAACTCGAAAAATGCTGCCCATCTGCTTGTATTATTTTTTCTATTTTCACTTATAGCTATCTGAAATTTAATCTAAAATATTTAGCATTCACTTCAATATTTAAAAAAAAAAATTAAATTAATCATTGTTTCTGAATTAAGGGTTACTAATAATAAAAACTATTAATTTAAGTGAAAGTAGTAATAATATAAAAATAAATTATTCAATAAGCGTCACAGATTCATAAGATTATTATTTTTTACTGTTAATTTCGGAAAATATTCCAATTCGATGTCTTCCTACAATTTTTTTACAGAAAATAATCAGAAATGAATAATTTTTTATTGAATGACAGAATTGAATAAAATCTTAAACATGAACCAGTGGGTTTGATGATTTAATTCATCTTAACTGTCTTAGAAGCGGATGAATTTTTTTTTTTTTTTTTTTTAACGTAGGTCTAAGTCACCGAGTAACTTATTTTGTATAAGAAAAAACATAATATTACATTTTAAAATCCTGTCTCGGTTCTAAAAATAAGGAAAAAAAATAATTTAAAAAAAAACCATTCGTATTATTGTATAAGGTAAATATCATCGCTCGTAATAGAATTTGATCCCATTGAATTTTATTTTTATGTCTATATTTGTTATTGATTAGTATGAAACTACATTTATTTGTTTAAAAATATATTACACAGCATGAAACCGTTAATAGAACTTTTAGTAAGGAGGAGGAATAGAGCAGTCAGAATATTAAAATATTGAAAAGCAGCCATTACGTCAATATTTCCTGTAATCAATGCATGCGGAGGAGTATCCATTGCTAAAATACATCATCCAGTAACACTAGCGGATTAAAGGAGGGGAAGGGCTTTGAAACCCCTCCCAAAAGAAAAAAAATTAATTTTTGTTTAAGTTGGCCCCTTTTTTATTTCTATGAATTTTGAATTACTTCAGCTACTATATATAAGCATGTGCCAATAAAAATTTAAAAAAATGTCTCACTTAAAGCATTCTTGTTCCTATGATTAAAATTATTTAAAAAAAAAAAAAATCAAAACTGAATTTCTAATGATACAAGTTCAAAAATTTCTCGAGGGAGTACCCCCTATTAATAAAATATCTCTAAAATGGTATCTGTATTGAAAATATTTACGTTCATTCTAGCTAGCGGATTAACGAAATAGGCCAATGAAATTATCTCAGAATATTTATGATACCTGAATTAAGATAGAACTGAACAAATATTCTCCCTTCGGCAAATAAATTCTAAATATTACAATTATTGTAATATAATTCTTTTTTTATAATTTGTTCCTCATTATCTATTCACATACGGTTCCTTACGTTTATATAGATTCGCTATGATCAATTATACAACTAAGAGCTGTATAATTATACAATAGCATAAGATCTGTATTAATGATGCCTTCTAGATTTTTTTAATGAATATTCTACTAGCCTCTATTACAGTGCTTTGTACACAATTCATTGTAAATAAATACTTAGCTTGATAGTAGAAAAACAGTAGAGAGCACTTCAACAGACGGACTATTGTTTTCATTCATTTATTAATACAAAATTTTAAAGAATTATCATATACATCTAGAATTAAAACAATGTATAAAATATTAATTAGAAAAGCCTAACAATAAAATTTTGTTATTGAAGCAACAATCAACTTACAAAGTAGACCGAATGTAGAATAAATTAAAATGTAAAAAAAAAAAAAAAAGAAGAAAAAGGTATATTTGACAGCGTAACTATTTGAAGGTATGTAGAGGGAGAAAGCTTTCCGCTCCTTCAGCATAACCTCCCGACCTATGCTCCGCTCACAAGCTTCTTCCTTAAGTTGCTTCCCAATAAACCGAATACCGTACAACAAACAAAAGGAAAAGATTTGCAAAATAAAAAATGCCGTAGAAAAAAATTAAACTGTTCAACTGTTATACCATAAATAATTCAAGTGTTCATAATTATATTGTTCCAAATATACCCGTGAAATTGATTCAATATTGTTCATGGTTTCGGAAACTATTGAATTAAGTACAGCTCTGACGGATGTTGGCAAATAATGAAGTCTTGAAATTAATAACTAGATTAAACGATCTTTATGGTTATTAATAGAACCGGTTATAGTGAAATAGTTTTTAGTATGCTCGGAAGTTTGAGTATTCAAGGTCTAAGCTGGAGCATACGCGAAATTTGGCCTCATGCTTTTAAGTAAGAAAGAGATACGATTGGAAGGAGAGTAAAAAGTATCTTCTATTTCTTTTAGCACCTGTAGCAGTAGGGCTCCAGTACTCGATAAATAAAATTGATGTTATGCTACGTTAGGATGATTCAAAGCCCGTAAAATCAGGTTTATAATTTACGATGTACCGAAAAACAAAATCAACGTAGAACAGACGGAGAATAACGTTAAACCAGATGTTGCCCTTTTGTGTGTCAAATATCACTGGTAATGAACTAGTATTTCATTATGACAGTTCGAACAGATGAAAGAACAAGAGATCGTTTAACTTTAAATTGACTTCAGTTATGGATTCATTAGTTAATGATGCTATATGTTGAGAGCCTCTGATACCACACTCTCTCCAGACATCGAAGCGTAGCATCGAGAACCATCGAAGCCAACAACCAAGAGCCTACGATGTTCCGACATGGTGGCAAGATGCTGACTAAAGGAGTGAAAACTCTGACCCATTTCCTCAGGTTTCACCTGGAGGGAAGGCTTGCTAAACATTGCGAGGGGCTGCACCTAATACTCGGAACCAATTCCTTGTCGTACGCTCCCAACCTAGTTTTCTTCAGAAAATGGACTTTTGCAACCTATCTTCCTCCCTTGTATTTCGAGTGTTATAATCAAAATCTATGTTTCATCCTTTCTCCGTAGAGAGCGGCCTATGGTTGCAAGTAGAAGTTGTACTTTTATCAAGTTGAGCATTTTTCAATAACTTTTTTCTAATTACTGTCTACTTTTCCTTAGCCCCGTAAAAGTTAAAACTTTTGGAGATGTCTGAAAATGGTAAGCACTGTCTCGAATGGTTTGCTAATTTATAAACAACTATCCAGTTGTTGCGACTGCACCTACCTCTGATCAGAATCACCAATAACTATATTTTACGTAATAAAGACTGTGAACAAAGAAATGTTTTCTTTGACATAAGTTTAGTTCCAATAGCGATACTTTATACATAAGCAGAAGGAATATTTTCGCATATTAGATATCCTTATGTTACAAGATATATCAATAAAATCAGATGTGTGGCAAATGAAATGGGGAATGAATTTTTAATACTTTTATTTTAAGGCATTTTCTTAAAATTCAATAAAGGCTATCTTTCGGTGTAAAAAATATGCCTAAAAGATGTTTCATTTTTTTAAATATAAAAAATTATTTATAAAATTAAGCAATGCTTATTTTTTATCACCTCATTATTACAGAAATAAAAATTATATTTTCATATTATTACATTATATTATAAGTAATTTATATCTTTTATAATTTATTGAAGCTTTTTGTTGAGTGGAAAGAAGCAGTCGTTCTGCTAGAAAGATTTATCAAAAAGCAAGCTTTTTGCGTAACACAGAATGAAAATTAATTTCTTTTTTATTTGTCAGAAATCTAGAGATTCTTCTAATATATTCTAACAGCTCTTATGTTTCTTTTTCTTTTTTAACTTTTATTATTACGCCATATTAATTTACCAGCACTCGATTATCTATATGAGTGCATGAGAGAGTGGTTTTCGACAAATGCCTTCTAAGATAATAAAATGAACCTTATATAGACTGCTGGTACCTTGTTATGAAATCCCATCTTTTATGTCTAAAAATAATTTCATCTTCGATTTATATACCTATATATATATATATATATATATATATATATATATATATATATATATATATATATATATATATATATATATATATTTATTTATATGGTTAATTTTCCCATGAATTCAATTTTTTTTTTTAATTTAAAGACTGTTCTCACAATCGATATCGTCCCAATAATTCCTTCTTTCTTTTTTGTAGTTTTATGCATTTTTTTCACTGTAGAATTAAATAAATGAAGAAATTACCGGATTTTAATGGTAGCCAAAAAATTTCATTATAACCCTCCCAATAAATGCAAAAGATGGCAAAAATGTCAGATGATTCCGAGATGGTAAGAAATATCGAAAAAAAGAAACCAAAAAAAAAAACGCTCCATAGTCTTATACTCCGATTTATTATTTCTAAGTGTTTATACTTATATACAATACAAAAATAAAAAAAATTATTTGCAATTTTTTTTGTAATGCATCATTATAATCATTTCAAAACTACATATTTTTCCTTTATCTACATAAATGGCCGAAATATGGGTGTATGAATCCTTTAATCGGGTCACCATTTTGATACAAAATGGTAGATGGTAACGTCGTGTTCCTAAGAGCATCCTGGGGTTACCTGGGACATTGGTGCCCAATATAAAAGCCTCGGACGGCGGACGAATAGATTTTTTTTTCGATGTTTGGATTCTACGTACCTTGAAACGTATAACCTCAAATTTTGAGGGAGATGAATTAATTTTTGTTTCTTGTTCGATTACAAAGGTTCATTCTTGGCACTGTTTTGCAATGAGCCCATTCCCGGGTTCGATACCAGCTGTGGCAGGTAATTATTTATTCTGTTATCAGCCGTGTATCGACCCTATGGAATCGGGAGACCCTCCTGGGGATCACCCAGCCTCTGTAAAGTGGGTAACCTTAATTGGGAGAAAAACCTGGCGGTTGAGCGTGATCTCGGCCAAATCACCTACTTGCACAACCGTTGGCCTAGAAACAGTACGGTCCTTACCAAGTACCGAACCCAAGACCCTTCATGGGTTGTAGTGGTACAGGTTATTTATTTATTTATTTTTTATATCTTTTTTGAGGTTATTATCGATTTGAATACATCTCAAACATTTCGCTTGCGTTACCACAGTCTAATCAATATCGCTGCGTCTGATTGAAGAATATTCGACACTATGTAATTTACATGGCTCGTTGTGGTGAAATCCGCTATCGGAGTCGAGTAGGCTTCCGGGAAGTTTAGCAGATGAGAACGGATGGTTTGGCTTTGCCGTAATCAATGTTGAAATTTCCTCAAGTGTAACATCTCTCGTTGCGGTCAGCTATCTTAATAATTGTTTAAATGATTTTTATTTATCTATAAATTACAATTTTTCGGACGGAGAACTTCTAACAGACCTATGAAGTACATGAATGATTGGCTAATGTTTTCTATATTCTGCTCATAATGCATGGAGTGAATAAAACTGAGCACGTGCTCCAACTATTGGTGAATCATACTGGGAACGTGCTCAACTATATGAGTAGATACTCTGTAAAATATTGAGTCTATGAAAGAGTAGATCGGCATTTTACTTAGTCCCTACTCACATAGTGGAGCACGTTCTCAGTTTCATTCACTTAGACATGCGAGTAAGTACCCCGAATCGTATATTTGGAGCACGTGCTTGTTACACTTAGCAAGTATTTCATTACGTATCTTCTCTTTATTCACATCCAGCCGGAGCATCTGCTCAGTATTTGAGGAATGAGCACGTGTTAAGTTTTATTTACTTCACCTATTATCTCTTTCATCCTTTCCCCTCATATCTCGTTAAAAGTTAACTTTCTTCAGCTTTAGTTATTCAACCGCTATTTTTAATAGAAAGCTGTTTTTCTCCATTGATCGCAACTTTCCATGGTCCATTCATCTATCGAACTTAAAATTTACATTATAATTCCAACAAAGTGCACTTTAATTAAGTAAAAGTAGGGCATTAGGTAGTTATTTGCATTGGTTGTAAATTTTGTTATATCTTTAAATTAAATTTCGATTTTATTTCATTTTTGTTAGCTGCCTTAAATTAATTTACACTTTATTAATTTACTGTATAATTACTATTTACTTGTATTTTCAAATATCTTCATTAGTAAAAATTTACTGCTAGTTCATGTTTCTTGAATAAAAGCCTCTTAAGAAAATAGCATAGGTACTCAATAAAGATTAAAAAATATAGAGATCAATAGACACCAATGTGGTATAACATGTAATGTGTTCAATGACTTTTTGGTAAGTTTATGACATAATTTCTTGTTTTTTTAATCTGTATGCGATTTCTACCTTAGGCAGATGATGTACATAATAAAGTTATTAGCTTATATTTAAAAACGTAATGTATCAATAAATTTCTAGTCCTCAGAAAAAAATTAGTCTTTGGACTTTTCCATGTGTATTTAGTTGTAAATATTAGTGGAAGACTTAATTATCTCTTAATAAATAAATCCATAAGTAAAACTTCTAACTGCTCCAGATTTCCATTTCAATGGGTGGCGTTGCTTGTTACAACTTGATTAACTTCTCTACAGTTATAGATTGGCAACTTAAGGAAGAACCTTGTAGGCGGGGCATAAGCCGGAAGGTTACGCCAAGGAAGGGAAAGCCTTCACCTTTCGCGTAGCTTCAGACAGCTACCTAGTCAAATATATCATCTTGAATTTTTAATTTTTTTTTATCATTTTGATTTGTTTTACATTCTTTCAATCTTGTACAATGATTCTTAAATTGGTTTTTATTTCAATAACAAAAGGACACTTTTGGACACAGTTATTGTTTGCCGCATGCCGTCTAAGAGGTTCTTCCTTACCTTGTTTAACTATATCTGCATATTTGTTGAAGATCATATTATCTGCCTATAAACTGTTGATCCAGCAAAATTGAACTTTGAAGTAGGCAATTCATTTTTCACAATTAATTTCAAATTCTAAACCCAAATATGAACTACTAGTTAGAAATTTGTAATTTCCTTTCAGAAGTCATTTGCTAATATTTAGGTTGAAAAACAATTTATAATAATATTAAGTTTCATTCCTTTCAGATTCAAATTAAATATCGTAGCCAATTAAATAAGTCGAATTAAATATCAACCCAGAGATGAACATCTGATGAGTATTCTATCAGAAGCCAATATTTCCACTTTCGGAAAATTATTTCCAAAAAAAAGCGATAATTACTTTGGAAAATTTCGTGTAAATGATATAAATTTTGATTGAAAAAGCTAAAATTCAGCAACTATTTGACAAGAGAAAATTCAAGTTTTGAAGAAAACTAAATAACCTTTAAATGTAGAATTTGTCAAGAAATAGTTTTTTTTTGTGAAAAGTAGATATTATAACTTTTAATAGAATGCTTCTCATTAATTCAGTTTAGAAGACTGTTATTTTTTAAATTTTATTTCGTTCAGCTAGTAATCTTTGCAGTCCTGGATCTGGCTCCAATTTAGAATATTTTCATTGTTCAACTATTGTTAAGGTAATAGCATGGAACATTATCGGAATTGCTTAACTTCTTGTAAGTATTTTAATTTTCAATATTTAATTCAAATTTGAATTAATTCTTGAGAACTGGTCCTATTTCCATATAATAATAAAATATGTTTCCGTTACACACAAAAAAAAACTTTTTATTTAGTACCTTTTATTCGAAACTAGCTATAGTAATGATTTTTAATTAAAATAATCAATCAACAGAAGTGTTCTCAGCCTTTATCCAAACTCGTCATCACGCTTTCTTAAGAATTCTTCGAACAATCGTCGAACGCACTTTTAAAGAAAATTCTTTTGAAACTATTCGTGAAATCACAGACTTTTCGAGTGCTTGTACTTTCTGTAGATAGTTACAATCATGTTGCATTCCGACCATAATAACTCATTTGTATGATACTTTTTTTATATTTTTCCCTTCCGTAGTGACACTATGAGAGCGTCTTGTATTTGTTAAATTTACAGGTTCCATGCCACAATAGGCATACTACCTGGAAAGCAGTATTTTAGTTTCATTTGATAAGAATGTTCATTATTGAAAACAAATATAAAAGAAAAATAAACATTGCAATGCACTAAAGAATAAAGTATGAAGAAAATCAGGAGACAAATAAACAAATAAAAAATATTCAATAAAATAGATAGATAACAATAAAAATATAAAATAAAATATGAAAGCAAGAATATATTACAAAAATACTGAATCTTAAATTAAACTTGGAAATATTGGCAGTTAAACTAAATTATACAAATGAGTAATATACAATAATTTTATAATTAAACAAAATAATGCAAACAAATAATGTGCAAAATATATAATTTAAAATTAAATAACAGACAATAAGAAAATTAGTAAATCAGTAGACAATTAAGTAAAATTTAAAAAGAATAACTAAAGATTATTACAATTTTTTTAATCTAAATCACCACAAACAAAAGACCATCTTCCCCACCAGGGAGCCAAGGTTTGAGTCTTGTGTAAATTGTTATTCCAGATTGATTGAGGTGGCGAATTTCAGTATCTCCTTCCGCTATTTGGTAAACGGAATTTTTTCAGGGGTAGGCCAAGTTTCCCTCAGCATCATGATAGTCTTAATTAAGTTTGCTTAATTTTGATACATTTATTCATTTCAGTTAAATAAAAACACAATTCTTGAATCATATGAAATATTACTATTCTGCCTAACTTCATATAATTTATAATTTCAATCCATCAAACTTTATCAATACAGTTAATTTGTAAATTCCAGAAGTGTAATTCAATCCTTCGTTTCGCCAATAATGAATGTAATTCGGGTAATGTCTGAAAAAAAAATAATAAATCCTCGTTCCAGACGAAGAAATTAAACTATTTATATTAATCACAGTTTTTATATATTTTTTTTAGTATATAAGACAGTATTTGGTTTATCGATTTATTTTGGGCAGCTAAAAAAGGTAATCCCAGATTTGAGATATGAGCATTTATACATATCTTGAAATATAACAGAATAAATATTGATTAAATTATAACACGTAACTCACCCCATGTTATTTATAACTGAGATATAAATATTTTAATAGATTAACAGAGTTACATTCTGTAGATAGCCTATTTTTTTATTTTATTTTTTTTTATGTTGTTTAATATTTATTTCTCCTACGTTTTGTTTTTCTGTATTTTTTGCGCTCTAATTTAGTGTAATTTTGCATTATTTCCCTAATTCTAAGCTTTCATTTGTGTTTTAATTGCTGGATCGATGCCTGATTATTATCATATTAGAACTATTATTATTAATGTACGATTGATTAGCAATATCGGAATGATATGGGTTCTCTTAGGTTCAACGCACCTCCGTTGATTCCGAAGCGCCCTAGAGACTCAAGACTTGGAGGACAGGCAGCTACTATATCTGGGTGTCTTGGTTTACGGGACCGTTTACCCCGACATACTTATTATTAGTCCCCTTCCTGGCTACAGTACTATATCTCCTTGCATTCTCCTCTCATCTGGTATCGTAGGCTTATTGTAGACTTCTTGTCTTCTGTCGGATTCCAAATACAGTCTCAATCTGTAGAAAACTATTACAAAAATAATAGCACATTTGGTTCTTATGAAATTTTATTAATCTGAAATAAATTTAAAGCAGGCATTCTCACATCCAAACAATTTTATCCCAAATTCATTGAGAATCCCTGTGAGTACTTCCAGTATGGTAATTATATTCAGAAACTACGCTACATTTATTATTTTTTGTTTGTTGGTACCGATGTTCAGATTTTTTGAAGCGGTATCGAAATATTGACGGTTGTGTTCCAAGGATAGGGTTCTCTTTGATCCTTCTGTTAAACTTAAGCAGTGATTTTTTTTTTTTTTTTTAAATAATCTTTATTCTTAGACATAAATTTAAAAAAAATAATTAAACAATCAGTGGTAAATAATTTATATAAAAAAAGGTTGTAAACCAAGTCTGTATGTTTTTTTTTAACTTTTAAATTCCTAAAATTACTTTGGAAACAATAGTCATTGTATTTATTAAATATTTCACGTATTTAATGGATTAGATACGTGCCAATGACTGATACCTTGGACTTCGAGTCGCGAGCAGACCAATATTTAGATGGTCAGATTCTGTTTCAAAAAATTATAGAAGAGCAATTGAAAGACGGAAGCACATGACAGAAATGTTTGGTAATTGATCCTGATGGAAATCAAGACCCGCCTGCTTGTTGTCTCATACTTTATTATTATTATTATTAATAATAATCATCTTAACGAACATTCTATCTTTTAAGTCATTATTTGAAAAAATAAATAAATAAATAAACCGCAGTAAATTATTATACTATGGTATATTATTTTCAAATAATTATAATTGAAAACAAATAAAAAATATATTAATTGAATATTTTTTTTATTATTTTTTTTTTAGCCTTTGGTAAAATAATTCCAAAATGGCTGAGATATGATCGGACGAAGCCTCTAATCGGGCGCCATTTCGAAACGAAACGGCACATGGCAATGCCGAGTTTCATTGATCATCCTGGGATGGTCTGTGACTTTAGTACCAAATTAAAAAAAAAAAAAGAAAAAAAAAAAGGGGGGTTACTTCTGGGTGAACGTCGTGGTTCCCTGAAAACAGCTACCACCCATCCCTCCTTGTGCCACTAATCACTCATTAAGTAGAGCTATTCGAAACAGTTGATAAGGGGATTGACATGTCCCTCTTAAGTATGTCTCGTCCATGGTGTTCTCGAATATCGAATCGGGAAGTGACATAGAGTTCTTCAGAGATGGATTCAAGCAATAGAAAATGATGGGTTATACTTTGAACTGTTAATATAAAGCAAAATATAATTTTTAATATAAAGGTAAACAAATATTTCATTTGTATATTGGCAATTATATTTTTACGTATATCGTCCATCATTATCCCAGTATAGCCGCAGATCTATTTATAATTTTTTATAATTGATTTTGTTGAATGCCGTTGAATAATTTCGTTTGTATAATTTTCATATAGTATTCCTGATACAATACCTGGATAGGTGAGGATTATCCTGAGAGCTGAATTGTAGAGGTCTACTTAGCGAAATGCGTTGAGACTGTTAGCTAACACCGGCGGGGTAAACAATAGGTCTCTGACATAACTGACATAGCCTCATTGATGCGTTTCACGTAGACCGTCACGTCGCTGATTTGACGGCTCTCGCTGGATTTCATGGTTACCGCAATACACGTAGCCAGTTTTTTCACTCCCGCCCTCAAATCGGTTGGTGAATCAACGCATTGCGAAACTAATTAAATGTCAATTAAGAGAACCAATTGGCTGTTAAATTGTTCTCAGCGTTACTCAACCCACCGGTCACACTAGGCCTTCTCCACTTTCGGAATCACCCCCCTAGTCCATTTTTTCTAGAATTTTAGACTAAATTGACTTTTTGCAACATTCCTTTATTTACTAATGTAATGGTGGAAGTGTGGTTGACCGTGGAAATATATACAGAAGAAGAAGAAAAAAACTTATTATATTGTTTACCGACGTTTCGGCCTAATTTTTAGGCCATTATCAGGTCTAAGAAAAATAAGATAACAACAGGGGTAACAACAGTGATAGTACCTATAACTGAAAAACTGATAATAAAAGAAAACTATCAGTAATATAAGACAGCATGATGAAAAAAAAAATGAAGTATAAAGAAAAATATGTTAGTAATAAGAAAAAGAGAAAAAAATATTAATTTATAATGCGAATAATGAGAATTAAATATTGTGAAAATATAAAAATAAAGATAATGAATCATATGAAAGATATAATAAAATACATGAAAACTACTATTTATAATAACTACTGGCATGAAGATTTAGAAGTATGAAAAGCATATCAAGATAATTATAAAGATGATATAACTTCAAGCAAATGATGAAAATGATGTTGACATTGTAAATTACAATATAATGTATAAATGATAACAAATAATTAAAATTAAAATAATGTAAAAAGAAAGAAGGAAAGGTCATGATTTCTATGTAAGATATAATAAAATACATGGAAAACGTATGCAAAAAATAACAAAGTAAAATAAAAGAGTAAAATATAAAGTTATGTAAGCTAAGAGATAGAGTAATATAATCATAAGTTATTATCATATGAGGAGAATAATAATAAAAGTAAATTAATAAGAACCGAAACAAGATGGAGAGGAAGGAGAAAAATACTTAATAACAAGAAAAACAAGCGCCAACTAAATACAGAGTCAAAAGCCTTTTAAAAAAATTCAAAAAGTATCTTAAATATAAATCATAACCTTTCCTTCTTTATTTTTATACTATTTTAATTTGAATTATTTTTTTAACATTTGTACATTATATTGTAATTTTCATTTTCGTCAATATTATTGATTAATATCATTTTCATCGTTTACATTACTTATATGGCTAATCATTATTATCTTCGTATACTTTTCATACTCCTAAATCTTCATACTAGTAGTTATTATTATCAGTATTTTTCAGGTATTTGATTATATCTTTCATCTTTCTTTCTATATGTTCACAATATTTTAATTCTCCTTAATTACACTATAAATTAACATCTTTTTATTTATTTCTTATTATTTGCATTATAAATAACATATTTTTCTTTATACTTCATTTTTCATTATGCTGCCTTATATTATTGTTTGTTATCTTTTATTACTGTTCTTGGTATTGCTACTTTAATTACCTCCGTTGCTATCTTGTTTTTTATTAGCCCTGATGATGGCCTAAAACTGAAGCCGGAACATCGGCACACAATATAATATGTTTTTTCTTCATTGACCGTACCCCCAACCAAGCTTCTTCTATTTAAAACTAATATACCTTTTTATGCCTACGATAAAGGTTAAATACACTGCTAATTAAACATTTATTGGACCACGCTAGAGCACGACTATGGCAAAAAAAAAATTATTTGTTCTCCAGGAGCAAACCCAGCCTCTATAAAGTGGAGAAAGCTTGCGTAGGGTAGGGTGAAATCAGGTGGTTGAGCGTAATACTGACCAGATCACCTAAATTTATAACCATTGGTTAAAAAAATAAAATAGTTTTATATGCACGAATAAAGAATTTATATTTCAGGGAATCTTTCCTCGTTCTATTGATAGCAAGTGTTAAGCTTGAAAATAACGTATCTTGTATCGCACTTATTTCCTCATATATTAAATAGGTACTGAATGATTATTTTTTTGTCATTTTTAGAAATATATTTTCTATTTAATGAAAACATTTGAATTTTCATTTTGCAAAATTGAAAAATATGCATTGATATTCAGCCGAAAATTTTCAATCCGTGATTTCCGCTGATCTATTGAAATTTTTTCTTTCATGCATTATTTTTTCTGCAAGTTTATATGATTTTGATCATCCTGTTTCAGTAGAAATGATCATGATGTTTATGATGAATAAACACGATCTACAATAATAAAACGACGGTTACTGTAGTAAAGGCGAAAGTACTCTGTGTCGAAGAGGACGCAGGAATCAAGTTGAGCTCCTTTAAGCCTCTTGTAATGGATATATTTTTATTCAAAAATCCAAAACCGAAGGTTTATCATTTTCATATAACAACAGCAACAATTAGAGAACTGTAAATAAAAAAAAATTCTGCGAATAAAAATATATCCATTACAAGAGGCTTAAAGGAGCTCAACTTGATTCCTGCGTCCTCTTCGACACAGAGTACTTTCGCCTTTACTACAGTAACCGTCGTTTTATTATTGTAGATCGTGTTTATTCATCTTATAATAATTACATTCAATATTATTTAAAAAGAAAAATTTATTCCTTATCGAACGTGTTAAAAATATTATTTTATCCACGACTTAATTTTGCATGTTCACTTACCTCCTAGTCAGCGTACAACCTCTGTTCTAGTTTGTAAATGTTACCGTACTCCGTCTCGATTGAAAGTTTATTCTATGTTGAAACTGGCTCTGAGGTGGAAGATCGGGAAGATTTGGATTTGAGCTGAAAGATCAGGAAAAGACTCAATAAATAATAAACCTTTGGTCTAGAAGTTATACAACCACTTCAAACACCCGGAAAATAACTCCTCTGTAAAAGATTTTTTCTCAAAACTGTCCGCTACTTACCCCAGATTTTTACCATATCGCTGTAATCCTGAATACTACCTAAAACCTCTACGTTAGTTAATTAATACCAGTTAAATGACGTATAATTAATGTGGAATACGTTTATTAGCACTAATATTTAAAATATACACGAGAATATACACAAGAATATACATATAGAATATACATATATACCTTCTCTCAGAAAAGGTAACATGACGGAATGAGCCTGTAATTTATCAATTAAATGTTTTATATTTGAAGTCACACTCCTGTTCATTGATTACAATAAAAATTTCCTAAAACAACATTGGACCAGATTTATTAATTATTAAATAATAAATCTAACATTTAAAAAAAAATAATAATGATGATAGAAAGAACGGTATATTATAAATAGTTGTAATTCTCTTAGAGTCTTGTTAAAACCGTTACATAATCCTTTTATATTCCGAATGCTAAAATTGTATCCGAACTTGACAAGGTCGAGGTATTTACTAATTTTTCCTCATTGTTTTCCTAAAATATTTTAATTATTTAAATTAAAGATAAGAATCATGATTTACCTTAGTTAATTCATATATTGTTTTTTCAATATTCATTTTCTAAATATTTATCAAAACCCATAAATTTACTAAGTCTTTGATATTTATTATCTTGTTTGTACTTATTTATATTTTTGAAAAAAAAAAATGTAAATAATGTACAGATAGGCTCGGACGAACTCAATTGATAAATTTTAATAGAGCAAGCATAAATTTATCAATAATATTTTCGGAAATCAAGATTGAGGCTCCGATATAATGGCAGAAATTGATTAATACCAAGGACAATGTTTTAAGAGCCACGTGCCCATTCCGAACCGAATTTACTTTACAGTTCTTCCTCAGTACGTGCAACTATTTTTATAAAACGAAAAATTATAATCATTATTTATTTCATGGTAAAAAATCTTAAAGTAGTCTTAAATAGTTCATTTAAGAAATAAAATGACAAATTAGAAAAAAAAAAATAATAAACAGTCGATTTGAGAAAGATGTAGTTCTATTCTGTACCCAACTAGCTTACCTTGGTTATAGGCTCAAGTCCTTTCCAATCCATCAATTTGGTTGTTTCACTAATATGTTTTAAATAAAATCAATATGTAGCAACGTGGTGAAAAAAATTCATGAATGTTCTGTAAAGTGATTTTTTCACGTTTAAAACATGAAAACAATTTGTTTTTTAAAAAAAAAGATACGCAATATTGTTTAAAAATACGGAAAATATCTGATGTGGACACCCCATGACTTCCTTGTACGCCTTTTAAACTATAAATCGGTGGCTCAAAAAGTGCCCTTAATTTGATAACAAGTTTCCGAAGATAGCAGTATCTCAAAAACAACTCTCGGCATCGCGACGTTATAGACAGACAGTCAATCTTCAGTTGGTAATAAGTTCTCAAGAGATTTCTTCGTGTTCCATGACAACGTTAGAACTGTCTTTGTTACTAGGTAAATCATTGGAAATCGACTGTTACAACATTTTAATCGGTAGAACCCGCTTAACTTACATATATATCTTATTCTCCTGCTGCAGACTTGTTCGGCTCACAAATGGGGAGCGAAAAAAAGTATTTTACACTCAATTTTAACACTTAAAACAAGTAATAAAATTGTTTAATTAGATTGGGAAAAATCGCGTTTATAACCTTTATCACAGGGTTAATAGTTTATGAACAAGATGATCTCTGTATTAAATGTCAGTAAACCTTTTGATGTAAGTTTATTATGACCTTGAAGTAAAGTACCCCTTCCGGCTTGCCAATTTTAACCCAAATTTATCATGTTATTTAAATTAATATATAAGTCTTATATACCAAATTTGAGATGTTTTGCATTATATTTAAATACCATTTTTGATGAAAATCAATAATGACTTACGAGTAAAGTACTACTTCCGGTAATCATGTAGTGACCAAAAAGGGAGGTTCACAACTATATTTTCCAATAATTCTAAATACAAAATTTTAACTTTCTACGGCTAACCGTTTTAGAGTTATGCGAGGTACACACGGACAAACGTCTGATTCAGCGATAGTCAAAATGGATATTTCCGTTGAAATCTGAAAACCGAAAATTTTCGCAATTATAATACTTCCTTTACAGCATACAAGAAAGTAAATAAGAGTTTTAAACAATTGAAGTAAGTCAACTTTTCGCAAAAAAAATTAAAAACCATAAAATATGGCCGTTTTTTGACATTAAATAAAAGATCTTCTGATTGCTGCAGGAACATGTTTAAATTGTGGATTTTATGAATTAATTGTATATGAATTAAATTGTGGATTTTACTAATGGTTGCGTGCAATTAAAACTTTTCGTGAAAAACGCAAAACAGGTGTTCTCAAAATACTGTTTGAACAAGGCCCAAAATAGTTCTAGAGCATTTTTTTTAAGTGATATTTGTTCGCAAAGAGTTCCTCTACGATCCTATTTTCATGAAATTTTTGTGAGATTCGATTTAATACCTCTAAAACGCTTTTTGAAATAATGTTTTTTCTTGCTTCGGCAACTCGAGTGTGCGAGCGAAGGGGATGTGTTACGTACCACGAAACTTTTTCATAATTTTTACTTGAAATTTTTACTGTAGATAGGAACCATTGAAAAACCACAATTTAAGCCACAAAACATCTTCCTATGAGAATTATAAGTACTGTAATTAAATATCAAATAATGGCCATAATTCGTGGTTTTTAATTTATTTTGCGAAAAGTTATTGATCGATTTTAACTATCCAAAATTTTTTTAACTGTCCAATCTTATAAAAATTCTTTATAAGATCAATTATGTACTATTTTTTCTCGATAAATAATGAAAAGCCTTGAAAATGGATGTTTTTTGGACATTTATTTACTGGGCTTGTAATTATCTCAGGGACATGTTTTGCGGCTTAAATACTTTAATGAACTTTTATCTTGTTAGATATTGTTAGGAAATATTTTTTACTTTCAATATAAAGTAATAGTGTAATGTTATAACATAGAGATTGTCTGCTATTAGTGATTTCGAAGTCGGTCATAGCAGACAATCTCTATGTCATAATGTTTTTAAAAAAAAATAATATTGGACAAATAGACGAAATAATTACTTATGAAAAAAATACAGACTTTAGGGAATTACTGCCGTCTATTATATATTAGAAAAAAATAGCAAAATTGAGAAAGAAAGTAAGAAAACCCAGAAGACGAAAGAATATTTCGAAACGTCAGTTTATTTTGGGAAAAAAATGTTAATATTATAAAAATAAAGGTATATTAAGGGGAATTGTTTTTTATTCACAACAAAAAAAAAAACATTATAATTTAGTCATGTTAAACTCCATAAAGTGAATAGAAATTATATAACATATATATCATATATCATGATATATGATCTATCTTATCGCCGCTTGGTGTGCTGTGAGGGATGACGTAATCAACTCACAATCAAAATTGGTCAACTTCACTCACTGATTGAACTTCCGCCTTAAGTATTAATCCAAAAATTCTTTTTGAAATCTCTAATGGCACATATTCTCTGTTAAATGATACCAATTCTTGCTTTCTAGCATTTATAGAAGTGGAGGTATGAGCGTTTAAATATTATACCTAAAGTGTCTTAAAATTATTCTCTCCAAGCAGCGCAGCAGTAAGAACATAAGTCTACGTTTAAAAAACTTTTTTTTGCTTAATGGAGCATACCTAGAAGAATTACAATAATTCAAACCATTTTTCTTTAAATTATTTTAAAAAATTCAACGTTGTAGGGGGAGAAAATGAAGAAAATGGTGAAAAGCGTACCTGGGTTCCAAATGGAGTAGTTTTTTTTTAATTTATATTGATTTCAATCCTCCATTTGTGGGCGTGCAGGCCGATCGTGCTGGTGCAGAATTTTTAGTTGAAAGTGGAAATTTCGAACTCTATCGTCTGACTAGAATAGGTAGATTTTTTCAGGTGACAAATTTTTGCTAAGATATACTGCTGTGATAAATTGAAGATTGCGTTTAACGGATGAAGGGTTTCCATTTATAGACAGCTATGGACGTAACAAAGTACGATCTGCTAAGTGGCAATGTAATATCGCGTATACTAAAGTTTCGAAGCTCGATGAGGAGAACATGATATGTTCAATATCATGTAGATACAATGCAGATAAGAATATTCTGGGTACCTTTAAGTACGTTTGTTACAGAAGAAGACAGCTGGGGTACGTATTGGTCGTGTAGTAAGTTCGTTGCCTCAGCAACCATCGCACCATCAAAACTTGTGCCATCCCGCCGTTAAATATTTGACAATTGCACGCCGTGATTGTGTAACCCTCCCAAAACCAAGGCCGCCCAAAACAGCTACTATAAATTATCGCTTAATGCAATCTGTGTACGTTCGAGCGAGTCCAAGATAACGCCCGTTGAGGCGCAGAATATTATCACTTCAACGAAGATAAAATTTAATTATAAAATTTATAAGAAAATTGACTATCAGGTGATTATAGGCAGAAACGCTTGATTACGGAAAAAGGAATTTTTTTAAATAAAATGAAACAATTAAATATTTCATATTCGCAAGATCCTTCAACACAGCCGTTTCGAGTATCGGGTCGTTGCATCAGTGTATTATCTCTCCTTGTTTGTTTAAAAAGATATTTATAGATGTATTGTTTATTACTGCAATATTATGTCTTGAAAGACAATGTTGAAATGCATGACTTTTCAGTCATCCTAAGTTTATCAATCCTAATTTCGTAATTTTACACCCACGTTGTATTCTTCAAGGAAACAGTGAATTTCGTTTAACTTCATCTAACCATTACTCACTTCGACTTCTTCGAGTAAAAGTATGCCTTTCGCATGCAAACATTGTTGCCACACATTTGGGAAAGATATGCGCACTATCAAAATGCTCTAAACTTAAGTGACGATAGTTTCAGCGTTTGTACATAACTCTTCATATAGCTGACATAAGTTTCTTAGAATAGTTTATTTAAGAAAAAATAATATCTTTCGGTCGGTACCAAGAATATCCTATAAAAAATTACAAAAATAAAATACAGTTTTTTTTTTAACAATATTAATTAGTGTTGTGGAGACTGCAACGTTAATAATATGTTCACAATTTGGAACTTATTGACGGAAGTCACATATAAATTACATCGAATAATAATTTTATGTTACTGTTAAACAATATGCTTCGTTTGTTATAAGAAAAGAATACAAATTTGAATTATTACGAAAATAATAAGACACTATTAATGTATTATGGAATAACATCACAGAGAAAAAAATATAATAAAAAATTAATAATATTAAAATAATAAAAGCAACCATGTATGATTAACCAGTAGAAAAATAATATAGCATATTTCATGTGTTTCAGAATAAGATATAAAAACATCGAATAAAATAATAATAATATGAGTGAATGAATATTTTATTTGCTTTCGAGGAGGTATGCCCCATACAAATAGAGTTGGCTACAATGATGATGGCTACAATCACTATAATTTTGTAAAAATATTTAAGTACTAAAGTTAAAAAATATACTATAGACTACGTTGCTATATCATTATTATATTATTCATTCTATTTTTGAATAATAATACAATAAGAAATAATAATACAACACACTAAAAGACTAGGAATATTAATTATGGAATGCACCATGAACTAGGAAATAAATAATATAACTGAGAATAATAGATTAGAAGAATAAAACTAAGATATAACAATTTAGTGAGAAATGGAGAAACAAGGTAAAACAAAAAATAATTTTACTGAATTAAATCAAATTAAAATAAATTTTATAATTATAGAAAAATAATTATTAATAAAATATGTTTTGTCCAAGTATAAAATTTATTGTTTTTGAATAATTAGTATGTGTTAAAGAATTTTTATTTAAATTATGTCTTATAGAAATGCTATACCACAAATAAGGTGAGAACTGAACACAAAGTGAAAAAAAAAAAGTAAGAAAATTCAGAACAATTAAATGTATAACAAATACTGCATTTAGTCTAATAATATATTATATTTTGACATAGGTGATTCAAATTGTATAGTTTGAAAATGGCCAACAGTTGTTTTAAAAAGCGCCTAAACGTTACACAAAACAAAATAATGACTATGTAAACATTTTTATTAATTAAAAAAATTTGGGATTAAAGTTTTGAAATCATCTCTTAATCTTTATAAGATGTAATTTAATTAATTCTTAAATTCCATTGTAAAAAATTAAAACTTCGTTTTTTATATTCTGTCGATTAAGCTCTGGTTTGACGGTTGAGACCATTCACAATTTATATTCGAACAAAAGATATTAAAAGATAAATAAATAGCGAAAAAAATATTTCCTAATTTACGTGATGTAGTCAAGTACAAAAAATTTGTAAATAATTTTAATACACGATAATGAAATCAATAAGTGACATTGAATACTTCGAAACAAAATCAATTACAGGAAACGAATTTTATCTCCGTAAGGACACTTGACTCTTGTAAGAACTCAGAAATGGGTAGATAATTGAAAACAACTTATGTTTTCAAGCTGTGGAGGATGGATCCAGGCCATTTACGCACAAGTGAGTCATCAGCTTCCTATCATATGTCAAGTTGCACAACTTTTCAGAAAATAGCTAAACTTTTTCAATTCGAATTCCCATCCTATACGATCATTTTCAGTCAGGGAATAATAGAGACATGCTATTATAACGTTTAAATTCTGAACTAATTAATATGATACAAATTGATAAATATTGCATCAGTGATAAAAAAAAAAAAATTTCCATTTTCAATTTAGATATTATATTTGGTTATTTGGCCACTCTATTATGCTCTCTGTCTATAGCGGACTACATTTTTTGCAGGCTATAGACATGCACATACCTAAAGTACCATTCATAAAAATAAAATTTCGGATCTAAATAATATGATATTTGATTAAATGTATGCCTCAATATTAGAACCACAATGAAAACTAGAAATGTTATTTTGACGAGGCCCCTACAATCTTAACGATGCTTCGATAATAATTAAACAATTATTTAGTTGTTTTTTTTTAGTAGCTTAATATAAGTCTTTAATATGCGGGTATGTTTCTATCTTCCATAGATGTCTCTTCAAAACCCGAACTGTTCATATTAATTTTGTGAAAAATAATGCACTCTTTTAAATATTAATTCTTTTGGACCGATGGATATTAAACATATAATTTTCTGAATAAATGTGTATGAGAAAAATTTCATACAATTCAAAGTTCAAGGGAACGAGTAATTACTGCGAACAAACCATAGTCTGATAAAATTAGGTTTTGGGGAAATTCACAGCTGTAGAGGTTTTTATTCAATAATTTTGTTCAAGATACTGGGGATATTAATAACTGAAGATATTACGTTATAATATTGTATAATGTAATAGGCTATGATATACAATTTATTTTGCAATATTTGTAATAACACATTGATACGTGCTTTCACGTCTTTTACGAGTATTTTTAATCAAGTCTTTTAATTTTTTTTTTTAACATTTTAGTATTTGTTTCATGTTGATTCGCAAAATATACATTTTAAATACCATTGTAAAAAGTAATTCAAAAGTAATTAATAAGTAAGTAATAAGTAATAAGTAAGTAATAAAAGTAATTAAGTAATTAAAAAGTATTTCCTGGTTTAAAGTCTAAAACTTGAAAATTCGAATAGAGAGGTTTTAATAATTTTTGCTGAAACTAAATTCTTCGAGTCGTTGATGTAAATAGCCCCCTAAATTGAGCAGTTAGTATTTCTCTCGAAATAATCTTCCTCGTATACTTTTGTTTACTTATTTTATTCCGGCTAGACAATAATTTAAAAAAACATTCCTGAATAAAAAATATTGATACTATATATCAATCAATCAAAAATATTCAATCAGTAGTCTAAGACTAATGCACTATTTAGTTTAATGTTTTGATTTAGTTCGATTTTTGGATTGTCTCAGTTTAATATTTACATAAGAATTTTACATTTGTTTTACGGATAACGAGATATGACGTCACACAATTACGGAAGCGTCAAGTAGGAATAAAAGCTTGGCTATTTTCGACACAACCATAGGATTGCTGGATAAGGTTGACCCATTTGAGGGAAGATGTGTTAAGATGTGTTGGGAGGGCTATCTGTCCCCATGTAAACAGAACCACGCCAAAATATCCCCAACAAGCTCTGCTATCTGGAGCAGGGGATATTCCTGGCCCGGACTCACTATTTGGTTTCCTATAGTCCAAGCCCCACGTCGCCGCCTATATCCCTCTATTATTAACCAGATAATAACTAAAATAATAACTATTAGGTAAACTTCCTAATACTAGTCTCAATTATGGAATAGTTCTTGTATCGTCAACACCAATTAACAGAATCGTCGTAGAGAATGGCTAAATGTTCCAGAATTATTGAAATCAGGAAAGTAAGATGTAGTAGGTTACAGATATTAAAAAAAAACCAATTCCTAAGATAATTTCGAAATTGTTAAAAGTGGTTCTGATAATTTTGAATAAAAGTTATTGACTAGTAACAGTATCACTGCTTACACACCTCCTTCCACCGAGGACCGTCCTAACCCAAATTCGCAAGATCATCCTTAACACAATCCTGCCACCTACATTTCGGTCTACCTTGTACATCTTAAGGTGAACATTCGCTTGATACTGCCCACCGTAGCGGCTGATAGTTGACTACTGCTTTGAAGGTATAGTACGGGGCATAGCTTGGCAGTCCATTTATGACGTCATATCCATATTGCTGCGTCCTGATCGCTCCAGTAGTCAGGTGGTCAGCAGCACATTCCGACGGTCCCTACGTTACCTTCATTTTTTTTTTATAAGCGAGACAAAATTAGCAAAAAAAATTTAATAAAACTATAGGCAATCAATATCGTATGATTGAAATAACAACAATATTTTTTTATATTTTAGGTCTTATACTAATTTAAAAAAATCTCTTTACAAAAGGGATTCAAATATAAATCTAATTAACATTAAATAATAAAATAAATTTTCATCTTAATTATATATTCAAATTCAAACATCAAACATAAAAATCAAAATATTCTTATTATTGAATCAGGCATATTAGTGTGTTTTGACTAAATAAGATCACAATTCCGCCACCCCGTGCATTTCTGCTCTTGTAATTCAAATGAAAAACGTTATATTTAAGCCTAACATTTTTTCTTTAACAATATTTTAAACAAGGATGTTTTGTGCGAGAGGAGTTGGCAGCTACGGTGAGCAGTTTCAACGATATATAGAAGTATAGTTACGATTGATAGTTATGATTGACAAATTCTGCCAGCCGCTACGGTCTACCTTTGCATTTTAACCGTCGCGATGATATTACTTCAATTAAATTTAATGGGTACATGCTCCTAAATTCTCCAGTGGGCTCATCCTTCTTGGGACCTAATATTCATTCAGCTAATAATATATATTATTATATATATATATTTATATATATATATATATATATATATATATATATATATATATATATATATATATATATATATATATATATATATATATATATTAACAAGAAGTTTAAAATATATATAAAATTATTTTTTTTTAGTCTGAATTAAGAAATGTAATTGAATGATACTGTGAATTAAATACTACAAGGTTATAGCACAATGCAGTATGCAAATTATAAATTTAGAAAATTTAACATTTATCTTATGACACTCAAGAATCGATGAGGTTAACAAATTTCTTAAATTTCTTAATTATATTATTTCTTAAAATTCTTAATTATCTAATAATATTAGTGCCGTCCACTTTTACTTATCTACCAATTTCCTCTCTCGAGGAAATCGATTATATTTTGTATTACGTATGAAATTTATTTATTGAATTTAGGCACTGAGGTAAAATATTCGTAAAACTATTGGAATCTTATTACAGTGGCCGGATTCTCCATCCGCTGAGGCGATACTAGTGAATATTCAACATTTGGTTATCAAAATTCTTCTAAAAATAATTTCGTACGATGACCTCATGACAAATGACTGTCGCATCTATATGAATCATCTACAATAAAAAATATACTAACTAGCAAGTCATTAGGACTATAAATAAGTAGTGAATATGTCCAGAATTTGCGACTACTGTCCAGAGACCTTGATGTAGCAACATGTTACATTATACTGTCCATTATAGATACGAAATTTGGCAGGAAGGCCTTATGTTTTTCGACAATTAATTATTGCTAAAATGTTTGGCCCAAAAAAATATGATTGACTGGAAAATTTTAACGGTTACACCAGGTGGGGTCGTGTCACCTGCCCCTGGTAAATTGAATATAACATTTTTATTTGGTTTCAGGGGAATGTCCCATACAAATAAGCTACAATAATCAATAATAGCAATAATTTAATAACAAACATTTAACAGCTAATGTAAAAAGATATCAATTAATTAGGTTGCCACGTCAGCATCATCTCCAAACAGTAACCAACAAACATGGCACGAGTATATAGAAATAATATAATATAATGTAATATTATACAATATAATATAACACATTACAAATATAATATAAAAAATACATAAATCAATATTTTCAAGTAACCTAGGTACAAAAAACAATATATATAGGCATTCATAGACACAATTTTTCTGGTTTTTAATCTTTGTTATAATAAACAAATCGACAAAATCGTTCATTGAAAATGAACGATTGCAATCAACAGCCTAGTCTAACACAACAAGTTCATGAGGAAATTGCTAATTGTCAATTATGAATTATTCAACATATTTCAACCTGGTAGTATTGATGGAATGAGGCAGATAGTTATGACGGAAAGCTGTGTAAATCAAGCATCGGACGAAAATGTGGAAAACATCCTGAAGTTCACTTAGTTTACAAGCGTTGCAGTTTTCATCCGGATTGAAATAATAATACATATTATTAAATATTAAACCTGGTAAATACGATTAAAACAATAGGCTGAGCATCTAAGCGTAAAAAGAAACGTTGATGGGAGGATTCGGTAAAGCATGTTCAGGTAGATTCAAGTTTTCACATGGTAAAGAGGAGGTAGGTGTCATCGATATTGAACCTCCAGGTTATTATTATGATTTTGCGTCACGATGTTGAAGACTTAGATTAACCTCCAGTTCCTACGAATTCCCCAAGTTCTTGCACATCCCTCAGCGGACGCTTCGAAATGCACACCTGCTCTGAGGAAGGTTACTCGGAGATCACAAGAAAGTAAGTAGAGTGATATAACGGAAGTAGGACGAGAAGAGGAATCTGGAAGTTGGCGGAAACGGAAAGTGCCTTTCTTCCCTCTCTACTGGACTTTCTTCTCCGTTTTTATGCCCCGCCTCACCGCGGCCGCTTCAAAGCCTGACGCAAATCGTTTAGAACCTTCCATGTCTTAGTGATTAGCTTTCTCCAGGCTGCCTTTACGATCCTCGTAAAACTCTAAAAACATCGTTTAGCGTTTTTTTTTTTTGTTTTTGTTTTTCCTCACCCTGTCTCTCTTTTATGATTATATTAAATCTTGTGCTACATCTATAAATTAGTTTTCTTTGGATTATTCCTTGACCTGAATGATCGTTTGGAAAATTCGAAAAGTGACTTGGTAATCTCGTGAAAGACTAAAATGACAACAAACATTCGTCCATTCAGGCTACCTCATCATTGCTGTATATGAGCATCATATGTGTATATATATATATATATATATATATATATATATATATATATATATATATATCATGAAAGGCATTACAATCATCGCAAATTTATTGAGGACAATTTTCTGTACTTCGTCACATGGCCTTGCATAAAGGAATGTTTTATTCATCGAACTTCATGACCTAGAAAGATTTATCTTTACCTATAACATGCAATCTCTGTATTAACTCGTCCTAAATATGTATTCGATCTAAAAAAAAATAATTTAAAAAACAATTTTTAAAAAAGGTACATATCAATCAGATCCAAAGCGGAATATAAAGTTCCGTTTGAGTTTTACAAAAAGGTGATCAATTATGGTATGCGTAAAATTATTGTAATAAAATAATGCAAAATTCGAATGGCATTATATTAATCAAGTTTTATGTGTCTTGATGTCCTACACCAAGACATTCACACGAAATGTATGAATAAAATACTTTTAAAATTATGTTAAACTAATTATCTTCTGTCTAGTGATAATTTGTTGATAGCATATGGTATCTTGGACACACACAAGAAGTTGATAGAGTTTATTGCACGCATAGATCTGCATTCACTAGAAAATAAAAGAATACAACTACTATATTTATATTAATATTAATATTTATAGAAGTCAAATGTAAAAAAAAAAAATTAAAGAATTAAAGAAAAAGAAGTAAATCTCACATTACCGGGATAACATTAGTAAAACATGACATGATTAATTATTTTAATTTAATAATTAAAATTAATTGCCTTAATTAAATTAAATACCCTTAATGGCTAAGGGGGTACTTGTCCCGGCCGGCAGAATTTAGAGCGAAATTTTATTATTAGGCTAAGTTAAAAATATTTATATCTGCTTTTTAATTGTTTTGGCCTTAATTCATTAAAAATAAAAAGTTAATGTTGTGATATTATGATATTAATTTCGAAATATATATATCCTTAAACACTGTTATAGAACTGCTGTCACTTATTGAAATCCAATTTCGGGCTCTGATATTTTCTGTTATTATTACTAATGTTTGTTTTATAATTAATAAAATAATTTCATTCATGCCAAGCTAAAAGAAACAACAAAAAAAAAACTAACATTCATGTGATATGATTAGATATCAGATATTAAATAAAATAAACAAGTCGAGGTAAATAATTAGAGGCAGTCATATTAGTTTATTAAAAGGATTAAGTAAATAATATACATTCGAGCACCTGTATGCAAAAAAATTCAATATATGGAAATTTCGATATATAGAAAGATAATAAGTCGATTTGTCACTCTTTTCAGGCTAAAAGCTATAACAGCTATTCTTTAGTGTTGAAGAAGTATTTTGATATTGCCTTTGGGCAATCTTTTGGTGTTAATGGCATAACAAAGGCAATTTTTTAGGGTTCAAGAAAAACTAAACTAAACGATCAAGATAAATAACACTTATTTGAAAAATTGTAGAAATCATATCTGTGATATCTGAGTTTTTAAAATTGCGCATTAATAATTTAACAAGGACATGTACTAAAAATCTGCAAAATGCATACAAATTAATTTATTTTTGTTTTCGCGCAAAATAGCTTCTAATGTCTTTTTGTGTATAATTCATCACTGAAGTCATTTTTAGAATATTATAAACAAGAAAGGCAAATGTAAACTAAATTTAAAATGAAAATACCACTCTATGTTAGGAAAGAGATTAAAAAAATTTAAGTACTCCTGTGCTTCTTCTGAAACCATATCTTCCCTGAATTTCCATTGTTTCGCAAACCAGTGGAATATTTTTTTTTTCTTATTTAATTAATACCCCAATTCTTGTGTACGTAAACTAAGGCATCCTTTTGATGACAATAACATTTTATATTTTTTTAAATCGGAATTTTTTATTCGATATACAGAATATTTTTTCTAATACAAATTCGAGGTTTCTGAAAATAGTTCGATATACAGAGAATTTCGATATACGGAAGTTCGATTTTCAGAAGTTCGACTGTATTAACAAAACAAAACTTGGTTAAAGTTCAAACAGATCACTCAGCACAGGCAAAAGGCAAAAGGAGACAATTGCATTCAACTGCAAGCATACTAATAATTGTTTACGTAATGATTTTTACTGAGATATAGGGTCTAAATTAATAATTCATTTTAACAATATTTGTTTTAGAACGAGGATGACAAATGGGAATTTCCCTATACGAACAATCTAGCATTGATAAAAAAGTGAAGATAAGTTAACAAATTCTATATTGGGTGGATAAAGTATTGTAAACATTTGACTAGTTATTTGGCGAATTCGTTTTCAGACATGGTTTTATGTAGGCATGAATATTTTGAAAGTCTTGATTGTACATAGAATACTTTTTAATCGTTGATTACATATGTACATTTAAATTTTGAATGGTTGATTTGGTTGTAATAAATGTTTTATAGTTGATGTGCTATATTTTTTAGATCACTTGAAAATGAGCAAGAAAAGTCCGAAACGTTGTGAAAAATGGTGAATAAAGTGAGAAAGTAGATAAGAGAAATTATCCTGAAATTTAATAATTTTAAAAGCTTTATATACCTTTATGAAAACTCGACAGTTTGATTTTGAAATAAGTCGTGATTGCAGACGTTATTTATTTCTCGTTAGCATATATATATATATATATATGAGGACGTGACGGCCGAGTACGTTGGGGCGAGGGTCCCAGAGTGCCCGGTTCGGAACGTTGTGGGTTCGATTCCCACCTGGGTTGGTTAATATTTATTTCGTGGCGATCACGCGAAATGAATCTTGGCACTCCCACTCTGGTTAGTACGCGGCGGTGACGTAAAAGTAGCCATCAGGGGTTGGCAAAAAGGACCATAAGGGCCACTTGGCGGATTAGTTCCCCCCACCAATACCAGTACCAGTACCAGT
The DNA here is from genome assembly GCA_948150685.1 of Rhaphigaster nebulosa. NCBI lineage: Eukaryota > Metazoa > Arthropoda > Insecta > Hemiptera > Pentatomidae > Rhaphigaster > Rhaphigaster nebulosa. The sequence goes on along the minus strand of OX411310.1, from coordinate 107,646,595 downwards.
ATATATATATATATATATATATATATATATATATATATATATATATATCAACTTTCTATAACCAAATACATCATTGTTAGGAATCCTCTAATATAGTTAGCAAAGACTGCAACTGTAATCTTGGTTCAGTAAGGTCAGTTTATCAACTATTGATAATAGAATTGTTATTTATTCTCGGACTGTACAATTATTTCACGCAGAGGTAATAGTGCTCTCTCACTCTAATACCCAAAGCTGCTGATTTCTGTAGAACCCAACCTTAGGAAATATAGTTGGATTTCACAAAGCATTTCCAATCCATGTTCTCATTACGTTTCTGGGCTAGGCGAGGATGTGCGCGTGACAATCTTCTTAAATTGCATTTATTCATTGAAGGTGCTTTGGAACCGATTACCATCGAGTTTTGAGAATTAGGTTTAGTTATAAAACTCCTTGATGCCTTATCCAAAGCTAATCCGATTAAAAACCTTCATTACTCCATGATTTAAAGAATTTGACGTTGATATTTATTTGATTGGTATGAATATCATAAAATCGAGCTTGCTTTCTTCGTAAAATTCCGCTATTGTGAATCGTTCATGCCATAAAATAAATCAGCTTTACATCTGTCTAAATGTTTAAGTTTTGTGACATCAAAAAGGATTAAATTAAAACGCTTATATAAATAACAGTTAAAGTCAAAATTAATTAAAAAACCTACATCATTTAATTCAACACATACCAAGTCAATATAGACTGTCGCATTTTTTTCACTATTAATAAAAACTGATTTAATTTGTTTTTTAAATTGTATATTGATATAATGTATGGTTTTTCTGACCACTCCCCGCCGATATATTGTATATATAAACTATTTTCACATAGTTTTGCGAGAATCGTATGTTTATATATATTTTATTAGTTATTAGAAAGAAAAAGGCCATACTGTCACCATGCTTTTTATTTTACATTAGATCAACATTTAATAAACGTTTTAATAAAATAAATGGCACCGAAAACTAATAAATCGACTAGAAGATTTATATATATTTTTTTTCCCTGAATTTTAGACTTTTATGAAATATGGTTTTATTAAAACTTGCGAGCATTTCTTTTTTAAACATAATTTCCATTTTTTTTTTTTTTAAACAAAAATCATAGCATGACTAAATTTGCTACAAAAGAGAAACATAAAAAAATATATACATATTTTTATATTATATTATATTATATTATATTATTATACCATAGGTGGGGTGGGTATTTTCTTAATTTTATTAAGATGGTCTATTTCAATCATTCCTATGCTTTAGAATCCTTGAGGAGCACTTTTATTTTATTTTTTTTCATATATTAAAAAAAATAAATATCTTTATCTTATGGCTCTATCGATAATGTAATCTTGCATATTCTTAACTTTCATAAAATAATTAATTTTTCTTGGCACATTATTTCTAATACCATTTTTGAGACCATCCGACGTATCGTGAAGTTGCAAAATATTTAACCATGTATAAAATATCGTTTTTTAACTTATTGAGGAAAAAAAGTTCAGTCTTTTTTAGAATTTTGAATTAAGATATGCTGTATATGGTTCTGCATTTATGGGATCTTATCTTTTTTTGTCTTAATTGTTCCTGGATTGGCATAGCTTTGACTGGCTAGTTCGTTACTGGTATTTCAGAGACTTCAGGCTTTGTTTTGAAATCTGAAGCTATGATAATCTAACATAATATATATGATATTTCGAATTAATTTAAATGTCCTTTCTTTCTTTTTTTTTTTTTTAATACTATTTTCTGTAACTGCTCTAAATAAGTTCGTAACTTCGCCAAGTTCGCGGGACCGAATCGCTTTCATCGAGTCGGAGTTAACGAGCCTATTGACGTCACGGATTCTCCACCACACAGCTGAGCTATTTCTGACTCTAGCTTTAACAAAGTGTGGCATTGGATGGAGGGTGTTGTATAAGCGTGCGGCATGCTACCGTGTCTGTGTTATGTAAAGCTCGTTTTGAGTGGTGTCATTTTGTGGTACTTGAGTATTCGAGCAAAGCTGCTCTATTTTCACTGCAATAAAATTGCAAGACTTGAGGGTTTCCTTGTCTTCTATTGTCTTCTGGCTCGTCGTTTATTGATAACAATGCACCCCCAACCCTTTTTTTATGTATGTATTTTTTTTCTAAAGGTGTATATATTGACCTCATTAAAAAAACAAACAAAAAAACAAGAGTATGTGAAGAGAATATAGTGCGCAGTAAATTTTAAAAAAAAATGCAGTGCGTAGGAACACCAGATTTGATTATGTCTACCATAATCAAAGCATCTAAAATATATTACAATTTTTTTTTTCCTAAGAATTTTTTTCGGGACTGTTTGCAATATCATCTGTACGTATCTTCGTCTCCATAGTAAATTTACGAATGGGAAAATCATTACTTTTAAGAAGAGCAAAAAAACTGTTGTTACACATAACAATAATAACACATGAAAATGTGAGAATGTATTCTTAAGTATATAAGGGTCGATTTCGATTAGATAAAATTTTTTTGTTAGTGTTTTCTATTATCTATATTTATTTGATCTCATATTTCCATGTTATTAATAATTTACCTTTATAATAATAAGCATATTCGTTACTTTAACATGGAAGCTTCAGACTTAAAGACGTTTTTCGTAAAAATTCATCTGCAATGTCAGCACTTCCTAATGCCGTAACAGATTCGTAACTTTACTACATGCTTTATCAACCGGTACATTATCGAAAAATCACAAATACAAATCGATTTTTTCACATTCTTAAGTTTAACATGGGACCGACGATATGGTGTAGAACAGTGTAACTCTGACACCTCTGAGGTACTCCTGCTGAGGGAGGTGTAATGGTAGAAAAGTTCTAATTCAGTCATACAGAGCATGGCCACAACCAACATGCCTGACAACACTTGCAGAAGGCTGAAAAAAAGCTGGAAGAGGGATCTCCTTCCCTATCTGTAAACTGCAAATCAAGACGGGAACAGGTGCCGCTAAGAGGCACTATATTCACTAGCATGCCCCATTACCAAATGTTTAGCCAGTAAATACAGTAGTTGTCTACATTTTTGAAAAGTTTGAATAAAAAAAAAATATAGTTAAAAAAATCATAAAAGATCGAAAAAAATTATATTGAAAATGTCTTGATTATTTTATTGCTTTATAGATACAGATATTAATTCGAGATTATGGAAATTTTTGTAGTGAACAATATATTTGAAAAATATAGTTCAAAAATACATTTGAACATTTTATAATAAAATCTACATGATATTTATTTTATTTTTTGTAATTTTTTTTTTTTAATGTATGAACTTCGTTATCATTCTTCATAACAAATAACGTGAATTTTCTTATGATTAAAATCACCTATATGACTTTAAGAATCAAAACTTTTAGAAATGATTTATTTTCTACAATGTTTACGGTGGCCTATACAGCATACCTATTCGCTTTAGCCAAAATTTAATAGGTATATAAAAGATATCAGATATAAGATATAAAATCTAAATACAACTACTCAATACAAATTAGTTATGAAAATTGAACTCCTCATTAATTGTTTTTTCCAGTTCTCTATTTTTTATTCGATCCATTTAGTTACCGTAAATACACGCACATACGTACGCCTATATGTTAACGTAAATTAAATGAAAAATGTTTAAACTACCTATGCAATCGTTTTACCATTAATTTTTTTACTTTTTTTTTTTGTGTACTTTACTCATTTATGACGACAATTTTATTTTTCTTGTGACATACGGTACAAATGAATAATCAATTAATATATTCTAATATTTACAAAGTTAATATAAATTAAAATGAAATATCGAAGAAAAATAACCAAAAATGAAAAAAATAAATAAATAGACATTTTTTACAGTCGAAAAGGTTTTTACATCTAAGCTATCAATTTATAAGGAAAATCAAGTGATTATAAGGGGAGAAAAAACAGCGCAACTAGATTGCTAATCAGCCCTTCCACTTTCAAACTGTCGAGGCTAACCTGTTTAATAAATAAGTCCGTCCTCAAGTCTGTAAATCGTTTTTGGTCTCTGATCCAGCGCCTAGTTTCATTTTAATGTCCTGGATCAAGTGCGCTAGAAACAAGATATTGCTTGTCTGTGAAAAGTGTTACCACACAGTTAGAGACTTTTTACAATAAAAATTCAAACGGTATGTTAGCAATTGAATCGGATATTATTTGAGAGTAAGTTCTCTCCTAGGCGGAGCTGGAAGGGAGGTTGTATAGGAAGACGGATCAGCTGACCCTGAGTTAGGTCAGTGACAGGGAGGTTCGGACCGTGTGTAAACCTTGAGTTCTGTCTTGTGTAAACACCTGTTTATACCCAAGATGGCTGCCGGCGAGGCAAATATTGCAACCAGCTTTTCCTCCTTTTAAATTAGGATACCACTTCTTATATACACCTGCTTCTTCTGTAGGATCGATTTGGACTGAAACGCCATTCCCTTCCGAAATAATTGCAGCCTGCGGTGCCGTACAGTTTTTTTTTTTTGCTTTTATCATGACGAAACCCGTGGGGAGTTGATGAAACGAAAACTTTTATTTATCCTCTTGCTTAGAAAAATTTAATTGGTATAAATTTCTTAACGAAAAAATGTCAGATTTTTTAGTTTCAATATTCAGCGCAAAAAAAAGTATTTTATGTTTAGCTATTAAATATAAGTTCAATAATAGTCAAACATAATGACTTCAAACTGTGGTCAGAGAGCAATTTTATACACACTTTCTTCATATAAATCCTGATAAATTATTTTTAATCTTTTTAATACTATTCTTACAAGAGTTATTTAACCAAAAGGTATCAATTTCTCTTCTGTATGAATAGATAATTGAAATCATAATTATTTATGTTAAAAATATTATTATGTACATCAATAGTTCAATAAAATATTTTGAGTTGATTTTAGTTTTCAAATTCAATTTATTATTTAATAAAAAAGCTTATTTTTTTTTCTAAAATGGTTCTTTATTATTCATAAACTATAAAGGAATTTGGAGTGATTTTTTTTTTTTTTTAATGGAAGACTTCATAAATAGTTAATCTTTAAACGTTTCTGGAAAATTCCACTTTTCGTATTGTGGCACTCTTTTTTTCAAACCAACGAATCAACATTTTTTAAGAAATTAAGTGTTGACTTAGTTCCAACATTGAAAAATATGCACTTATGTCTCACAATTCCTTAAATAATCAAGAAAATTGATAATAATACGCATTATTTATTTTTTTAATGGTTATTTATCCTTCCTCAGCTGAGAAGCACTTCCACTTCGTAAGACCCCGATCTCCACTTAAAATGACTCATAGCATTGGTTTTTCTTATCTCTTGAGCGAATTTAGCGAGCAGAAGACGACAGCTGTGACCAACCTAAAGCTATATTAATTTTAATATTATCGATCAATAGGATAATATTACAGGAAAATCGCACATTCATCGCACATACAGAATGTATAGTGCTATAAAATAACAGTATTTTGTTAATCACACATCAATGTACATATTTTTTTAATGAATTTGTTCACGCATCGTTAAACGTTAACGAAACCTTTTCAAGGGAATAAATTGGCATGCCGAAAAATTGTCTTCCTGAGTTATGTGTATTGAGATCATCTCACAAGCCTTCTGCACACTCTGAAGAAGTTGGTAACATTCAGCTTAATCTTGAGTAATAGAGCAGAGTTGCGAGTTACCACCATCTTCATTGTTTGCAGAAGGTTTGGGAGATGATCACAATACGCATAACTCAGGAGGACCATTTTTCGTTTTACCAACTCCTTCCCTGCGATCATAGAAATGTAAAGAACATTTCGAAACCGTAGATAATCGTTGCCTACATTCCTGCTCCCACTGTACTTCGTCAAAACATAAAGCCACAAGCCCGGTCTTCCCATCTACGTCTCAGACTCTTGGACTTATCTGCTTACTTATCTAGCCCAAGATAATTGCATCCCCATTACACTCTCTAAAATGCTATCATTCTAATTATATGTAACGGATGCAGCTCACGCAATGCCAAGTTGTGTTGCAGTTTTATAGGCTCATCTTTCTTTTTACCAAATATCTTGGCACTTTGTTTCACTTCACTCAAAGAACATTCTTGCAAAACCTTATATTTTGGTTTCTGGATAGTTAGTGCAAACTGAGAAATATTATTGTGGAGAAATAACCCTATAATTTCCTCCCTCTATTAACTTTATTTTATTTTTCCTTAGATAAAGAAGAAATATTTAATCATTTCTAGAATCGATACTGTAAAGCTAAAATTTAAATATTTAAAAAACTTAAAATATTTTATTATGAAAACTAGTGAAATCAGGGTGAGCGACAAACGTCTATTGTGTGTCGGAAGAATGTTGACAAATAACGATGCACTTTTCGATGAATATTAATTATTAAAAAGATTTAAAACACTTATGAAGTTTCTTCGAACTAAAATCTATGGGTGGAAATTTGAAAATAAGCAACATGAAATCAAAAATCAAAATAATAACCAGAGACTATTTTTCTTCTTGCGGGTTTGAGTAGATGGATGACGCCTATAAAAGAGTCGGAAGACGGAAAGCGAAGTTCACATACGAATATTCTATAGTGGACCGTCTTAGCGTACTGAGGCGGTTGAATTTCAATACTTCAACAGTGAAGTCCACATTACAAATTGAGTTACAGTCATCCAGTTAAGAACATCCCACAACATATTCATAAGTCCAAAAAGAATTTGATTAATTGGAAGAATTAAAAAATCATCAAAAAACGAATACCACCTCGGGAGTGTTATTCGTATTTTAACAGAATAAAAAGCAGAAAAAAAGTATGGACTTCTTTATTTTTAACATTTTGTATATAAACTCTTTGTATTATTATAAGCTCTTTGTATTTTGATGTAGGCTAGCAAATGTTTTGGCATTCCGTTATATTAAATCTCTGTTTATTTCAATAACAAACAAATGATTTAATATTATGTTATAACTTAATCTATATCATATTCTTCTTCAATTTTCAATAAAATTGTATTTATCAAATTGAATTAATTCACCTCATTGAGCCAAAAAGAACATTAAAATTTAACAAACAAATAATTTTATTTTTATTATTAAAAATAAATTTCATTTCATAACAAAATATTTAAATATAGAAATATTTAATATTACCTCTACGTTGCATTGTGATAAGAAAATAAACATATTGTAAACTATATGAATTAAAAAAAATCCCAAAATGAATAACAATTGCATAAGGCACTAATAAATTGATAAACAATTTTTACGATAAGGAAATATACTGGATCTGTTATTATCTTTTGTCTGATGGCAGGATTTTATTTTTTCATATTAACACCGCACAACGAAAAAATGAAAAAAAAAAAATTTATTAAAAAAAATACTGCGAACATTCTTGTTGGAATAGTTCTAAAGTAACTAATATCGTGATTAATTAATCTATCAATTAAAAAATATTACAATATCAGATTAATTTTGTTGTATAATACTGTCTTCGTTGATATTTCCAGTTTTTGTAAATACCATAATTATTACAGATAATATGTAATAATTTAATTAATATCTATTACTTTTGAATTAATTAATGATTTAAGTATGAAATTCGAAGTATTATAAATATTTTTCAATAAAAGGTGTGCGGACAGGTTTGAATTATTACTGTAAAAATTAAAGAATTATTCAAAAAAGTGGAATTATTTTCATTTCTTTCAGCGAGATTTTGCTGGGTTCATTCATATAATTTGCCATTCGAAAAGATTGGTATTTAAATAAACTCGTAACAAATAAAACATTGCTTTCCATGCTTTATTGAATCATTATGTCTATTTAAGGCCTTTATATTATGGATTAAGGTTTCATAGAATGTTAAAATGTATTTCAGTGTAACAAGTTTTGAATAAGAATGTACTTACGAAGTATCAAGTAATGAGTCGCAGCTGTAAAATTTTTAGTTGAGGTTACGAGTCATAAAAATACTATTTTGACCATTATAAAACGATTTAATCGATTCATTTACCAATCGCAAAAAGATCTGACGCAATTAATTTCCATTAAAGTTTAAGCATTGCTCAATGAAAATAATCTCTTTCATACAACACAAGACCTTGAAGCGTCACAATTACACGTGCAGATGTTCCGAGACGGAATTTTTTTTTTTATAGACACACCTTTTTTGATTAATACATTACCTTTACTCAATAAAACCCTGTAGTTAATTACAATGACTATAGAAATATAATATTTTTCGGCTTAACACCTTTTTAAACTCCTCATTAACACCTCATAAACCACATGGTGTTGAAAGAGAATGGACATTTTTAAAATGGTTTTTGGCAACATTAAAATCTTGGTTTCTACGCGCTAAATTATCTATTGAAAATCATGGACTTTTTTTTTTTTACTACATTACACCAAATTTATCCATTTTCAAGAGTCCAAAATATTTGCTGCGATTTTCCAAATCCGGTAGCATAAAACGTTTAGTAAAATATCGGGGGTTTATTATTTGAAAGTGATGCTGAAAGTGTTATGAGAAAAAAAAAAGTTCACACATATATATATATATATATATATATATATATATATATATATATATATATATATATATATATATATATATAAGTCTTTTCTTTAAAAATTTTGACAACTGTATCATTTATTGTTTGTCTCTACACCAAGGTGCAATAATAATTTAAGTTTATATTTTATTAAATAAAATATTTTTCAAATGTAAGTGCATATTGAGCTAAGTTTTTTTTTCTCTGAGCACGTTTTTTTTTTTTTTTTTTTTTTTTTAGCCGCATAGTTTCAACTTATAACATTCAACAACAACTTTCTTTGATTTTTTTTTATATTTGTTGATTTTATTTTTAATCATCTCGTGCAATAAAAATTTATATGATAATAGATGGCTTTTTCATTTTTTTTTAATACGTCCATAGTCACAATAATATTTTAAACAATTCTATTTACTATAATTTGTCTAATTTATTGATAGAGGTGCATTTTGAAATTTAAAGTCTCAAATTCGCTTGGCGATAATTTAGATATTCCTGATTAATTGCCAATGACCTGAAAAAAATAACTACTGTTGCAACCCATATAATTATTTGTGTACTCACAAATATTCATTAAAAATTACTAAATACATTTTTTTCATATTAAAAGATATAAGCATTTGACTCGTATTTTATTTTATTTTTTCTCAGGAGAAAAATGGAATTCGTACACGTCTTCAAGTTTTGTTTTAGTGCCTATATTCGAATATTTATTCAAAATTATTACATATTGCTAAAGTAAATTCTTCTTTTTTAGAGATTTTTCTAGTCGAATTTTTTATAACTCGGAGCATGTTTTGTTTTTAAATCGCTCATGTAATGTACCTTAAATCTCACATTAATTTTTCTTTTCTTGAACAACGTTCGTGCAATTTTTATATCACAGTCATGATCAAGAAACTAATTATTTCATGCAAAGCTGTACATTCCCGCATTTTGTCATTTTTTAGTCGGGTTCTGAATAATTTAGTGGCAAAACTTGAGGAGTATATTATGACTAAAGACCGGATTTATATGCAAAAAAAAAAAATTAAAATATGCCATATAATATGCAGTAAAAAGTCCTCCAATATGCAGTAAAATCTGCAATGATATGCTCATATAAACTTATAGACAATACGATAAATCTTAGAAACGTCTAGATGCCTAGATTTGAACTAGTTTGGCAAAAAGTGCGGAGGTCTCCAATCTAAGAAAATTCCACGAAACATTCACATGTAATCGTACAGTATACAATTATTTATTGTTTCATTCAGAACTCAATTTAGAATATAAAATTCCAAGTATAATTCGTACAAATACCTATCTTCACCTGTCGACCAGTAGGATTTGAGAATTTCTTTCACATGGCACATTTTTATTGCACAAATTGAAAAAAAATAATAGTTTTCCGAAGAAAAAAAAAAACCTCTCCCTGTTGAATTCAAAGGGTTCCAACTGTTTAATATGAATCTAAATTATGCTACTTTAGGCATTTAAGGTTTATCTAAGAAAATTAAAACGTAGTTAATTTGAACTAATATGCACAACGGAAGCAAAACACTAACTGACAGAATAGAATATAAAATTCCAAAGAAGAAGGGCAAGATGAAGTTTTTTGCTTTGGAAAAGAAAGTACTCGGAAGTAAGGGTTCAAGACTTATTAAAATTACGATGCTAAACATAATTTTCTTTGAATACCCAACTATACACGTTTGATTTTTTAATTTTTGATTGTTTTGAAATGCTAATAATAAGCTATAAATTATTTTATATTATAAATATAAATATAAATTATTTTATTAAACTACAGCTACACGTTCAATGCGGTTGTGAGCAGAACGATACAAACTTTAAAGTTGTCTGTGAGCTTTATACTGTGATTACGATCGTAGATTATTTTTATCATGGTAGATAAATAGATAAATAATAGGTTTCATCCATCTTATAATTGATACATTCAATGATAATTAAAAAACAAGTCATTTATATTGAACGTGTATCAGATAATAGTTTAAATATTTATTTTCAATTTTATTTGGAAGACAAATTATTTAAAAGAACATTGTTGAACAAATATGCAAAAATATGCGCCAAAAAATTTAATATATATATATATATATATATATATATATATATATATATATATATATATATATATACATATATATATATATATATATATATATATATATATACGCCAAATGTATTGGTATTAAAAGACATTCGATCATTTTGGTTGAAAAACGTATCAGGAAAATTTTACTTTCATACAAATCCTGTCTTTATTTATGACTAAGAACTAGATGTCACCAGATCGTTTAGACTCTAGTGTATTCCTGATCTGATTTCTTAACTGGAATTTACGCGTGAAACATCAGATCAATATTTTTGAATGAATCATAATTATTATAATTCATTTTTATCTAGTATATATGTTGCCAGATATCTATGTTTTAGAAAAATCGTGAGGGGTTGTATTTTAATTTAGTAATATGTAATAATTTTTATGAAATGTTTAGGTATAGGCACTGAAAAGAAAATTTGAAGACGTGTTGGAATTTTAATTTCCTTCTAAGACATAGAAAAAATAAATAAGTAAAATAAGAAAAGTGCTCATAAAAAGGACAATTCTTCTGAAATTTAGCAAATATTACACGAACTTTATACATATATTGTTTAATAACAATTATTTTTATTTAGTATTTTTAATGAATATTTAAGAGTAAGAAAATAATTATGGGTTGGACGTTGAACGTAGTTATTTTCTTTTCATGGGCATTGGACAATCATTAGGATTTTTTTAAAATCATATTTCCATGACTACAATAATTCTATTTAACACGTTCGATTGCTAGAAATTAAAAAAAAATATATATTAAAAATCTTTATTGTAAGCTGAGTTGAAGAATGACTATAAAATAATATTAAAAACAAAATATAATACTTGGGTGCTACAAACCTTATTGTGTATAAAAGGATATATAGAAATATAAGCTATCAATAGCATGGCACCTGATAGAAGTTCGAAGTCTGAAAGCTCCTTTATTGTATTGCCAGCACTGAAGCGTTTGAACCAAAGTACTTTATATTACTAAATAGCACTGCTCTATCTTTCGCTACATATATGTATTATGCACTCAGGCCTTTTTAAAAATAATATTTCAAATTATATATAGAAAGTTCTCTTGGCAATATATGATAGCTAATTAATTTTAAATATGGTAGTGAAAACGTATAGATCATGATATCAGACAATGATATTACTATATAAAAAAAATAGTCAAACTACTTTTTTGTTATAAAGTTTTTATTCATAATAAATTACAGTGAGCCGCAAGGCAAATAGTATGAGTTACTACAAGTATTGGATGGAATCCACTAACAAGTCATATATGGATAATATTCTATGGATCGTATTCTATAAATATATATCATATATATATATATATATATATATATATATATATATATATATATATATATATATATATATATATTGTTTGAGCCGTATACATTATTTTTTTAATTTTGGTTACTTTTAATTAAATAACAGTAATATCTTTTTGGTTTTGTATTGAAACGAGAGAAAGTTTAGTTGCTATTGTTTTGTTTCTACGGTATATACAGTTTAGGATTAAGAGATAACTGTGCCCCCCTTGCCCTACGGGCCAGTTTCCTTAGGAAGGCGAAAGAGTGAGGAGCCACAATTTTTTGTCAGACATCGTTCGTCATTTTGGACATCGTAATTTCTTCCGACGAACGACGTCTACCAGCTACCAGCTGCACCTCTCGTCGATGGAAGTTGAAAAATAAAGCCTTCCTCTCCATACCACAGTTATAACACTAGCAAGGTAACAAAGACCTTTTTTATTTCGTCGACATTTTTGCGTTGGTGGTACCCAACTTAATTCACATGAAGAAATCGGTGAATTTAACAAACTATTAAGTGTTATAGATTTAATGGAAAATCAATCTGTTTAATTTATTACACATATTAATTTTATAAGAGTAGAACAATTTTTTTATTCATAAAAAGTTAGTTTCAAATTCTCTAGTTTTATTTTTTTTATTAGTTTTTATTATGATTTTAAAGGAAAATTGATTTTAGTTTAATTTATGTATAGTTGTATATCACCTTTTGTTTGTATTAATGAATTTACAGTTTTTGCTTATACTTCTCTGTAAAGCTGCTTATACTTCTCTCGATTCAAAATTAAAATTAATTTATTCTACTGTTTCGCAACTATTTTTTTTTCCAACATTATTCCTTCATTTTTTTTTTGTACTCAAAGACCGGCGCTAGTAGAAACGGGGTCGAGACTTATGTTTGTTTTATAACATCGCTCATCCCAACATATATATATATATATATATATATATATATATATATATATATATATATATATATATATATATATATATATATATATTTGTACAAATTAAATTTTAAAAACAGTAGGAAAAATGAGAAAAAACCTACACAACAAAATAAACAATACTAGCTACAATAAAAATAATAATGATTGAAAGAGAATAATAATACAATTTGAAAGATGAAGAAGAGCTTGATAAAAAATTTAAAAATAATAAATCTGAGAGATATAACAATTTTTTTTTCTCGTAGCAGTCATAGTTGGTAGGTATTATGATAAAATCTAAAATTAAAAAAATTAAAATTTTCTTACGTATTTGTATATAATGCATGTTTCTAATATTTTTAGTCTTCTAGTAATATGTGTTTAGTCCGTTTATGTTTTATCTTTATTTTTTATTATTATATAAAGCCGCTTTGTTATAGTTTCTTATTAATTGGATTTTTGGGTTTACCGATATGGCAGTAGAGTGAAAAAAATATTTTGTTTTAGCGTGTACCGTTCGTTTGATAGTGGAGAGATTAAGATCACTTAGCATGAACTCGAATTTTTTGTAATCTGTCTCACAAGTTTCATACTGGGGCTGACTATATCATTACGGGGCGGATCACAGTTTTTGTACGAAATTATTTTATTTTTAGTGGATAGTTTAGACTATCTGTATGGAGACATTTTACTGATTTTGATTTTTAATCCTGGAACATTTTTTATTTAGGTGTGTTTGAACGTGTGCGACTAGTCTAGTTCTAAACCAAGATAAGTTGCTGATTTTGCCCGAGCGATATTTCGGCCATCTATGGATATGTGATGGTCTATTGTTAGTCTTAATTTTTTAAAAATATTGCTAGTCAAGCTACGATACAATATGAAGCATCTATGCAAAGGGCTGTAAGTTGATTTTTGACTAATTGATTTTTAGAAAACATACATGAAGTTTAGTTTGATGATGGGCAAAAATACCTTGAAACGTTGAAAAAATTATGTGAAAATCAATAAAGGAAAGTTAATATGATGTGAGATGTTATTCGCAATATATATATTATACATAATCTTCCACCGTATGAAAACAAATATAGTTTTTTAACATACAATTTAAAACTGTTTAATACAAAATTTAAACTTCTGATAGTATACTGCCTCATTATAGTGTTTTACAGTGATTTGTGAAGAAATTACCCGTTGGTAAAAATCCAATGACAGTTCTTTGTAAGAAGGTCCCTAGACCATTTTCTTTTAAATTACCTCGGAGAACCATGAGGACTCGAATGGGAAGTGATATATATAAGTTATAAATTAGTGACTTTTGGGGATTCGGAGATTATAATGCAAGGATAATTATCTATTTCGAGCAAAATATGCAACATACGAGGCATTAGAGTCGGTATGGATTTTTTTATGCCCGTCATAAAAAGAAGCCTTGAAAATTTTATGACGTATTTTCTGCTGTAAGAATTTGATTGAGGGGAATTTGATTACTGAAGCCCCTGGCAGAACTTCCTGTGATTGGTATAATCATCAAATTGATGAAGAATTTTTTTTATGTAATTAATTGGAAGTAAATGTTGAAGTATTCGGAAAGGACGCGTAGTATCGTGCCGTAAGAGTCCATTGATCAGAATTCCAAGTTAGACGCTTGTCATTGATCCATTGATCGGCTCAGCAGGGATATGCGGAACTTAATTAAAGGAAACTGTACGGCAGAAAGTCTTAGGTTTACGACGAAGGTCACCGACATAAGTTAAAAAAAAAATTGAATTTAATACAGTGAGCTATCGCTAATCCGCACGTTCCGTAATCCGAACCACACATAAAAAAAAATAATAAATTGTGAATATTTATATACATACATTCAATAAAGCCGTATGGGATTCCGTTTATTTATAATAAAAACTAAGCTATAAAAAAATGGCATTTATTTTCTCAATGTTTTTCGTTATCGGTGGATATTAATTAAGCTTTTCATTGTATTAATCTTCATTGCGAAATTGTACTGTTAATGCAATGAGTACTTTACGCCATTCAAAAATAGAATTAACCAAATATATAAGTCATTGTTATTCGGTGAAGGGTCTTAAAAAAGATGCTTCCAAAGCCCAAACAAACGAAAATTTTAGAATATTGATCAAGGAAATAATTAAAAAATAAATTTCTGAATAATGATTTACAATTGTAAAGATATTTTCAATGAGTAATTTTTTTTTTTAAGTTGACTTGGTATTAATGAAATTACCTTTTTTCCATTTCGGTAATCTGATTTTTGCGCTAATCTGAACACGCTTGGTTTTAATCAGTTCGGATTAGCGAGGGTCTACTGTACTTATCCACCTTCTTAGATAAGGATTTTTGTAAAAGCGTTGGAGTTCAACTTGTTACATTTTTATTGTTTGGAACACATTAATTATTTTACTGTTTTTGGTGTTGTTTTTTTATTTTTTATTTTTTTTTTTTGTAAAATTTCTGTAATATCAAAATTCTAGTTCATTTTTAATAATTAAATTAATTTTTCCCTTGATATATATACTCTTTTAATGTAGTTCCTTGTGGATACATTGAAGAAACGAAAAGTGGCTTATTAATATAGTCCTCTCTTAGAGTTTTGACCTAATATTTTTCATTTATCCTTTTAAAGGTAGGATCAATCGTATGTATTACTTTGCCAGGACCACATTACATGTTGTTAAAATTATGGTATTATATGAACTGTAAAATAAATGATCAAACATGGAATAAAATATTTATAATTTTCACTCGCTTTTTATAGTACAATTCGATTATATAACGACATTGAATTGGTTTTGGATGTAATCGAACTAGTGATAGATTCTTTGCTCTTTTTTTATAAGACTCGCTTTGGATTTGTTCCTCTACTTCTTCTCAATCACGATCCTTCATATTATCTCTTATCTATTATTATTCTTCCACTTCTTGACGTATAATATGTGGGAAGGAGAGATAGAGAGAGAGAGAGAGTGAGAAAGAGAGAAGAGTAGGGTATAGTATAGCTCCGAGTCGGTTTCCTTATGAACGAGTCTGACTTCCCTTGACCGAGTTGCGACACTGGTTGTGCAACTCTCGCAGGTGGTAGCTCCTTCCGCCGCTCCCAGTTTGTTGTTCGGTTCGCCCCAGTTAGATCAGCTGTTTGTCGTCTAGTTTGTAATCTGAGGCATCAAATCTGCCAGTGAGCACTACGGGTCTGTTGTTTGTCTGCGAAACATTCCTTCGATGGCCGAATCGAGAGCTCTCGAAAGGAACACTACTTTGGTAAAAAAAATCAACACTAATTTGGTAATATGATTAAAATTCACTTTTAAAAACTTTCAAGGAATAATAAAATTTCTAAGGAATAAAAAATAAAAAAAATGGAAAGTTAATTTTGCCTAATCTTTTTGTCATATTTACAATAAGTTCATTAATTAGATAGATAAACAGACAGATTAATGCTCTTTGCCAGACCAAATAATATACACACTTAAAAATACATTAACATAAGCGACATGGACTATTGTCCGGTTGTCCTCTTTTATGGTAATCAAAATAAAATTACACCGAAGTTATATACACTTTATATGATAAATGAGGATAATATGGACAATAATAAAAAAGATATATAAATATTTTTCTTTCTTCCCAGATATAATCCATAGATAGGATGTATGGGACAAGCTGTTTTTGAAATATAGGTGTGTCAAGGAAAATAAGTTTGCGCATGCCTAAGCGAAAGTACGGAATGGAACGGAACAAAATTGATACTGGATCATTTATTCACTAATAGCCAACTTTGGTTTGAATCGGGCGAGCCGTTATTGAAATAGGTTTGTTTTTTGTAGGTGTGTCAAGGAAATACGTTTGCGCATGCGTATGCGAAAGCAGCGAATGGAATTTAATTTTATCAAATAGAATTTGATAAAATTGATATGGGACCATCTATGTACCAACATGTACAAATACTGAAAATTTCATTAAAAATTAACGGATTGTGAGTAGGAGGTGTTATGCCCGTAACATTTGACCGCTTCGGCAGTGAGGAAACTACAAGAGTAATTTCATTTTCAAAACCAAATTGTGCCTAATGGCGCAGTCGGACGCAGCGGTATCTTTTCTAATATTTTATTTGTAGTCATGTTTTAATTAAAAAATAGTCGGCTGCTTATACATTCGGAAGAAATGTATACTAAAAAAAATTTTTGTTTTTTACTTCCTTGTACGAAATAAAGGCGTGTTTTGTAATCGCGAAAATTATCGGTTTTCAAATTTCAACGGAAATATCCATTTTGACCATCCCTGAATCCATTTTGACTAGTTTTGTCGTGGCCTCTGTACGTACGTACGTTCGTTCGTATTTCGCATGACTCAAAAACGGTTAGCCGTAGAAAGTTAAAATTTTGTATTTAGGATTGCTGTAAAATCTAGTTGTAAACCTCCCTTTTTGGTCACCACTTGATCACTGGAAGTGATGCTTTGCTTGAAGGTCATAATTGATTTCCATCAAAAATTATATTAAAATACAATACAAAACTTCTCAAATTTAGTATTTATAAGTTATATATTGATTTAAATAACATACTAGTTTTTACTAGTTTTTTGTCTAAATTACAAAACCGGAAACGGTACTTTACTTGAAGGTCATAATAAACTTTCATAAAAAATTGTATTAAAATATAATGTAAAATATCTCAAATTTGGTAAATAGGACTTTTACATCGCGATATGAATGTATTTACTAGATATTTGTCAAAATTGGTGAGCCAAAAAGGGTATTTTACTTGAAGGTCATAATTAACTTACATCAAAAATTGTATTAAAATTAAATTCAGAAATCATATGTTTCGGTAATAAAGGTTACAAATGCTATTTGGTCTCCAACCCAATTAAACATTTTTATTACTTGTTTTAATTGTTAAAATTGAGTGTAAAATCCTGGTTTTCCTCCCCATTTGTGAGATGAACAAGTCTGCAGCGGGAGAATAAGATATAAGGTTTTCCGCTTCAAATGTCGAAACTGTCGATTTCCAATGCTTTATCTGGTATCTAGATATCTAATATGACAGTTTTAATGTTGTCACGGAACACGAAGAAATATCTTAGAAACTAGTTACCTACTGAAAGAAAACGACATATAATAACGGAAAGTGACTTCCAGAAAGAGTATGTGTGTGTGTTTGTCAATAGATGGATGTCGCGACGCCGAGTGTCGTTTTTGAGATACTGCAATCTTCGAAAACTAGTAACCAAATTGACGATCACTTTTTGAGCCACCGGTTTATAGTTTAATAGGCGTATAAGGAAGTCATGTGTTGTCCACATCAGATATTTTTTTATCTATCTTCATGCCTTTCTGAGATTTTACTACGTATCAGCTATGACCCGCGGTTTCACCAGTGTTAAATTTGTATTTGCTCATCAAAAACAAAATAAAATTTAAAATGATAACCTATAATATGTAGTTAAGTCTCATTTGCTACTGGCATTTTCAAAGAACAGGTTTATAACGATAAAAATTTTTTATAAACGGCAATGAAGTTTCACTGAAATAAGATTCAAGTTATAAAACTTTTTATTTTCCCTTTTCCTCCAATTTTATTTATAGAATAACTTTATCACACAATAATTTCACGCTCATTAAAAAGTTTTGTAGTCAACTTGCTTCCACGTGTGGCAACGACATACTTGGACAATTTTTCTCTTAATAACATATTTATGATTACTGCTCCGTTCTTATGGATCGTAGCGTGATGCCAGAAAGCCTAAATAAAGCCTTCCTCGATAAACAGTTTGAGCGACAAAAAGAATTTTTCAAATTGGTCTGGTAGTTCCTGAAATTAATAGGTTCAACACTTCAGCTTTATATAATTGTAGATATAGATTGTAACAGATTAATTTGCTATAGCAATATTTTTATAGCTGTGAATTTAAAAATACATGTCAAATATCTCTTGTAGTAATTTTTTAATTATTATGTATTAATAAATATTTTGTTATTTTCAGGTAAGGAATTTCCCCTTCTTAAAAATGTGTCAGACTCCTATTCCATCGTACCAGGTACTAAATTACATTAGTAATTATATGACTTTGGAATGTTTAAAATTATATATATATATATATATATATATATATATATATATATATATATATATATATATATTCTTTAATAACAAGAACTATATATATATTCTTTAATAACAAGAACTATATATATATCCTTTAATAACATGAGACAAAATCCAACGAGAAAATAGCATAATTCTGAAAAGACGTAAACGATGTTTTAAGATTCTTAATGCGTCGAATAGATATGTTTAGAAATTATTGATTGAAAAGGTGTCCTTGTTAATTTAGAAAAGGTATTAAAATACGAAAGAACACAAGCCAATAGAAAGGTGTTACAAAATATATGTATATTTTTTTCCTAAATCATTTCTAGATTTCTCAACCACCGTTCCACTTCTGGTCAAACTAAGGAAATGACAAAACGGGAATAGAAACGATGCGGGGTCGAGGCGGTCGTTTTGATGAAAGAGGAGGAAGGGATTTCACAGGTTGTGGTTCCATTGAGGGAACACAAGGGGGAGGCCCGAGGATGCCCCAGATCGGAATAGCCGCAGAACTAAGTCGGAGGATAAGCAATGAATGGTAGGAGAACAGGTTAGAGGTGGGGTTTGATGGTCAGGTAGCTAACTGTGTCTTTGTAGTCTTCTCTGTCTGCGAGGCTAGGAAGTTGGAGAACCTATTGTATCCCGATGGCAGCTGTCTTATAGGGAACGGAGTATTTAGAATTTAAATGTTCAAAGTCGATCTAGAGATTGCTGTTCGAGGATTTTCTGCATGGTCACAGGAGACAACGCAAAATTACGTTCACCAATTATTACAGCCATTAGTGATAACAAATCCGTGACTAGCCTACTCGAGTCATGACCACAAGCCGCTAGTAGGCTGATATAGGATTAGAAAACTTATTTTAATAACACCTATTTTTGCCTCAATGGTACGTTAGAGTCCCTCTCACGCCTTAAGTTAAAAAAAAAAAATTAATAACAATAATAATCCTGAATACGCTGTTTAAGATGCAATAGTTATAACTGATACACCAACAATGAAATTTAATTTCATTTTAACACTTTACATGTATCACCTGGCTGAAGCAATTATATGATATCTCAAGTCTTCATTTATTTGCACATACTTATATTTCGATATTAAAGTCTTGAAGAAAAATTATTATTTTAAATACGTTATTATTCGACACAGAATTATATTTTATAATTAAAAATCAATTTGAAAAAAAATGTTGCAATATTGTTAGTGAAAATATTCAAAGTTTTATATTTATACTAAAATTTACAGTCGTGGGCTGAATGATACAGTGGCACAAGTCTCTTATTGTATTTTTAAATTTATAATATTTTCAATTATTTTTATTTTTTTAATTCTATAGCTTTTCTGAAAGGTTTATTTAATTAATTTTATAGCATGCTCAATAAAATAATTGTAGGTCAATTTGAAAATGATTAAAAATTATACGAAAAATATTCTTTAATTATTTTTACCATTTTGGAACTTTTTGTTGCTGCCAAATATATTACTTGTTAATATTAAATAAATATAATATAGGTACAATCTGCAAATCTTGATCTGCAAAATATTTATATACGTATACAATATAAATTAACAATAAAGTAAAAAAGATTATATAAAATAGTTTAGAGAATACAAGTTTAATGCGATAATCTCTAAAAATATTAATAGAAACGGTCGCTTTAAAATAAAATGATTTTTTATTTTTTGTTTGGAATTATCAAAAATGAAAACTATAATAAAATTGACATCTGATATCGGCAAACGTATTGGAAGTAACATTTCCTGCTCAATATTAGTCATTGACTCTACCATATTATCCACTACAGTATAATCAGAACGTCCATCCAGACTGAATGCCGACCAGGTAAACACCCACAATCACCTGGAACTCTATGGTAACTGGAAGAACCGCACCAAAGGAGGCCATTAGGAATGATGATTGGGGATTGCCCTGGCCAGGAAGGAGGAAGTGGTCACATGTGTTGTCGCTGGGCATCTGCTCCGGACATCCTCCAGTCTCTGGCTTCCTCGCTCTCCGGATCGGCAAAAAATAGAAATTTCCTATGCGAATTTATGAGTGTAGAAAATATAAGAGAAAATTACAATTTATTTGAAAATTCAATTATATATGTAGTGCTCCAAAAAGATAACAACATTAAAATAATTTCACAATCTATATGTACATCCCATACTTAGCAAAGTCTGGGACAGGAGTTGACTGGATGGTATCCAGGAAATCTGCTTCACAATGGAACATTTGAATGATAATGAGGATCGGATATGTTAAACCCGAAACCTGTTTATGGCAAGGCAGGCCGAGGATGCCCCCAGAAGGTGGATCTGAAAGGCCAAGGTCCCTAGTAGCGAATGCCCACTTGTTAACGCCGTCCTGGCTATCTGCACCATCTCCTTCGTGACTTCACCATCCACCGGTCAAAAGGGAAAGCTCACCTCTTTCTACCAGTATCAAGGATGCAACTCTGGAATCTTATTCCAAGCGGACTGCAGAAGTTTTAATATAAGCAGGAATTCGAAATAGCAATCGTAAAATTATAATCATATACAGTTGCAGGTGCAGACAACATTTCTAGTGAAGTTGTCAAAATCTGAGATCTCTAAATGGGTCTTTTCCGTTTCGAGTACCGCAGTTACTAACCGGTGATTTATGTGATCACTAGTTTAACACATGACGCTAAATTTTAGGTTATTAATAATGTATATATAATGTATGACCGACAAAAATAAACATTTATATAAATTGTTAAACCATAAAATAAATATGCAATATAAAAAGCTGTATAGATCCAAATCTTCAGGTTTAAATTGCCTCATCTCCTCAATGATTTTCTGAAAACGGTCCACATTCCTTTATTTTTGCCTCCACGTGAACTCAACACATGTAGGAGTCGAGTAGTTTTCTTGAGGTACCACACATTAACTTGTATTTTCTTCTGGCATGCGCCAAATCCCTTGCACGATTAGTATGTGCGCCATATAACGTATATGTGATCCATGTCATTACAAGCACAACTATCCTCGGTATTAAAATCAGTAACAAGTATAGAGAAATTCATTTTACCCGAATTTAAAACTTTGGAGTGTAAACAAGACATGTAACGAGGTTAGTTGATAACAACAACAGATGTTTAAAATTAAGCATGCAAAATAACAGACATTATCACAGAAATCACCGGTTAGTAACTGCGGTACTCGAAACGGAAAAGATCCCCTCTAAATTGCACTTATTAGTAGAAATTAACTGGAAAAATAATTTTTACTGATTCCAATTTCCCAAAATTGCCCGAGAACGAACTGTAAATACCCCGGATAAACTATTGCCGATCTACCTACTTTTAACATATTAATTATTAAGTATTTACCCAAAATCTGACTAGCTGAACCACATAAAGCATTGAAGAAATTATCGGAACTATCAATGTGGGTCCGGTCTAAACCTTTTAATCATTGATCAAATATCTGTACCTCAAAGATAAATTGTCGTAACATTTTTACTGCTATACAGAAGAGCAAAAAGAAGTTTTAGGTCGCACTGTACATATTGCTTGTTGTGGTTTATCTTTATATTCGAAGTGTTGCATATTGTTCTATCTATTTAGCTTATTTGTGATACTTATACCTATTCGTAAAATAAAGCCGGAATAATGCAAAAATACAATAATAAAATCAATATCAGCGTTATTGGAATTACGACACATTACGTCTGGCGTACAAATGTATCCTTTACGACAAATATTAGAAAATAAGTTGAGTTCAAAAATGTAGTTCCCTAACTTCACACCGATTTTAAATGGCCTACGATTCTATTTACCTCGAGAAGTATTTTGATAGAGCAGAAAATTCCTTACAAACAAGTTTATATAGAAGGATGTGCAGGTTCAAAATATTTGTGGGCCGTTCATGTTCGAAAGGAGATTCCTTTCCCCATTTTTTTTTTATTTATTTATATTATCATTTTATTTAATTTACTGTATATCGTCATTTAAAAGATATTTGTATAGAGAGAGGTTTAACTCTGTGCTGAACATTACCGTTCTTGGACCGGCTTGCGATTTGGTACTGTTTGGTGAAGATGCGGAAACTGTTAAAATAAATACAAAAACGTCGATGAAAGCTGTTGAAGAATCGAATACTTACGAAACGAAGTACATGATTAGAAGCAAAAAATGCGATGATTTAATGGAAATTTATGTAAGAGAAATAGCGTTGACGTCATTTAAAAGTTTAAACATCTAGAATCTGTCTAAAGATATTAAATTCAAATTACATTTAAATTACACTGTCTAAAGATATTAAATTCAAGTGGAAATAAGACCAAGTTTATATCAGGAAAATGCTGATTATTTGTCCTTATGTCAACTTTCTAGAAACCTAAAACTTAAAAAGTACAAGACTATCACCTTTCTATAGTTATTTAAGGGCGCGAAGAATAGATCCTGAAGGAAAGAACAATACCTTAAAGGTTGTCGAAAATAACGCTGAATAGGAAGTTGTCCTTAACCGAAGGATGTTGAGTCGATTGAAGAAGTTAAAGAGCTATACAATATGCAATCACCGGATCTGCACCCGATAAATATAATTGAAGTGATAAAGTCGCGACGACTGAAACGGGCGCGTAAAGTTGTCGAGACGGATAACGAACGAATCATTTAAATGATTATCAGCGTTGAACCGACGAGCAAAGGAGCCCATGGCCACCGGTCCAAAACCGAATCGTAGGTGACGGAATTTTGCTAGGTCAACGTTCAAATTTATGTTATCAAACCTGCCGCCTGCGATTTTTTTAAAAATTTTAATTCTATTCCTTGCTCAATCCCGAAATCCGCTTTCATATACGACTCCTCAGATTGAGAACGAAATCATTGAGCGACGGACAAGGAAGAACCCAGGGCGCGGAAGTAGCCCAGATATCCTATTAGGCTGAGCCCATTTAAAAGCTCCGCGGGTGAAACAAGATTTTCTGCCAGCGGTATAAGGCTTCCAGCACTTGTATGGATTCCAGGATAACTCTCTAGATTGCTTCTAGTTGTTATGTTGATGGCTACATCACTAAGCCTTCTAAAGAACATTTGATGAGAAAAAAAATAATTGTTTTCTAATTTTATTTTTCGTATCAGATTTGTATTAAAAATATTAACCATGAAATGGCGATGTTTGAGGGTGAAAAACAAATGGTAAGGCTGGGTCTATCTGGCCCGACAATACTTAATTTTCATTTTTGGAAAAATAATACTCAAAAATATATTTCCTATGGAAAATTTAGAAATAATTGTATCTTCAATAATATTATATTACCTGAAATAATTGTAGTCCTTATTAAATAAAATTACAAATGAAGAAAACAAAAGTTGCAATAAATGAGAAAAGCAGACTTTCAGATCACACCTTCGTTTTTTTTTCCTTGTGGTGTTTCTTTACAAAGTAGCTCTTCTGTATTTGTCAGCTTTATTATGGTGGTCCGAATCTCTCATAGAAGGAATTGAAAGCTGAGGCATCCGTGAATATTTTGATTGTAAATGTTCATCGACCATGAATCTATGTCGAACTTAGTGGATTTATAGCTTGGATTATTCCTTCTTCATCAAATAATTAACTCACATTGTCATCATTTGGTGTATTCCCATCCTCTGACTCTGAAAGTATATCTTCAAAACAAGTATCCCCTTCATCTTATGATTCTTCCTCTTAATGGTGCATTTCTCGAAAAACCATCTTCAGCGGTGGTGAATATTTATGGTACATTGTGAATCTAAAAAATATAAAAACAAAAAAACATTCAACTACTGAAATAGCAAACATTTTTTCAGATAAGTCAAGCTGACCCAGAGTTTGAATATTTCGTAAATTATTATAAATAGTTTACAAATGTCACTTACCTGAGTAATACCGCTTTGTCGACAATACTTGAGATAAGAGTCTCCGAAGTCTATTGACGCAAATCTTAGATGCGTATTTACATTTCAATAATACATTTGGCCCGGGTCAATCTGACCATAGCTTTACCGTTTGAGGATTAATAAAACCGTTTTAACTAGCAAGAATTACCATCGAGTGGCTATCAAAAAATTCTAAATGCCTCGGTTCTTTATGCCACAATTCATTATTGATAGACACCATCTATCAAGCATGTTGATATTGCATAGCTATAGTTAATTTTAAACTGATTAAAACAGATCAATACTCAAAAATAATCATATTCCTATATCATATATATCAATATCATATTCAGGACACCAAAGGTAATCGAAGGTTTTGTCTAGTCGAGATTGATGTATTTTTCTAAATTTAATTATTAACTCGTAAACATTTCCGTTAGATTAATCATTAGCATCTCCTAGTTCTAAAATTAAGTTGAATATTTCATTTTTCAAGTACAGTTGTCCCTCGAATATATAAGTTAACCTTTTGTTTTAAGAAAATAAAAAAAGATAAATTACAATTAGAATCCTCTTATATATATATGAGAACTGTATATTAGTGAAGAAATTAAAATAGGCAATTGTAGCAGTTATTTCTGATTTCTATTAGAATCTGGTGATAACCTCTCATTATTTGTACCGATGATTCAGACGTGAATGCTAAATATAGGAAAACATTTGATTGATTCTCTATATTATCTATGTTTAAATTAAAACATTTTTCAAATTCTAGCGTGCTAAATAGGAATATTCCTCAAAAATAATTACGAATTTAGGTCAATTAGCTTTTGTATGTTTCTTAAAAAAAAGGAAGTAATATTATAAAAATAAATAAATATCCTTTTAATTTATTTTTTAATAACAAGTTTAAATTAGTATACCTTTAAATGTTTACAAAAATATAAAGCAATTGTAATTATTTCACGAAATTAATTAGGGAATCTCATATATGTTTTTAGCATTCCATTTTGTTCGCAGAGGCATTAATATGTGTAATTAAACATTCCAGGAATACTTTTAATTAATGAAAATGAATCTGATCGTTTGAAGGCTGAACTATCATTCATTATACGGTTATATCATATCAAACTGTAATAATTAAACGTCATTTGTTTGAATAATTCCTCATTAAAATTTCATAAAAATAACATCGATTTTATTCTCTGTCCAATGAACTTTTTTTTTGTTAATACCATTCATAAATTTCAAAGTTATACCTCTAAAAAAATACTTAAGTAAAAAAAAAAAATAGACATTAAAAATGTCCCAATAAGTCTATTTTTACTTTCCTAGCGGTATTTATCAGTATTTATTACTTTATCAGGCGAAATTCTCAATGTGCATTTTTCTACGGATCTATTCGTTTAAGAGCCCCTCAAAAAACGCATTTTTTTTTTTTTAGGTATTTGTCCTTTAACACAAGTGTACCAAATCAGGTTATTTTCTATAAAACATAGAAAGAAAAAAAAAATTAAATCCGAACAGTATTAGCAGAGATACAAATTAAACTTTGTACCTCATATGTTATTAAGAGTATTTTTAAAGTATTCTTGGATGTTACCATGGGAACCGTTCACTTTTCTTTAGTTCCTCTATGCTAATGATTCGGAAAACCATCACCCGAAGTATTGGAAATGCTCATTTGAAAAATCATTAATTTGTCTACAAATCCAAAAAAAAATCTTATTCGGAACAATATTGGCGAATATACGGCAGACACTTCTTGTATTGGACTTCGCACCCAGAGCTGTAAGGAAAATCTTGTGAGTATAAACACTAGATATTTTTTTTTTTTTATATCGTTGCTAAAATAGCCAGAAAATTAAATCAATATTGATCAAATATCTCAACGAATTGGAACCGAATTCTTGGGTTCCAAGTGGTTACGTTAGAGTAGCTATTTTATATATATACATACACACACACACACAAATATATATATATATATATATATATATATATATATATATATATATATATATATATATATATACACACTCGTATATATCGTTGACTTGGAAGAAGAGTGCCACAATACGAAAAAGTGGAATTTTAGAGAAGAAGCGTTTGAACTTTGCATATTTAGGTTTATTACTGTCCTTAACTCGCTTAAAGACAACATTTTCTTAGCCAATCCTACTTACTTTTTTTGTTTAAAAAAAAAGTTAATCTTAATTTTTTTTATAATTCTAAATACATGAATCGTGAATTAAATAGTGGCAGCTTTTCAAAAAAAAAAAATAATAATAATAAAATAAATTGTTATTGCGGTAAAAATTGAATCTGGCATTTTTTTCTCAATGAAATATACAAAAAATGGAGCTTTCTAAGCAAAAATAAAAGTTTTTTTTTTTCGTATTATAGCACTCTTCTTCTAGAGCAACAATATTTACTTTTTTTTAAAAATGATATAGCTTTCTTTCTATTTAAGCTCTGATTTTAAAAAATGAGCTTATTCTAACATTTTTTATAGTTCTTCTCCGAAGTCTGTTATTTGTTAAAAAAATCTTCCTTTTTTTTTCAAATTTTAGTTACTTAACTCTCTATCATTTTTTTTTAAAATAAGAAAATGGGTAAATGCATTGGCCTACTCGACGCTGTCTCGTTACCAGAAAATTTCTGTAATTATTTTGGGAAGAAGTAAATAGACCTATTATGTATTGGAAGATAGGATTAAATTTAAAAAAAAAAAAAGTGGAAATTATGTGACATTTTAGGGAAAGTTGGAATTTTTGCTTCGAAGAATATTTTAAATGTTCATGTCAACACTTTAATTTTTCAGTTTAATTTTTCCATACCTCAAATTGAGCTTCCAGAAGTTGAAAATTGAGCGAACCAGGATAAAAAATGAAATAGAAATAAAAAAATCATCGAATTCAATTGTTCTCAGATTCAAATTTTTGTAATAAGACATGTTCTTCCACTTGTGTTTAAACAGAGGCTGATAGAGAATGAGCAAACCATTACTAAACTGTTATTTTTTATTTATTTTTTTTATTTCGTGGAAATAACTCCGTATCTAGTTCACATATTTCGACCGGAAACAATGAGTATAGATAAGCGACGCCCGAAATCACTTTAAGGAAGATTATTTCTTATTAGATTCCTTACGTGAGGTACTTATCTCGCTTATACTAACCCGTTATTTTGCAGTTAATCCGATTTATTCTGATTTATTGTTAATATAATCTCTTCCTTGTCTTAGAATATTGTAAATAATGCTATAAACCGACGTCACTGGCTTAAATCAATCACTTTTTAATTATTAGATCACCCTATAACTGATTGTTTCTAAATTATCTTAATAAATGTCATTATTTTGTACTATTGTTACCGAATAAACAAAAATTCTTGTTTTTTGTATTATTTTTTTGTATTATTTTTAATATTTTGTATTATTATTTTATAATGTTTGTATTATTTTTAATAATGAATCTTTGTAATCAACCAAGATGAAAATATTTAACCCTCTCTCCTCAAAATTTGAGATGTTAGGCTTCAAGATACGTTGAATCCGCAATTATAAACATCCGTCCATCTACCGCTGATTTTCTACGAGGCTATCTGGCCGATTTTTTTGAGATTTGGCACCAGTCAAAAGGTCACTACAGGCTGATCCTCGGAACTCGGCATTATAATCCGCTACTTCATTTCAAAACGGCCGCCGATTAAACGTTTTATGATGGTATCCATAACTTGGCGGTTTATGAACACAGCTTTTTAAAAATTAAAAAAACGAATTTTCAATTTTTTTTTATACACAGCAATTTGGAAATTATAAAGTACAATGTAATAAATTACAACTTTTTTTTGTAAAAATAATAATAAATTAATAATTTATTTCTTGGAACGCATTATGCAGATATTCACAAAATTTAACTTCAATAATGATAATAATAATAATAGTTATATATTTAATTTATAATTTTTTATATTTTTTAATTTTTGTTTAAATATCTTTGAATGAAAATGAACTAATTAAAAATCAAAATAATAAATACTTAGGATAAATAGAGAGACAGATACAGGATAAGTGAATCAAAGATCAAATTGTTTTATATTCAAGCTAATTGTTAGTCAGTGACCTTAGACTCCCAGCAAAATGTAGACAATAGATGCGGAAATGTTTTGGATATGACAATGGGAGAGAAATAAAAGGTGAGGTATTGTTAAATTATTGATACTGTTAAATTTTTGATATTATTTATATATATGTACATGTCTTAGTTGGTGTATATTTAAGTATGAACTGTGATAACAGATGCAATAATTGTTGATTTTAGAAAAAATGTTCTGAAGATGAGAAAATATTTCTTATTAGGAATATTTCTTTTATTTATAACGTAAAAATAATTAAATACAGGAGAAGATTGTATTGTAAGTTATATATTGCCCTTCAATTATTAATTTATTCTCTTCAAATCTTGAATAACTCTCAATGGTTAGTCTCTCTACAGGTCTTCACATATCTGTTTCACTATTATTATGGTGTAATTTATAAATTTCCAATATATACATGCATATATATATATATATATATATATATATATATATATATATATATATATATATATATATATATATATATATATATTGAATGAAAACATTCGCAAAAGGATTATGATAATCTGCCAAACTTTTTTTTTAAGGTCCTTAGTATTATGTATTATGTTCTCATTGTCGTAGCCTCTTTTCTATAGGCCCATTTTTTCTGCTCTGCCGATTTTAATGAATGTAAATATTGATATTTAAAAGTAGATACAGACTCGACCAAAACTTAATTTTAGAAAAAAATATATCTTTTTTTTACAATGGTCGTATCACAATCTCATTCACTGAGCATTAAAATCAAATCAGGTCTCAGGGTCAGATTCAACCTGGATAAGCGTTTAGATTAATATGAAATATGGTAGTATTGATCCTTGTTGAAATTTATAAAAACATATTTTTATTTATTTAATTGTGAAAATATATAATTTTTTTTTCAAAGATCGTAAGTTTTTTCTAAAAAATAGTCACAAAACACTTAATTACACGCAGCTCTATGGAATATTTTGAAAATGTGGCTTTGGGCATAACACATCCATCTCGCTTTTGGTCGCCGACCTTTCTTGTTAACAGTTTAACATGGATTATTTTCTTTCTATTTAAGATTAAGTCTTTGACTTAAATTTCCATTTGCAATACAATATTCAATTATAATTACAATTTTAATAACAATTCCTGAAAAACTAAACCAAAAACGTGATCTACTATAGTTGTTTTTTCTCGTGTTGGATGAGCTCATCAAAGTCAATCCTCCACTTCTGAAGCACAGGCATGCCCGAATTCTTTCAAAGGTATGAGGGTATACCTTGAATACATGGTCAACAGCACATCGCTTGATAAATTTAATGATTACAGAAGAGGACAAAGTTAACAGAGATAAGAGCAAGGATTAAAACTTAATCATTCAAAAAAACTTCAGTTATGTTATCAAAGGAAAGTGGGCAGCCATACCATAGTGATAAATCATATTTGTTTACATACAGTGGATAATAATTATCGAAGAAGTATGCTTTTCCAACACCATGTTCATTTTTTTGACTTGGTAGGTTTAAACGATTTTAAAACATTTTCGGATATACTTATCAGCATAATTTTGAATATTACTATGCTTATTAAATGTATTTATCAAATCGGCCCAACATATAATTATTATAAAACAATTCATCGCTTGCTTAATATTTAAAAATGAATAAATAAAATCTGATTTATTATTTCAGTGATGCAAAAGTGAATATTATGGGCAATAATTTGATGAGAGAGCCAGTATAAATAATTTTTGTTGATATAAAGATAACATACAAACATTGTTTAGCCCTTATGACATCAAAGCAGAAACGATTTTGTTTCAGATTACAGGTCTAATTTAATCTGAAATGTAATTAGTGCATTGTAATATTATCATAATTAAACACGGGGATGGCCCCATGCAACCTTTGACATTTTTTCTAAATAACGATAAATTATTTTTTCAGAATTGATAATTTTCCGTTGTTATTTTAGGTCATCTGAATTCCAAAATCAATATAACAAAACCATAGTTTTATCAAAAATAAAAATAAATAATTTTATAATAAGGACAATTAGGTAATGTGTCAAGGTTTCTTTCTATAGTTTAGGATACTAATTTAACAGAAATTCTATGTTAGAAGAATTTGTGATGATCGAATCCGAATTTGGTGATGTGTTTGTCAACAGTATCCATTTCGGTAATCCAGCATTATTTAGGCTTGAATTGAGCTTGAATCGCTGTTTTTCGAATATAAATTCTATTTTATGATTCCAAAAACGGTCCTTTATTGTTTAAAAAAGGTTCTTGAGCCAATTATTAGGCGTCAGTGGAGGTAAAAAATTGATTTAATGCAGCTTTCACGGCCCGAGGGTATTTTCTAGGTCGACTCTTACTTCCTTTTCTACTTCCCGAAATTCTGATATATTGTACCTGACTCTCTCCCGAAGTGAGAGCGGGGAGCGTATCATCTCACTTCTTCGGTCATTTCCTTTGTAGACAATTTCTTTTTCTTCTTTTTTTTTCTAATAATAAGAATTTAAATTACTAATGTATCATATATTTTACAATTTACCAAACAAATATTTACTAATTCCATTTTTCTTTCTTTTTCGATTTATATTTTCACAGTGAATATGAGATATTTTGCCAGTTTAAAGCTCATCAATCCGTCCTATAGTAAAATTAGATAATTTTTTAAAGTTTATTTTTAATTTTTCATATTTATGCTTAACAATTCCTTAATCACTTACAAGGGGAGTCTTCAATTTTACTGGGAAAGGTAGACTTCAATGTTTTTTCAACTATACCAGATTTCGGTCATCGGTAAAGGCCCTTAAACTATGCGATTTGCTTTGACTTCAAAAAAATTTTGATTTTTTTACACAGTCTTTCTAAGATAACGCAATAGTTATTTATATGTGTAGAAAGTAGGAACATCCCTTGTTTTAACGAGTCCAAGAACTTCAATATCGGATACACTGAAGACGAGATACAGAGCTTCCTTCATATCGGAACGCAATTTTGTGTCTAAAAATTTAGAGCACCTTCGGAACTGAATTTTTTTTTTTTTGTTATCGATAATTTTTTCATCATTCAGATTTTTTCGTGTACTGAATCAAAATTTTCCATCATTTTTGGTGTGAAAAAATCTGTAAGGTTAGTTTATTTAATAATTTAAACACTTTTTTACATTTATTTAGCCAAAAATCAATTAGTTTATAATATTTATATTTTTCCTTCAATATACTCTAAAAAGCAAATGTTTAACTCCAAAAACTGTGATGATATCATTTTTCAAACTCGAGATTTAAAATAAAGAATTTTCAGCATGTTTTTTTTTTTTTTTTTTTTTTTCTCAGCTCCCAGGGCCCATTGGATAAAACGGTAGGACTTTTTTTTAATGTAAAATCATCCCAAAAAAGTGTTATCAAAATCGGCGTTGGACACACCGTGCACTTCACTTGTTAGTTTAAAATGAATTCAAAACATTTTATGGAAAGCTTAAACACATTGCTTTTCAAGACTGATTTCTCCCTATATTTCGGCACTTCTAGCGGCTGAATCAAATGAGCAGAACTTCGGTGGTATGTATGTTGTTTCATTTATGCATTATAAAAGTAGAGGTTAATTTCAGTAAAAATTACCTGAAATTTCGCAATTTTTAAGGTTTTGTGCACCTTTATAGCCCCTCCAGATCGAGTTATAGAGTAAAAAATTTGTATGTGAATTGAGTTGGTGTAACGTCTATTTGCCATTTCTTTCCGCAAAGCTTTTAGTCATTCTCATTTGTATTTTTCGGATTTATTAAAACAATTATATATTGTATAAGCTACATAATAATATATTATTTTATAAGGTGTTCGTGTGTTCGGTCATTTTTTTCGTCGAACTTACAAATTCCTTTTTATGTTTTAATCCTTATAAACAGCCTGTAGCCTTTAGCCTCATAAACAGCCTATTATAAACAGCCTGTCCCATGTCCTGCAAAAATTTGATACAGTTTGTAGTGAAAGAATAGCCTTCAAAAAATATAGTTGTGTATAGCAACAAATAGTTGTGTGCCAGTAGTCAGAAATTTTTTTTTTAAAATCTTTAAACTGTTGAATGATTTTACAGGAAACTGTAATGACTAAAGATTTGTGGGGGGGAAAATGAGGGATGACCTTGATATTGACTCACTGATATTGAAAAGTTGATGATATAATAAAAAAGAAAAGTTGGATATGGAAGACTACATTTATTAAAGTAAAAATAAATCAACAAGTTCTCGAAGACTAATTTGTTGTTACTGATTGTGAATTTACAATGGTAGAATGCTAAATTTTTTCACTGATTAAATAATACCGAAAACGCCCTGAGTGTTATGCATTTGTTTCATTTTAAAAATCAATACAAAAACTTTATTTAATGTAAATTTCTTTAAGTGCTTGGCTTTAATTTATGCTGTTAATGCTATTTGCATTTATGCTATTCATGTCTTAATGCTATTTGAATCAGTGGTGTGTGTGCAGGGGGAGTAGAGGATCAGGAAGGGATATATCCCCTCCGAAATTTATAAAAGATATGATTTTCATATCCACCTACATAAAGTTTGTATTTTGAGTAATATATATATATATATATATATATATATATATATATATATATATATATATATATATATATATATATATATTTGTAATATTGATTCAATATTATTTCAATATTATTCAATATATTTGTAATATTGATTCAATTTTCATCCTTATCCTTAAAACTTATACCCTCTTTGGCAATAATGGGCGCTTAGTTATTACTTGACTTCTTATTATTAAATACCTCACCAAAAAAAATTCTGCGTACGCCTCTGATTTGAATTACACCAGAATGTTAAATCTCCCGGATATAACGCACATTTTTTCCTCATTGTCGCTTCACGTGTAAGGATCATACCCAGTGCCTTGTTAATAATTTATGAACGAACGTTATCTTTATGATGAGAGATAAATTCGCCTTGGGGTAGCTTTTATCCTTGCGTCTTACGTTAACTCGAATGACTATAGTCAAAAACAATATTATTTTGTTATGATAAATAATATAATTAATGAAAAAAATAATTATATCTGGAGTACCATTCTGCGTTTAGTGGTGAGCACATTAAGAAACAATTATTATTCATTATTATTATTAAGTAGTTTCTTGAATATTAAAGTGTTCTGGTATGTATTCTCGATATAAAATATCGTGTTATTTCATATTTAAATCATTTAATTTTATTATCAAACCTATAACAAAAATGTTAAAAAATCAAACCTATAATTATTGGCATATGAGAAATTAGTAGCGCATGGGGAACTGCTATCAATAAATTACTATTAAAATTGCATCATATTCTGAAGTTGAGAGTATTTTTTTTTTTTTCTAAAATACTGCACGATTTATTGGTTAAATTGAAATTCCGGAAAATGAAGAAGTTTTTCATCAACGGGCCACTTGATTTATTAATTAATCAAAACTAACATTACTTATAACCAATCACATGTTTCGTGTTGTGTTAGCTCTTGATTTAAATTGCAAAATCCAATCGATGACATTTCAAAAACAATTGAATTGAAAAGAAAAGAATAAATTCAAGCAAACGCATAACATATCTAAACATAATTAACTTGTGTTTGATTTATTAAATAACTATCAAAAACTTTTCATTTCGTTAATTATTGTTCGTACTGATATTTGAATAAAAAATTCAAACATCAATACCCATAGATAATACAATGTTTAAAATTTATCTTAAATAGTTTTTGCATTTCGTTTATGATTTAGTTTTTCAGAATTCATAAAACTGAAATACAAGCTACCACAAAAGTATTATTAGTTCTCGCTTTAAATAAATTAAGATTAACATTAAATGCTTGAAGTGATGCAAAATTAGTAAAATTAATTAAAAATTTATTCATATATATATATATATATATATATATATATATATATATATATATATATATATATATATATATATATATATATATATTATGTGTATTATGTAAATATAATATATTTTTTGACTTTACGCTTTTGTTATTCCTCAAATATCTGTTACCTCAAATATCTGAGGCCAATAATCATTTTTTATTTTATTTGATTTTTTAATACTATCATATTTTTTCAACTATATTAAAATTGTTAAAAAAATCTTTGAATTCTATTCGAAATTCCTAAATATCGTTCCAAACCTATTCCTAAAAAAAAAATATATATAATTTTTAACTTTAATACATTTTTTCTCACATTTTTTTCTCCAAGCTTTTTATGATTTACATTCCCGTTTTTATAGCTCTATGAATTTTAGAGCTATTACCGAATTTAATGTAACAGTTTTGATAAGCACAGTGAAGTTTTGATAGAGGTTTGAAGACAAAATAATTAAAAAATCAACATACTACATGTATGTATGCTACATAAGTCGGTTTTATATGTTTTAATAAATTAGTTCAAAATCTCTCTTCAAATTTTTCCATGACTGTTTATAAGAATTTAATAAATTTATCATATTTTTAGGAAACACAAAAACGGTTGTATGTTTTTTTTCACTTTTTAATCTGACTCTTAGAAAGTTGGCATGCAAAACAATAAAAATTAAAATCAGCTTTATTTTTTCTTATAATTATTGGTGATGAGTTGTCCTGTACTATTTAAGTAATTATTTAAATTTGCAAGTTTGTTAATAAAGTATGCTAAAATTGAGATCATTCATGGAGAAATTGAGTTGAACTTAATTAATATATTTTTTTTTAAATTCTTATCCTGCACCTTATTCCTCCTCATAACCTGTGCGATACTATCACAAAGAGGCAAACATAAAAAGGAAAAGATATTTTGAAACGACCTTGATTAGACGACACCAAATCACTTGTAACTTCCATTGTTCGTAACCCATCTCTGAAACTGTCCTGGATTCTTGAATGGACCCCTAACTCAATTGCAACATTATTAATGATTTACACTGATTAATAGTAACCACAATCGATAATTATGCAAGACTATGGGCAAAGATATGTTGCCATTCTTATAATTACGAATCCCTTTTGGTAAGGTGTCAGTAGATGGCATCTTTGCTGTTTCATTTCATTTTATAACTTTTTTATTATTTAATATTATTTTTAAAAAATAATAAAAAAACGGAAGGCATACTTAATGAAATTCTGCAAAAAAGGTTATGGAAAACAGGTCTAATAGCCTGGAATGTTTTTTTTTTTCTCACAAGAAAGGAGTTATTTTTATGAACGTTTTCACTTTATCCCATTCTTCTTATTAAACAAAAGCAGAGAGAATAAAAGAAATCACATCAGGGGGGGAGCTCAGTATTCTAAAGAGCGTTCGCAGAAACGAGAAATATTAAAGCCGTAAAACTAAATATTGGTTTCAAAATTATTAGCGCTCCTTCTATGCCTTCGTGCATATTAAATATATAAAATATATTATTGCATGTAAATATCGTAACAACGGAATACTCACAAATATTCCGTTGGGACGGACGGATTTTTATTAAATACGATTTTTGGATTCCACATATCTTGCAATTTTGAGGGTGAGGGGGTCAAAAATAAATTTTTTGTCGATTACAAAGGTTTATTATTGGAAATAATAAACTAATAGCACCATGACATTAAGTAGTTACTTTATCTTTTTTACTTCCTTGTACGAAGTAAAGGAAGTATTGTAATCGCGAAAATTTTCGGTTTTCAGATTTCAACGGAAATATCCATTTTGACCATGCCTGAATCCATTTTGACTAGTTTCGTCGTGGCGTCTGTACGTACGTTCGTTCGTATTTCGCATAACTCAAAAACAGTTCGCCGTAGAAAGTTGAAATTTTGTATTTAGGATTGTTGTAAAATCTAGTTGTGAACCTCCCTCTTTGGTCACTGCTTAATCACCGGAAGTGGTACTTTACTTGAAGGTCATAATTGATTTCCATCAAAAATTATATTAAAATACTTTGCAAAACTTCTCAAATTTGGTATTTATAACTTATATATTGATTTAAATAACATACTAAATTTTGTTCTAAATTGGAAAACCGGAAGCGGTACTTTACTTTAAGGTCACATTAGACTTTCATCAAAAATTATATTAACATATAATGTAAAACATCTCAACTTTGGTAAATAGGACTTTTATATTGATGTGAATGTATTTACTATATTTTGGTTAAAATTGGTGAGCCGAAAACGGTACTTTACTTGAAGGTCATAATAAGCTTACATCAAAAATTATATAATTAAATTAAATATATAAATCATATGTTTCGGTAATAAAGGTTACAATCGCAATTTGGTTTCCAATCGAATTAAACATTTTTATTACTTGTTTTAAGTGTTAAAATTTAGTGTAAAATATTGGTTTTTCTCCCTATTTCTGTGTGTGTGTGTGTGTCAACAGATGGATGTCGCGACCCCGAGTGTTGTTTTTGAGATACTGCGATCTTCGGAAACTAGTAACCAACTTCAGGATCACTTTTTGAGCCACCGATTTATAGTTTAATAGGCGTACAAGGAAATCATGTGTTGTCCACTTTTATATGATGATATTTTATTCGCGATTTCGATAATTTCTTGGCACTCAATACAAGGGGAACATTTTTCTGCTATATTAATATTTCCAGTTTTTTGCATAATATTTTCAATGCATAACAGTTCACGAACTATTATGCATTGAAGCATAAATGAAGAATTTTTGGTTCATGCTAATCAATATCTTTTTGTTCAAGCAATCATGCATGAATTATTCTGAATTGATCAATTAACATTTAGAAAAGTTTAGTTACACTTTCAAATTTTAAAGTTTAATTTTTTTCTCACCCTTTTGTTTCTTACTACTTATGATTAAGATGTTCTTGTTTTAGTGGCCTTGCGAATTTTTATCGAATTCTATACAGCCGTTTGGGAGAAAAACCAATATCATGGCAAAATCTTAACGTTATATTAGGTGAGATTTTGAATTTTTTTTGACCGACTGCCTTCCACACTGTCTCCTTTAGTAATTAAGAAAGAAAAACATGTATTTTGAGAAAAAAATTTCGACAATCGTTTTTCTAAAAATTAGTTTTTATCATAAAAATAAAAAAAATAACGAACATGATGGGTGCCGTGTTTTATATATGTTTTTCCCTGGCATAAAAGAAGTTATGAATCACGCCAAATAAAGTGAACTTCTATTTCTCGCATGTGTTCCCTAAAAAATATTTTTAACGATTTTTTTAAACAATTTTTAACGATATGCTTTGCTTGAATCTCCGCTCCTGAAGATTTTTCTCCTGAAATGACACCTACGTCATATGAAATTTCATTAAATTCGATTCTTTAGGTTGGAATACGCTAATACGAAACATTAGCAGAATACAATTTTGTAAATAACATATTTATGATAAAACCTATTGTAAAACCTGTTTATTTTATTATCAATTAACACAATCTTTTTTCCATTAGTAGTTGAAGTAATTTCTTTTATATATATATATATA
Source organism: Rhaphigaster nebulosa (assembly GCA_948150685.1). Lineage (NCBI taxonomy): Eukaryota > Metazoa > Arthropoda > Insecta > Hemiptera > Pentatomidae > Rhaphigaster > Rhaphigaster nebulosa. Next base: position 107,608,081 of record OX411310.1, on the reverse strand, counting down.
TATATATATATATATATATATATATATATATATATATATATTAAAGAACATATTTTTCTCAGCTATTCTTTAAATTGGCTCGGCTCTTTTGTTAAAACCCCATTCAGATTTTTTTAGGACGTAAAATTGTTGTGTGATGTAAGAGAAAAAAAATCAGTTAGGGATTATAAGTATCCTTATTAATAAACAAGATTATTTAATTTAATACTTTTTTAATGTAATTTTTTTTTGGAAATGTAATAATTTCTTTCTTTTGCTCTTTCGTTTATGAACGAAGTTAACGTCATCCATCGTTCTTAATCGAAGTTAATGAGCTCTGACCCGGAGTGCCATTTATCAATAACCCTTTTCAGGAAAGGAATTGAATCCTGAGAAATGAAAAAGGAGATATACTGGCCTTGAAAACCTGAAAACATTCAGAACTTTTTATTAAATTCTCTGAGGTAAATGCTAAATTTAAATAAACTTGACAAAAAAAAAAACGAGTTGAGAACAATGACTGGAAGATACGACTTGCAGTCAGTTCCTAGAGGTTGAGATATAACATAGACTGAACACATTCTTCGAGAATATGAAGCTCTCTTCTCCTCTACAGACTGCAGCACTTAAATCAGAAAATACTTAAACACAAGATATTATTTCCGAAAATCCCATGGGTCCAACGTGCTTCGTAAATAGCTTAAAATTTCTATGGGATCTTTAGAAGATTGAAGAGTTATTCATAAAAGATATACATGTGTAGTGATAAACAAGAAATTCTCACCCTTTATTATAAATGTTTTTGAAAATTACGTAGTATAAATAAGAATGATGCCTTGGCGTGATTCAGCAACGGGATTTACCAACTGTGGGTGAAAAACCTGAGGGTGGAGGATCAAGGAACAAAAAGGAGACAAGAGGATTCTGAAAAAAAAGGACTAGACCGGTGAAGAGATAGAAAATAATAATAAAAAAAACAGAAGTTGCAAAAAGATACCGGCGGAAAAGATAAAAAAAATAAAAAGGTTTTGCTAGAGGAGGTAGCAGGTAGTATCCAGGAAGTGCCATCTTTATTGCTTCAGGGCTCTTGGACCATTCCCCAATTCTAGACCTCCATTGGCACTCCGGGCAGTAATATATGGTCCTTCTTGGTTACTAAAGAATGATTTCATGCCAGCTGAGGGTGACCTATATTTTTTAAAGTACATCTCTATAAGTGTCATGCCTGTCATGACGAAAACTACTCAAAAATCAGGTAAAACTAGTCCTTCGTCCTTAAAATCCAGTAGTTGTTTCTCGAACAAGAAAAAATAGGTCGGAAAAAAAAATACTTACAATTTTTGTCCCACAGGTTGTTTTTAGTCGCATAATTGCAGTAAACATTGATTAATTTCAAGATGTTGATTTATTATTAAAAATTAAAAAAAATATATATCTCTACTAGTCTTGAAAGGTAGAGAGAGGGATCTATAATACGGAATATTGTAATATTCCTGTGGTATTCCTTCTTCAGACACCAATTGCCTCCAAGATCCCAATTAATTTTTACACGTTTTATGTCATTACAAACCGATCTCCCTTCCAAAAACCAACCTACCTCCCAAAAAAAAAAATTGTACTTCTAACCCTATTTCGTGTTCTCTTGAACAATTTTTCTAGCTTTGACATTATCATATTACCTTTTTTATTAAATAATTATAAACTCGTTTTGATAATTTCAACAATTATTGCAGTGAACAATCTATTCAACCTCGTGAATTGAAGAATATTTAGTCTCGATTTTTAATCTGACTTTTCCTGATTTTCTTGTCCTTGGAGTATTTCCTGAGCGAGTTTACTGCGTCGTTTCTCTCTTTTGTAAACGTATAACACAGTCAACTAAGGATTCAACCTCGGAATGAAAGATACTGAGCTTAAAATTTGCATGATCATATGCATGACTACTTTCTAAATTTTGGCTATTAAGTCTCATAAAATCTCGTGTTTTGAAGTTTTGGTTTCTGAAGTTATTAAAAGTCAAAGGTAAAAAAAAAGTGGCAAAAATCGGTTTTTGTATATGCGTCCTGCACCGTTAGGTGTTATTATAAAACTTTAATTGTGAATTACGAAAGTGTAGAACATTCATAGTGAAATAAGTATTTTATGTCATTCCAAAGTTGCAACGTTAAAAATAAAAAAAAATAAAAATAAAAAGTAACGACATTTGATTCTAGAAAAATCTAAAATTTCGTGCTCAATATCTTGAAGACTATACAAAACTTCCTACGAAGATAATCATTATAAACCACTTTATGGTGTATTTAACTAGCTCTAATTTAAGTGGTAATAGATAGCTGTATGTCTAATAGTTCCCAAGATTAAGTTTTTCAATAAACATATTGTACCACTGTACACGATTTTGACATTAAGCAGCGCAGTTTTGAGAAAAGTTAGATATCTCAAGAAAAATTAGACGTACAGGTGTCTATTGCCAATCAAATTGGAGCTAGGTAAATGCACCAATTTAATTACCTGGAAAATTTTAGATTTTTCTTGAATCAAATCTCGCAATTTTTTAAGTTAGCGGCTTTGGAATGGCAGACAAGTCTAATTTTACTTAGAATGTCCAACACTTTTGTAATTCACATTCAACACTTTTCCTGAAACAAGTAACCTCTTTTGGTACTTTTAGGGCTATCCGCGCTATATCTAGAGAACGGTTGATCATAAAAAAAAAAATGAATAAGACCAAACTTTTAAAAAATTTAATTTCCTAAAAGTGTTACAATAACACATAACGACGTGGGACACATAAAAAACGAGATATTTGCAAAAAAAGAAACGATATTAGTCACTTTTTTTACCTTGGACTTTTAAAAACTTGAGACGCCGTCACGAGATTTTATGAATCTTTTTAGCCAACATATAGAAAGCCATAATAAATATTCAAACAAATTTTTTGTGAGCTTTTTCAGTTTAGTCCTCAAAAGTACTTTTTATTATTTTTATTTATTTTTTTATTATTTATTTATTTATTATTATTTATTTATTTTTATTAATTTATTATTTTTATAATTATTAAACTTTTTTAGTTCCCTATGGATTATATATCTATTTTAAATTCAGCCTATGCGTATATCAGTTTAAAGAAATGTCTTTGCGATTTCTGTAAAATTTAAGTTAGACTCGGTTTCTACTCTGGTTGGACAGGTCTTGCTATAAAAACATATAGAGGATGTATTGAACCTCGAAAGTAGGTCTCGTACTGGAGTTTGGAAGAAGGGAAATCACCAATATATATATATATATATATATATATATGTATGGGTATCCTTTTTTTTTCTGTCACCTACAATTTCTTTTCCAATATGTATTACAACGCCTCTAATACCATTCACTTATCACAATCATGCTACTATTTCTACTATTTGCTAGATTAGAAGCTTGCAATTTGTTATCTCTCTTTTGGTAAACAAGTATATAGCTCCGCTCATGCCCGTGAAATTAATTCCGCACGTGTCCCTTGAATAGCGATGGTTAAAAACGACTGTTAATAGCAACATTAAGCGGTGTCTTGAGTCGCAAGCGGGTTTCAATGGCTTTTTATAAAATAAAGTATTTGAAAATTCTTAATCTGAAAGATATGAAATTTTTAAACATCATGCCAACATCAAATTCTAATATTTGTTGTTCTAGTTACTATAATTCTTTGCAAGATGAGAAAATTCTCTTTAATAGAAAATATGATTTATGTCTATTCAAAATATGATTTATGCTAAAAATATTGTTAACGTTATAGGGTAATGTTGGGCAAGTATGCACTAAATTTTATGAAGTTCGACTTTACAGGACTGTAAAAATTTTATTTTTGAAGGTAGTTTTCCTTCTTTTTTTTAAAAATGTTTTCTGGACGATTATGTTTAAATATTACATTAAAGCCTACGTTTCAACCACGTCCATTTTGATGAGATTGATAATTTAATGGAATAATACTTAGTACGCACTTGCCCCTGCCTTAAGGGGTAAATACGTACAAGATATCGGGACGACTTATTATACAATTAAGAGCGGTTTCGGGGTGCAAAAGTTAAAGATTGTCTGAGAATCACATTTTACAATCTTCAATGATTAATGAAATTGGGATATGGAATATAATTGAAAAAAAAAAAATATTGTTTTAATTCGCTAGTTCGTAGTTGTCTCGACAAAACACACCAGTAAGGGTAAGTGTACACCAGGCACACTTGTGAAACAACAGAGGTCTGCACACGCCCATACTATCATGTTTTGCTGGGTGACTGCGGACAAGCGTTTAAAAAATATAAAACTGTCAAGAAGGTAAATTTAAATCACCAAGTATTCTGAAGAACAGTTTCTGTAGCCGTTTCGCTTACGGAAAAAAAAAAGATACAACTTCAACAGGTTGGTAAAACTCGTTAATTTAGTGAACTGACTTAATTTAGTGACTGATTTCTGATGCACCAGTGTTTAGGCTTCATGCTCCGTTAAGAACTGCTGTTACCAGTTGAGGGTTTGTATTTAACGAGACAATTACGTACTTACCCTATAAACCCCACATCAACGTACTTTAAATTAATTCGATTTCTTTACTACAACGCATGCTTTTTGAAAATCAAGAATAAAAATTATGAATTTATATTCGCTTTTTTAAATTTTGTTTGCATTTTAAAAATTTTTGGATATTAAACCAAAACTTTCTTATCACTGTCGATCAATAACCAACCACTAAAGCTTGCCTTACGTTTAGTATTTATATATTAAACATCTTTCATCAAAAATCGTTTTTAGGCCATGAAATTTTTTTTTTAATTTTGTCCTAACCAAATGCCCACTATCCGAAGACTTTAGGATTCTAACTATAAGGTGAGGAGCCCGAAATCCTTGTGTTTACTCATATAGGTAGGGAAAGCTGCTATTGTTTTCAAAGATCGAGTTCTAAATTCGCCCCTCAAGGTTTTTCAAATCTTCTGAACACTAACGAGTCAACTTTTCTTAAAACAAATGAGGAGAAAGATGGGTTAGATACACGTGTTTCAAATGGTGTCACGAACTATGAAGGATGTGTGTGCATCCTTATCAATATAAGAGACCTTTTTTTTATGTATTTTTGTTTGGAAGGACATTTTTTTAAAGTAAATAAATTTCGTTTTGGGGAGTTATTTGCCCTTATTTAAATGCCCCTGGCTTCAAATAAATAGTAAATTATTAATTAATGTAATTGGGAAACGAAATTAGAGCCACTCTTTTAAAATTCTAACATTTATCCTAGTACTGATTGTGTTTACTCAGAGTAAAGATGATTTAGTCCTGACCAATAACGATACCAACATTTGTTGGTATAGAACAGAACTGCTTGTATCAATTTATTTGGAATTTTAACCTTATTTTAATATTTGATATTTCTAATATGGCTTAGAGGGACAATATTTGGGTCCCTTCGCTTAAGTTTATTTAATTATTATTTTTCTTTTGTCCTTTTCCTAAGAAATACAGATAAGTATCATTAATTTAATAGTTAATGCTATCAATTTTAATATTCCTATCTTTACGGCTATTCATATATACATTTTTAATAGGTATGCTTTTATTAATATTATTGAGTTGATTTTTGTGTATGCAGTTCTTGATCAATGATTTCTCTCCATCTTCAATACCTTGCTTGATTCACCGAATTCTCGGCACCCATTTTTTTCCTCCTGATCTCAACTATTCCCAGAAGATCCTTAGAGAAGAGAAGGCCCGGAAATCCCTATCTAGGTCATCCCTAACTTTCCCTCCAGCAGGTGATGGCTTTTAATTTCCGGCCGTCTTGTGCCCGACGAAGAAAACTCCTCTTTCTCCGTCACAAATCACTGCTAACATGCATAATAATGTGGCGGATTCAGTCGGCAGTGAGACGGAATCCAGCCGCAAGCGTCCACTTTATTTTTAAAAACATTTTTCTTTGGTTTATTAATAATTATTTCGATCACTTAAATGAGTATTTAAATATTTTATTTGAGGGGCCTAAAAAGGGGCCTAAAAACCCGCAATTCTTCAATAAAAGCATATTATTGATGACCCATATTGGATTTTGCTGTATCCACCATTGCCATACATAGTCGCACTACTGATGCAATGTTATTATCTGGTTTATTTGATTACATTAATTATTTAATTAATTAATAACATCTTATGCTTAGTTAATATATCAATAGCCTTAGCTTTGCCTGAATTGGAACCGAATTACTTGATTGTCAGGTTTGTTATACAATATGAAGATTATCCAACAATAATTATAATTATTTGTATTTATTAATTTTAATGTTTTAATAAATGTTTATCTATTTAAACATAAAAAGAAATCCATTTTTTTAATCAAATTTATAACTCAGGCCTGCCTATACTTCATGTTTCCTTTAACTATTATATTATTTTTATTTATAGAAATTTTGGTCTAATGATATACCATAAAGCTATACAAGGCTAGAGTCACCATTCTCAAATTAGTTTTTAAAAAAACTTTATAATCCTTAATGTATCTTAAATATTTCATTAATTTATTGTAAAAACTTCCTCATTCCAAGGAGTTTTTCGATTTATTGGTTATTGTTGCCATTATTTCTTCATTTCTGGATGTAAAGTTCTACACTCTATGGAAATGTGTACAATGGTGGGGCTGTTGCTGACAATTAGTAAATTGCTCATTTTGTATTGTATTGTAATTACAAATATCCTGGTGATTTTACTTTGTTTTATTGTGGTAAATTTAATATATTTTTTTTACAAAATACGAGTATATTTTAAAAAATTATAATATAGTATCTAATCACTCTTTTCATAATCATGCTATATACAGTATATTTAGTAGAGAAATAGTGTGAGTAAATTTTCGTGCAGCATATATTTAATATACGGCGAATTAAACATAAATAATATAATATGCATCTTGTATCAGGTATATAGTCTATATAAGTATCAATTATTCGAAGTAATATTAATAAAAACATAAATTTTCTATAAATCTAACTAACAAACATAAATCTAATTTTAATTATTAATCAATAATTATAAATAAACCCTTTTTCTATTCAATTCTTCCAATAGCCAATTTAAAAGGCACTTTTTTAGAAAACAGTGCAAGGTCTTGAAAAGTTGTTTTCGGTGATTGGTTGGTTTGATTCTGCGAAAAATACGTTTTTATAATTTACTGTTTCAATCATTTATACTTATGCTAATTCTAAAATACCCATTTCATTTGATATAAAATAATATTTAATCTTTTGTCGCTAATTTTTCAAAAATCAGGCCATTTAAATACTGAATTTTCTATTCTTTGTGAGTAAAACGTGTCATGTAACTGTTAGTTAGAAAACAATCGTAATTAGCAGTAGATCTATGGAAATAACCTTGTTCATCAATTACTTTTTCAGAATAAACTGCTACCAACTGAGGCCAGACAGATTGGCCGTCATGCAAACCATTGAGAAAATTAGTAGTGTCCCAGTTCGAGATTGGCACACCTGTTTCCATAATTTCTATTATAAAGTTGTTTATGACCAAGGTTTTGAGGGCGACGAGGATAGAAAAAGATATTGCTTCATGGCTTGGCTTTTTCTTCCCATCTTTAAAATAGCTAAGCGATTTATAGCTGAATATTTTTTACACAATTTTTTAAATTGTAATGAGTTAGTGAATCGATGAATTTATACATTCTTGTGACCTTCGTACCCATATTGGAAGAACTGAGCTCGTTAGTTTGGAATGAAGGGTAAAACCTGGCAATTTTCACATGATATGACCGTTAGATAAATCAGCGAAACAGTAAATAATTAAATAAACCGATAAATAAAGTTTATGAAAAAATTACGTTATGGATTGGAATATTTTCTTCATGTATTGATTATTTACTAAAACAGTTTTATATATTTGTTAATATGTCTTTCTGGGAAACTCCCCTATTATGATATAATTGCCTAATATGAGATACCTCTGTATCAACTCTGAATTCATTTATTACTAACCAATTGCGTCATAAACTACCTACTACTGATCATTGAGGCAATTGGGAAGTAAAATGTTTCCCAATTACAGGCTTTCCTGCTCAAACCATTTCAATTATTCAACATGCTAAAAAAAAAAATATAATAACAAAATATTACTTATGTTTGATTTTTGATTTTCATACAAGGCAAGTTGTTTTTAAAAATGATTTTTACTGATTATAATCAGCCTTTCATGTAGTTTATTGGCCACTAGTTACTAATCCTAAAAATTCTAATTTTAAGGGATTAATTGACCTTGTAATAAAAAAAAATGGCTTTGCCTAATATGAGACGCAATAGGATTGTTTCCTTTTATCGATATTTTTCTTAATCTTTTTTTTTAGTTTTGATTTATAAGGATTATATTTTAACTATTATTTTATTGTTACATAATATGTTATGTTTTATTTTTCTAATAAGACTGAAAATACAAATATCTAGTCTATCTTTAATTTAAAATGCCAAATTTAGGTAAGATTTATTTGGACACTAGTACAAATTCATAATCAAAACTATAAAGAAGCATTTTTATTCTTTTTGTTGTATGATAAACATATGAGACACTATCTCCTATTGGGCAACACTTTCCAAAAACAACTTTTTTAGAAATTTTTTGAAAATACTGTTTTAAATACATTTGCGACAACAGTCTTTAAAAAGTTTCTTCAGTTTCAAAATAGTATTATCTATAGAGTTAAAATATATACATATATTTCGTAAATGTTATGTTGGCGAATCTCCAGTGCAATTTTACAAAAAGTATATCACAATAGTGAACTTTCCAATGCAGGACGCTGTGTTATTTAGCAGCCCAATGTTTTAGGCACTCAATAAATATATCATTTTTTTCTCCCTCTCCTGGAATAAATAATCCCAGATTAAAGAATCAAATAAATTCAATATGTTACCAGAGGTCTATCTATGGCTAAGAACACTCGGCTATCGTGAGGGATTATATCCTAAGCTTTAGTTAAAATCATCTTTTTTTTTTTTTTTTTTTTTTTTTTTTTTTTTTTTTTTTTTTTTTTTTTAGGAGCAATACTAGATTTTTTTGCTAGAAAATTGCATAAAAAAGGTAGATTTTTATTATCTCGAGTTATGTTATGTTATGTTATGTTTTTAACTGTTTATAACTCTGTTATAACATTTTTTTTGGAAGCTTTTTGTATTCTTCACTGTAAACTAATCGCGTCCTGTAAGTTAAACAAAAAATGTTTGAATAATTTAGGTGAACGAGAGAACCTTAGAAATGAGGAACGAGACAACAGGGCATTAAAAAAAAAACTTTTTAGGACTCAGAGAACTGTTTAACGTCTATTTTAAATAACCGTTTGATCATCGAACTAGCAATAAGGATAGCAGTACAAGATAATATAAATATTAACAATAAATACATTATTACTATGCTAAAAAATAATTTTTTTACCACTTCCTTTATAAGTCATACCTGACCCGGAGAAATTTCCAGCCACAACTGGAGAGAGACGAGTCCTAGCTACCTGACCTTTCTAATGTTCCTCCTGCCTCGGCCTGGAGGCACTACCTAAACAAACAACTGTTTTGTTTCTACGAACTGCTTTCTATGCTTTCATTTCCAATTATGAAGCTCATAGTGCTCAAGTTTCTGAAACAAGCTAAAATCTCAATTCCTGCCGCGAAAATTAGGGCCAGGCTAATTAAGGCTGATCATTAAAAGCAGCGTTGTGATTCAAAAGCCTGACCAAAACAAAAAAATCATTGTATCATAATTTTTTTTTTATTATTTGGATTAATAATAGAAATTAATAGAAAGTTTTGGATCTCTCAAATGATAGTAAGTAACAAAGCAATCATCATCAGGGCTGAAAATAATAAGATCTTATAAAAAGTAGGCATTGATTGCACATCCCACATCAACTGTATGCTAAAGACTAACCAAATAAAGCGCATCATCACTCAAAAATAGTTCAAAATATACTGACAATTAGATATAAATATTTAAGAGAATGAAGGCTTTATTTAAGAATACTCTAGAAATATAATATTACTAATTCTCTCGCTATTCATTTTTTATTTTTCGCTCTTATAATTTTTTTTCGGTAGAGGGGAGATTTAATAAGAAGAAGGCAAATAATTGTCTAAATGTCTGTAATCGCCAAATTGGGTATTTTAAGGTTAAGCATGAAAATTGTATACAAAATTATTGCCAAAAATTATCAAAATTATTATTCAAAATACAAACCTTCGGAGAGGATATATCCCCCCGATCTCCTCCCCCTCCCCCCTGCGTACGCTACTGTACATACCTATTATAATTTATTTTTCATTTTAATAATTTCTAAATTTTCTTATTTAATATAAATTAGAAACAAAGAAGATGGGCAATTTGACTACTACCATATTTTCTAATTACAATAAATTTGTTATATTACAAATATCGTCGGCAAAGATGTGAAATCGCGTAACTGTCAAATTTTAACTTTTCAAAAGGGTCAAATAACGTTTAAAAAATAAATGTATATCAAATTGATATGGTTTTTTTTTTTCAAATAGGATGCACTAATAAGTGATATAATATCGAGTAGAAAAAATTATTCTTGTTTATAAAATTTGAACAAAAATAAAATATTAAAATAACTCTAAATCTAACCGTTTTGGAATTAGTTGTTTCACAGCTTTGCTGTTCTTAAAAAAATCCCTAACAGTGTAAAACCTCGAAACATAAGTTATCTAAGCAATGTTAATAACTATATTCCTTTAGAAAATAAAACTGTTAAAACGTTTATTCAGATTTATGTTGTTTGTTTTTTATCAGTGTTTAATGCCCTTAAGCACTAGAACTATATAGGGCAGTAAGGGCAGGATGTCCTAAATTCGTCGAGGTCAAGATTTATAATGGGGGTCAATCATAATGTTCCCTTAATTTAAATAAGGGATTTTTTAAAATTGCTAAATACTTTTTTGATTTATGTACATGTTTAATCAAGTTTTTATAATCCGCCAAATACGTTGTTGGGTTGTAACAAGTTGTTTTCCAAATATATAAATTTTGCAGTTTATTAAATAAAATATATATTTTTTTCATTATTTATTTTAATCAAATTATTCAGTCAAAAAATCAAATATCCGAATCATACTGAGAGTAATATCATTATTGCACTCTAAGATTTTTTTTCTTTTTTCCTTTCGGATGCTTTTATGATCCTTTGAGAATAGAAACAATAACAAAATTATTTCAAAATCAGATACGGTCCTCCTATTTTTTTCCTCCTAGCGAACACTACAGTTCCTATACTAAAGGTCGCCTTGATACAATGTAGTATTTTTAGTCCGCTTTGTGAATTTCAAGGTTGAATCAATAGGCTAACGAAAAACAGGTGCTAAGCTAACTCACAACAAACAACCAATGTTGCAACGAAGATTATTTATATTGATGGCCTAAACCCAACATATGAATCATATACTTACATCAACATATAGGATTACATTAATGAAATATACACTAAGCCGAAACCTGTTACAAAAAAATGAGTATAATTACAGTATTTCTTTTCAACGTTTTTCAGTTATTCATTAAGAGATTATGTCAAGCCACCTGTTCGAAAACATCATTCAAACGCTCATTAGTTTTCGGTTCACAGTTTTTTTTTCTTTTCTAGTCTTGAAAATACGTTTAAAATAAAAATTGTTTCGCAAAGAAGATATTCGGCTGAGCCAAAAAAACAAAACAAAAAACAGGGCTCCAAAATAACAGTGCACTTTTATTATGAAAAAGTTCTTGTTCTGAATTAAAACATTCATGCAAGAACTTTTATGTTAAAACTTTTATTATAAGTTCTTACGAGAACTTTGCGTTCAGAATTATATATAGTAAAAATGTTTTGAGATCTTTATTGTAAGAACTTTTATAATAAAAGTTCTTTAAGAACTTTATCGTAAGAACTTTTATATACAAGTTCTATATTATAAAAGTATATTATTAAAGTTCCCTATGAAATTCAGAAAAATATTCATGGAATTGTGTCTTGAAAGCTTTTCTTATCTGAAAATGTAATTTCTTTAAATATACATTTTTAGGTGATTTAATTAAAATTAAAGCAATTTTTCTATTGAAATTAAAAATTAAATACCAAATAAAATACATAAAAGGTAATTGTTTTTCTCCTTGCTCTTTTATTTCGAATTTTATATATTATCTATGTTTCATGTTAAAAGATTTTTTAGTTTTTTGAATAATACTGCTGCTCGAGATTTCTCCCACCTTCCGAAAATCCCTCTTAAGAATTGCTCCATAAGTATGTGATTTAATAAATAAATAAACTTATATTTGAGAACTTACATTTAAAATGTTCTAGTAGGTACTTCTATTAATAGAATATTTATAAAAAAAAGTTTTCACTATAACTTACATTAATAGAAACTTTTATCAAAAGCTCTTAAGGAACTTTTTATCAGAAGGTTCTTTGGAGCAGAACTTTTATGTTGATACTTTAATTGTAAAACAATTAAACTGAAACTTGTTGAAAAAGTTCATTAGCTGTTTCGTGCCCTGTAAAAAACAACTATGTGAAAAAAAAATATATATTTTTTTAAAGCTACATCATACCCTACCGTCTCTATTTTTTTTTCTTATTTATTTAACGCTGCTTTGACTGGCAGGGTCAGTACCGACGACTGATCGACTTAAATTAATCCAATTAGTTTTGTTGTCTTCAGGTGAATTAGTTTTTTTCTAAAGTTCACTGTTTTATACAGATGGAACAGAATTTCGAATAGATTATTCGAACCCGGATTAATGAGTTTTTTTTTTTCATCGGCTTTTCCAGTAGTGATTTAATTTGAAAACTGAAACGAGAAGTTGATTTGATTTTTTTTTTAAATATTGATCATTTGTAGTTGTTTCGTAATTATTCGACGTAATTTGCGTTATTTACTTGGCGTATTGCCATCTGTTCATACGGACCTTAATATTACATTTTTCGTATGTAGTGCATGTATTTATATTCAGCATTCTTATTATATTTTCATATCAGAATTTTAGTTTTTAGTGCATGTCATTTATATTTGAAGGGTAAGGTGGGAAATAGATAAAAAGATAAGTCACTTTTTTTTTTTTTTAAATGGATCAGAATGAATAGGTGCATTTTTCCATGGCGATAGAGTGCGGGAAAAATCTTGTTTATGTTTATACTATATGGGTAAAACCAATTTCGCGATTCTCATTTTTTTTCTCCGTGTTCTAACGCACCGGACGTCTAAAAAAATAAATAAAGAAATAGTATAAAATAAAGAAACCTGTTTTTCCCCGTTACTCTTCATATATATTTTTACATCAGTATTAATCTTAATTTATAGTTGTTTGTTTGGGTTTATACATTTTGGATGATCGATTTTCTTTATTTTTAAAATAAATTGTTAGTTATTGAGATTTTTTTTTTCAATGATGATGTCTGAATTGGCGAAACGTTGACAGTAAGATATTTACTGATTTTTGAGATACTTAAGACTTTGTTTTTAAAATCTTCCAATAATATCTTAGCAATGCTTACTAAATGCGTTGTAAAAACCGTTATTTATTTCAGTTGTTTATTTAAATTAAGTTATTGCATTTAGTAGTTCCAGGCCTAACGGCACGACGGCGACAAGGAAAGAAGAAGAAGCATTTAATTAGGACAGGTGCAATTAATTATACTCCAAATTTAGCCAACCTTGCACTAATCGGTTTTAAATAGGGTGAGCTCCATCTTCCTACGAATCCTCTGACCAACAGACACGGATCATGGTATGGGCTCGGGTTTCACTTGCCACCGTATTTGTTTGTGCGTGTATAAAGGAGTATAATAGAGGAAGAAAGAAATCTCGGAATGGGCGATGAGTGGGTCCGAGGGGGGTCGGAAGAGGAGACGGGAACATAACAAAAGGAGTTATGTTAATGCTAATATAAATCAGACAGGTGACAACATTAGCGGCGGGATGTGACCATGGGCCAGGTAGGAGCGCCTTTGTTCGCCCTGTCAGCGGTCGCTTTAATTACCCCGCCAAAACCAAACAACAAACAAGATTAGGAGCCCCTCATTGTCGGCAAAGGGTGTGTCTTACGGCAGGAGCAGAGAATCATAACCGTCCAGCCAGCCGGTTTAGGGAGTCTGATGGTCCAGGGAACAGGGTGGCTTTGGAAGCTTTCTCATAGAAGAAACACTTTGGTACATGGTTTTTGAGGGGTAATGTATAAAAAAAAAAAGAAAAATATAATAATAATATCAGATTTTATTGGCTAATTAAAAAAAAAATCCTTTTAAGTCTCTCAAATGTTGTAAATTACTATTCAGTCGACGTTTTGCCATAGAAGATACCATGAGGAAAGAAAAAGATATCACATAAATGCAGATCAGAGACAGTACATCTCACATCTACAATCTAAAAGACTGACCAGATAGACAAAGTACTTCACTCCGGGATAATTCAACATATTCATATGATTCATTTTCGGTGTTCCCAGACGCTCTCACATCTCTCGCTATGATCACTGTATTCCGAGCAAGGATAGCTTTATCCCAATTTCCTATGGCAATTCCTTCTTGGTGCCTTCTTATTAAAAACCCTCAGATATTCTATATTCTTGACCTCTTTATCCTGCATTCTTTCATCCATCCACCTCTTAAATAGACCTGCCGATTTGTATATCACTTCCTACAGAACTGCTTCCATTGCAAAATCCTTTATCATTCGTGCTGCTTCATTCTGGAATTCCTTACCCATCTCCATTCGTAAAGCTTCCTATCTGTTCCTATCTAACCTCATTTAAACACCATTTCTTTTTACACCTTCTCAATGATCAATCTTCCGCATACATGTAATGAATAAATCTCTAAATGTACGTTTGTACAAATATGTATATATATATATATATATATATATATATATATATATATATATATATATATATATATATATATATATATATGTAGCTTTTTGAATTTTTTATATTCAATTTTATTTATACAATTATTTATTATTAGTCTTTTATCTTAAAATTTAATTGAGTTCCAGTAATGCAGCCAGACAAATGTTGCTTGAATTGTTCATTTTTGTTATTTTTAGGGGACTTATATAGTCCCAGACCAATATTTACAAAAAATAAAAATACATAACAGACACTTATGTTGTATTTGATAATATATAATTTCGCATATATTGAGTATATAATAAAATTGTCTTGAAGTGATATACTATCTCTATTCGGTTAGTATTTTTTAGCCTCTTGATATGAGATGCACGATAATAAAATATTGAAGTATTTTTTTTTAAATAAATTTTTAATAGAATGATACTTCACAGGATTTATCGGTTGAGGAAGCACTTGAAAATTATAACATACTAATGTTTTCTTATTTTTGATACGTTTTTAATGGAAAAATTATTGAAAATCTTTAAAAAAAACAAACGACAAGCTTGATGATAAAATCAAATGAAAATTAGTGGGTATAAAAAAACAAACATATGTGATTTGTTATAACAAATAACATTATTTTGGAAAATATTTTTTTATTTTTTAACTGTTAACTAGATTACCAATAATTATCTATATTTCATAAAACTCAGCCCCATCTATTTTTTATAATTAAAATGCGATTCAAAATTTAAGCTCATGAAACTATTTAATAAATAGCTATATGTTATAATATTATATGTTATATATTATATTTTATTACACACACTATGTTATAGATGTTACACATCTCTATCTCTCCTTGAATGATTCATTCAATAATAATAAATATTATAAAAATAAGATATTATAATAAATAATTTAATAATATAATAATGTTATAATAAAAATAAGAAATATAAAAAAGCTGTTCTGTTCTGCCCTCTGTAAATATTTAAATGATAAAAGAACATGCTGTAATTTAAATTGAAATCAACAATACAGATTTAAGCACAAGCCAATGAGGAGCCGAGTTGCCAAAGAATTTCTCAGGGGACAGCTTTTCAAAAATTAAGACCAATTCCCTTTAAAATGCATTATGCAGTAACATGATTATAAATAAGAAGAAGTAATTCGTAGCTATGAAAAATATAACAAAATTATGGTTGTTCCGAAATCTCTAGATCGCAACCCGCAATGTTTTCTTAAGTTGTTTTATATGCGCAATGCATTAGGTTTGTAGCTTGTGACATCAGAAAGGTTAAGTTGCAGTGTCGTAGAATCGTCTGCATTGCAACTTTCTATTCTAAAGTGAAAGAAAAACTGATGACATTGTGGTACACACTTTCATCGCTAACCTCAATGCACTGAGATGAATTCTTTCCATTCAACTCTCGGTTAGCTAGAAGTACGCTTTGGAAGTATTAGGTATGTGATTTCGTTAAGAGTTTTGTACAAATATCTTCTATTTAACTTTTTGCTTTCACTTACCTATATATGAAATATGTAGGTAAAGGAAAGTATTCCATTTTCAATAATCCGATTTTTCAACGGAAATATACATTATATGGAAATATACTTTGAGTCCAAAAACCAAATCTCGCAAAATAGTTTGTGCGTCTATTTCTGTTTGAACAGCCTAGCCTAAAAACGAAAAGTTGTAAGAAACTGAAATTAAGCATTTATGGTAGGTATGCGTCTGGGATGTTACGGCAACTTTTTCGTCAAAATCGACTTCCCTCAAGTGCCACTTTTTATCACTGATTCCACAGATGTTTACAAATTTTCTCGAAAATGGTTCTAACGATTTTGATGAAAATCGTTACATCAATGTATAATATTTAATATCAGCAAGGTCTTGTCCTCATTGAAATCATCTGACAGGACTTCAGAATTTTCAAAATTTCTTCCTTTAGAGTACTTTTAATTTTGTTTATTTGAAATAAAGAACCGTCTCTCATTGTTAGTGGTAATAAAAAAATGGAGAAGTATAAACTGTGAAATAATTTTATCATTAACTAAAAGAGAACTAAAGGAGAAATATTTTCTGAAGTTCAAAACGAATTTCCGGAAATAAGAGTAGTAATAAAGATGTATAGCGTACCGTTGGAAAGATTTAAAAAAATATCTACCATATAACGCCATAGAAGGTAATGGATAATGACGAAAAACCTATAAACTTAAGTGACTGTTGTAGTTAATAATTTTATCCTTATATATTATTTACTGGAAATTAATGTTTCTTTGGGAACTAAATGGAATTTTCTTGGAAACTAAATGGAAACTTTTCATATTTATTTCAGGCAGGATGCAAGTGAAAGTTTTTTGATGCGCGCACCGCATCAGATTTTTTTTATTGGTTAAAAATTATTTTTTTATTCCTGGTTTCGAATCTGTACTGGTACCTTTCCATTTCACCTGATACTTAGAGCATGATGGTGACCATACTGCTTAGCGTTGTTCCATCCACGGCCTTGCTGCGCTATATGTATTATTTATAATCCTTTCGACTCTATCCTGGAACTAGAGGATAGAGATATGTTTAGCCTAGTTTCACAATAAGAAGGAGGAACCTATATCTATAAATACAGACAGCTCCAGATAGCTCTGCTCGCTCTTCTCTAATTGGTTCCTCTCCTTAGTCTGTTTCATTTATTGCTTTTCGTTCCGCCTCTTTTCCTTCGTGTCATATCATTTGTCATCACTAATTAAACTTTTTGATCTGGATAATGGACGAATTTCTGAAAAGGTAATGAGCGCTGAAGTGACGGGCAGACCGAGGCGTTAGATTACGATTTATACGCAGTATCGGTACCGAACCCTCGGGTTCACTAACCTTTAATATTTACTCCAGATATGACGAATTGATCTAAACACTTCTGGAATGGATTATTTTTTATTTAAAGAATTTATTTTAATTACCTTAACTGCTTACGAGATACGAGATGTGATCGTGTATGACCGAGTGCAATGTTTTAAAAAAGAATGATAAAGAAACAAAAATTCTGAGAGTCAGAGAACTAAATAAATCGAAATGTAATTATCTTTATTCTAATTGAAAAGAGGAATCCTATTTCCTTCGTGGTCCCAACGTCATTTGCATTGGAAGAATTTGGAACTTGGAAGACAGCTTCGAATAATTATAAATTATCTGTCTCCAAAGCAATGTCTCCATTTTTATTAAATTGTATAGTTAAAAGATTTATAGTTAATTTACTAGTCTTCGTTTAAACTAAATTAAAAAAAAAAGATTCTTTATTATTATGATTATCATTATTATTATGAGAATAACTATTTTTTATATATATATATATATATATATATATATATATATATATATATATATATATATATATATGTGTGTGTGTGTGTGTTAAGAAAGTTCGATTCCGGCTGTCGCAAAAAATATACTTTGTCGTTAACTATATTTTCTTGAATGCTTTACAGGTTTTTGTTTAACCATTTTTATATTTTTTTCCAAGTTAATATACTTCATTATTCTGCATTTATTTCATGAAGTTTCGAACTACATTCTATTAATTATAAAACATCTCAAGCAGGAGCGTACACAGAACTTTTTTTTCGAGGAGAGATTTAATTTTTTTTCGGAGAGGATTAATAAGAATAAGGCCAATAATCACCTAAACGTCTATAACCACCAAATTGGAGGTAACTTTTAAGGATAGAGATGGAAAATTGGATCAAAAATGTTTCTTAGAAATTACCAAAAATATTACTTACAGTACAAACTTTATGTTTTTTCGTACATTTCGGGGTAGAGGGGATATATCCCCCAATCCTC
Organism: Rhaphigaster nebulosa; assembly: GCA_948150685.1. NCBI lineage: Eukaryota > Metazoa > Arthropoda > Insecta > Hemiptera > Pentatomidae > Rhaphigaster > Rhaphigaster nebulosa. The sequence continues at coordinate 107,589,369 of OX411310.1, read as the reverse complement.
TCCTGCATACGCCAGTCATCTTAAATAAATACAGAATAATGAATTATGAATGTATTAATAAAAAACTAAAAAAGATCGAAAATTGATTTTTAAAAATATATATATATATTATGTATATAAAGTGGGGAATATCTGACGGTTGAGCGTAATCCTGGCCAGATCACCTCCTTTATAAGTATTAGCAAGGCTTTTTTTTAATATAATTTTTCCCGTTTTGGCTGATGTGAAATGAAAACTTAATATTTTTTGTTCGTAATATATATATATTTCATAATCAAATTTTCTGAAAAATCGTTATTTTCTATCTCAGCAACGTTATTTTCAAATTTGGATGAACAAATGTTGTCTAGTAAGTGTAGATTAAGAAGTTTCGTGAAATTCGACGAACTGGTGGATCCTTTTATTATTTTTTATTTCTAGTAAATATATAATATATACCATTGTTTCTCTAAATGTCAATTTTTTTAATTTTCCTAACATCTGAATTGATATCGGTCCACTTTTTAAGTGATTCTGAAATTTGATAGATTCTGATACAGTAGGTTGCTAAATATCTGAAGAGTATAATATTCCGAATTATTTTTCGAAAAATATTTAAAAAACGTTGGGTTTTTTTTTGCTTCTGAGCTGTACCTACAAATTGATTCCAAGATTTGGGCCATAAAGAACTGGGTAAAATAGTAAAATAGAACCCAAGTTCTGCTCAATGTTTTTTCTTTAGGACTGAATATATTTTTTAAAAGCTACCTCAAGAGACCCAAGGGTTCGAGGAAGCGCTGTGCGGTTAAAACTGGGTCAGGCATGCCTTGCTCACTTACACTAGCTGACTCGGGCTCGCCTACTTCTCGCAAGAAAGTTGATCGTTTTCTCCTTCTGTTATGGACTCCATCTTCGGCTTGGCCACTTTTACCGTCGTCTTCCCTCCGCTGCCTTCGCGGAAAACCAGTTTTTGTCTGGTCCGGTCAGACTGCAAGGTGAGGTAGTCGCCATATCCGTCAACTTGCCCCTTTATGGAGCAGCAATTTCTTGTTTATCTCTCAACGGGATATTATTATTAGTTTTCACCATTGCTATATACGTAAATGAAGGAGGTAAATTAATGAAGCCCGTTAATTGTCTAAATTGGTTGTATGCAAATGAACTAATATCACAATTTTCTATCACAACATCCTATCATGCAGTCAAGAAATGGATTTCGAAATAATTAAAATATTTATCATTAGTCTACGTTTCGACCCACCTTACAGGTCTTCAGGGCTAAATGAGCAAGATGCAAAGATAGGAGTATAAAATGACATTTATAGAGAATGATATAATTATTAACAAAGTTAATAAAAAGAGTGATACATTGTTAATTATTACTCTATCATGATAATAAAAATTCATCTCTGTATCAGTTATTGATGTTTTCATTTTTCAACTTTCTTATTATCCTTTTTCATTTTTCCTTTTTCCTTTTTCATCATGTTAATATTTATGTCACTCTCTCTCTATATATTATATCATGCTCATTTATTCCTGTTGAACACCTACAATGTGTGTCGAAATGTTGGCTTATAATAAATAGTTGAAATATTCTAAGATCCATTTATTTGCCGTCACCCAGAACAAATTATCCTTCATTTTCTATCGTGCTAACCATTAAATGTTAATATATAAATAAATGTTTTAATACTCAATTAAGAACACCACACAATAATGTTAAAAATAAAACTCGCAACATTATTATTATGCTATAATATTGCGTACCTATAAATATTAGAACCTTACATAGGGACTATAAAATAATAAAAAAATCACACTTTTATATTCCAATATTAATAAAAAAAAATTGATCAGGAAATTTGCGATTGATCCACTACTTCTACTAGCCTGGGTGTTGGAAAATTTTAATTTATTATTTGTCCTTTTGTTATTTAAATTTCGCTTGTTCCTGTTCGTGTTTACATAATGTTTGTACAAGGCTGTTAAACATTAAACTTGTTATAATAAACATGGAAAACCTCCGTTCATTTTGAAAAAGCTTCTTTTTGAAAAACTATTGAATTGGATTCAAATTCGCGGTTTAATTTTTAATTAAATATATCTATATCAGGAAAATATTGTAGAAAAAATATCCAATTATTTGATGCAAAAAATAATAAAATAAAATTTTTAAAATATTTACCAATAACTTTGGAATATCACATTGAAATTTGTTCAGAGGAATTCATTGGTGTTTTTAGAAATTTATAAATTTGTTTAACCGGAAAATATATTTAAATGAATTATAACTAAAGTTAACCAGTATTTCAAGAGTTAAGTACTTATATTACATTATATTTACAAATATTTTTGAGCCTATAACTTTCCACTGTATTGGAAACTAGGGGCCAGAAGTCGATAAATACAATATTAAATTTTCGATAAATACAATATTAAATAAATATATTGATAAATTATTAATAAATAAAAATATAACGTTTTATATTGACTTGCTCAATATGAGCTACTTCGAAATGAGAACTTGTCGGATTCGCTATAAAAAAAAAAAAAAAAAAAAACTGTGCTAATTTACTTGTAAGTTTTCAAAAATACTATTTTAGCTTTAACTATTATTTTTTTTTTATTAATTTCTTATTACTATTATTCTTATTATTAAAATAATGTTTCTCGTCTTTTACAGGCGACGGGCAGTTCTTACTCGTTGAAAGTTCAAGTACCAGACCAAGAGGTAAGTTCATATCAAGTTCTTCATTATAAGTAATTCATTCATTTACCAGACAATTGATTAATCCCTTAAAATAAAGTAATTAGGTACTTGAGAGGACCTTTTCTTAATCCTGTAAAAACTGAGTAGTCCTGTCATATAACATGGATGGAACTTCAAACTCAACCATGATTACATGCTTAACAAGTAACAATGCATTTGAGGAGTTTTCTATAAAAAGTCATTACATCTACTTTTGGAAAATTATTACAAAAAAATTATTAGAAGGGCATCTCATGGAGATAAGGCAAATTTGTATTGAAAATATTGATTCGTGACGTCTATTTGACAGGAGAAAATTTAAGATTTGAAATAAATTGAATAAATTTTAGGTATAGAATATTAATTTGTCAAAAAAATATTTGTTTTTGAGGATTGGATTTATTAACTTTTAATAGAAAACTTCTCATTGGTTTTAATAAACAATTTTTTTTAACGTTGTATATTTCCGATATTATGGCTAAAAATATTTGAAGATAGCTTATCTTAAAATGCCTTTTAAAGAAAATCTGTTCTGTGTCAATGTGTCAAGTCATGGAATTAAATGTAATTTCATCATATTTTATTTTACCGAAGTCTTATCGACGCCGTTATTTAAAAAAGGGCGTAGCGCCATTTGGCTAACTTTACAGGAAACACATGAATCGATTTTTCCCTAAATTACAATTTATATATTTATTAATTGTATTCTTTATTATATGCTGTAGGCGTTTATTAATCTGCCAAAACCATTATAATTACAATTTATTTTAAAGCACTGGTTAAGGCCAGAGTGACGACTGAGAGTCGTTAGTATTTGGTGCTTACGTCATCAATATTCGGTTTATAGACCATTTCCAAATTTGTTTCTCGATATATCGTGAGGAAGAATCGATAGAGGCGATATTTACGTCACATAATCGATTGAAACATAAATTTCGATTTTTTGGCGCTCAAGCCTTTTTCAAAAAAATTACTTCGATATAATATAATAAAAGTCTTTGGAATTAAGAACAACAGAACGGTTGAGAAATATATTACGTCTATTATCATCGGTCGAATCCAAGACCTTATCTTGAAATTACTTATTTATCTATTGTATGTTGCAATTAACCAACGCCTGGAGATACCATATGAGTTATCCAGACTTTTCCTGTCAGAGACATGATATCAAATTTCTATGATGATTAAAATCTTTTATAAAAAAAAACTTCTCAAATCATATCGTCTCGATGTAAGGTGTGATGCCTCATAAACCCGAAAAAATAAAAAATATGTTCTTTAAACCATTTATGAAAAAAAAAATGAATGTATCATTCTAGAGACATCTCGTAAGTCGAAAAAAAATATATGCATCCAGCAATACTATGGTAGAAACGAGAAAAAACAAATTCTGAAATCGTTTTTTCTTCCTCTTGAATAATTGACTTTTTTGAGTAACGAGTTCAAGCGACGACATCTCCTTTGTGGGATTCAAAATGTAAATAAGCAGTTTAATGAACAATAGTTTAACATGAATACAAATTTAGTACATTTCTTAATTTCCATTTTAAATAATACACGTTTGTAAATAAAGTCAGTGCGTTATTTTGTTTTATAAACCATTTAAAATGTATTTATTTATTGCTTCAAAAAAAAAGAAGGCATTTTTGATAATGATTGCAGTCTGGTTAGTATTTTGTATTAAAAAAAATAAATCTAATATTCAAGTTTCCTGGCGTCTCCTTTTCGCCCTTGTACAGTGGGGAGTCAAGTACTTTTTTTATCGAGTAACATGTAGAAGGGAGGGGAGATAGGTAGAATATATGAAGTTTTTTTTAGTATCTAATTATTAAAATGCCAACATCTAACATTAAAATGTCAAAAGAATAGTACCTAAATTAACTAATTAACTAATTAACTACCTAAAATTAAATATATATATATATATATATATATATATATATATATTATTAATTCTTGATCATTCTCTGTGACTAGGTAGGTTTAGTTTAAAAAAAAAATGGAGAAGTTAAGTCGAAAGTAAGTCTTGTTCAAGGCATATTTTTAAGCTTTTTATATTATATTGTTTAAATATATACAGTATAATTATAGTTATTTATGTGAAAAACTCTTCTCTTCGATTTATTTATCAAATTTGATTGTAACTGATTCCGGTAATTCTTCTAGTTCTAACTATACTTTTTGGCAATTCTCCGGTAATTATAGTATTGGTATAATAGTGGTAATAATTTAATAATGGTAATAATCCGTTAACTCTCCTAATACTAACTATTGTGGTGGCAGTTGCATAGATTTAAATTTGTCTATGAATGTACTAAGTTTGTTGTACATCGACTTAGCTATTGGCATAATATTGATTTAATTTTCGTTTCATTTTTTTTTTTACTGGCTTAAAAATATATTTTATTATTTTTTTTTATACTATTCTGATGGAAGATTAATTTTATTTTGGGTAATTTTATGATATAAAATTTATTCCTGTATCTTCTGTTTTATTAAAATATTTCTTACATTGCATTCTGTAATTCAGAGATTGTGCTGAAGATGGGGTGATTCCCCTAAACGTTGAAAGCATAATGTAAGTAATCTTTAAATAAAACAGAAGATAATTTATTATTTTTAACTCCTCTCAGAAGTAACTTTTTTTTCTTGGAAAAAATATTTGTTCGGTGAACAGTCCCTCCCACAGGATTCAAAGACTTTATTCCAATAAGAGATCATTACTTTCTGTGCTGTTCTCATATTTTGCTTTGTACAAAAGGTGCCACAAATCTAAATATGAAATCAGGATTGTTAAGACTGTATTTTAGCTTCAATTCCACTGCATATGCGAAGGAATTTTCTTCTCTTTGTTCCGGTAAGATCCATTGTTGAGGGATGAGGAAGATCATCCTGAATAACCTTCGGAACCCTTCCATCATATACACCGAAGACACCAGCCCTCTGGAGGGATACCAGGAGATGCGATGGTCCCGTTGACAGCCCTGACCTTGCACTATCGGCTGCGAACAACATCACGTGGTGGGGTCGTTGCCACCTTGCCCTTGGCATTGGGCACATCTCTCCCTCCCCTACTCCTTTACATAACATCCTTTACGTCGCCATTATCTCTTCCTCAGCTTGTTATTATTTGTCTTTGAGATTTGCTCTTTCACCTTATTCGGGAGCCAATAGAGGAATTTGCAATACAAGGAGGAGCACACAATACGTCCGATATTCCTGCGCCAAAACGGGCTGGATATGTGGGTGGGTATTTTCAGCATGCGAAGCTTTACATATATATTTCAGTAATGTATAAAATATTCAATATTGGTTGTAGGGATGATTTCCACTGATGTACGGCATGGTTAAAAAAAATTAGTAATTACCTTTAGGTGAAAATAAGTTTGAAAACAAACCTATTTTCAGATAAATAAATATTCATATATATCGTTCACATGATAGAAGATTAATACAATAAAAAAAAAGTACAATTTTACATGAGAAGTCTTTGAAGTTATCAATATCTCTAACTCGCTATAAAACAAGTCGGGAATTTTCTAAGTTAATACTACTAACACTTTTAGTTTTTTTTTTTAAATAATCTTAATTTTTTTTTTATCATTTAAACATGGATCGTTGATTAAATCGTGGAAGGAACTTTTCATTTAAAAAAAAAAATTGCAGTAAATTTTGAAACTATAAATATGACATTTTTCTCAAATAAGTATAAATGAATGGCAAATTTCAGAGCAACAAAAAAAAAATTTCGTATAGTGGCACTTTCTTCTTCCAAACTAACGATATGATTTACCTTTAAATTACTATATTTCAACATTCTTTAGATCTATTTAACTATAGATATCTTGCATTATTTTTAAACAAAAAATATTTTTTTATTTAAATTATTTATTGAGTATTACGGCTAAAGTGCAAATAGAATCAGTAAATGAACTATAAGGGAGCGGAGTAGTTCAGTGGTAAGGCGATGTGCTATCATGCCCTCGGTCCCGGATTCGAGACCGGCTGTGGCAGATAATTATTTATTCTGTTATCAGCAGTGGATATACCTTGTGGAATCGGGAAACCCTCCTGGGGCTCACTCAGCCTCTATAAAGTGGGTACCCTTAATTTGGGAGAAAAACCTGGCGGTTGAGCGTGATCTCAGTCAAAGCACCTCCTTGCACAACCATTGGCTTAGAAACAGTACGGTCCTTACCAACTACTGAACCCAAGACCCTTCATGGGTTGTAGTGGTACAGGTTTTTTTTAAAATGAACTATAGAGTCTATTATAATATGACAATGACTTGTGAAGAAACTACCCATTGGTAGCATTAAAACGATTTATATGTTCCCTTAGACATCTTCTTTTCAGACGCCTTGGAGAGTTATTAGAGATAGATTGGGATGAAAAGTTACGAACTAGTGAGTTTCTGAAGGTAACAATATTGCAATTAAAGGAGATAAATCTATTTACGGTAAAATCAGACGTATGCGAAAAAATAAATAAAATTTGATTTTATATCATTTTGATACTTATTAAAAATAATATGAAAAAATGGATGTCGGTAAAAAATTCAGCCATGAAAGTGGAGTGATCGTCAGTAAGGCCATAGCAATCTTTTTCAATCCAAGCGTTAAAATCCTAAATTTAAAATACTTATAAGTAGTATTAGTTAAAAATTAATAAAAATAAATAAATTAAGCATATCTACCATTGACAAATTATTTTATCAATTATTACAGAGATACTTATGTTAATTTAGTAATATTTTAGACACCGGACATATATAAGCACAAGAAATAATCAGTCGAGATGCCAAATAAAAAATATTAACTTAAAAATTGATTAGTATTAATAACATTACCGATATGTTTCTTTTTTAGTCAATCCTTACACTTACACCGGTGGTACGTAATAAAAAAAATTAATTTGATTATATTAGATAATAAATATGTAATTTTAAAAATTTATACCATGTAATTTTTAATAATTTTATATAATTTACAGTTCAGATCGAAGATTTAATTATAAATTGTCGAATAATTCTTTAACACTTCGGCATGCTTTTTGTTATTGCTATTACCGTAGCAACCAGACGATGACTATAATTGGTCGAAATTCCTGGCGGCTAGACCATAAAAGAACTGGAAAGTTATTGGATAATAAAAAATCCTCTGAATTTTATGACTTCAATTAAATCTGTAAATCAGTTAAAAATATATTTTTTTGTAGTGGGTATATTTTAATTAGTCCAAAACGTTTTATTTTGAAAAATAAAAGTTTCATCCTGCTTGATAAATTTTTTTAAAAAATCTTTTGGTTTTAATTTCAATTATCTATGGAAAAAAATCTAAAAGTGTAGAAGATTCCAAATGTTCTCTTAAATAAAAATAATCCTTTGTAATTGATATGGAAGAATAATTTGTTTTAATATTTAATTTCATACACAGCTTTAAATAAGAAATTATTATAATTTTGTTAAATTAAAATTTTTTTTTTAACAATTCGCTTCAGCTCTAAATACTTTTAAATCGGACTAATTAATGTCGATTGTTGAATTATAATAAAATTTGGCTGCTACTCTAGATAATTAATTTATTTTTCTGTTCTCGTCTCTCCGATTTTTCATAATTAATAATAATATTATTTACTTATTTAACATCGTGCACAAATAAATCAATCATAAAGTAATGTGTATGGGCTTAGACTGTCAAACTGTTCCAAGAAATATTGATTTTGATTTTTTTAATCATTTCTCAAAATTACTTTTTTCTTACCGATAACAATCGAATAACAATATTTGGTATTATAGGTACATGCGAAAGCAATTTCAACAAAAAAGAAACGTAAAAGCAGTGGTGTCTTTTCATTAATTTCTCTGGAAAAAAATGACTACAATTGAGAAAAATATCTGATGACTTCCTTGTGCGCCTATTAAACTATAAATCGGTGGCTCAAAAAGTGATCCTGAATTTGGTTACTAGTTTCCGAAGATTGCAGTATCTCAAAAACGACACTTAGCGTAGCGATGTCCATCTATTGGCACACACAGACCTACACACACATAAGCTCTCGTTTCTGGAGGTCTCATTCCGTTATTATATGTCGTTTTCTTTTAGTAGGTAACAAGTTCCTAAGAGATTTCTTCGTGTTTCGTGACAATATTAGACCTATGGTACTGAATAAAGCATTGGAAATCGACGGTTTCGACATTTTAAGCGGAAGAACCTGCTTAACTTATATCTTATTCTCCTGCTGCACATTTGTTAGGTAGGAAAACAAGTATTTTACGCTCAATTTTAATCCTTAAAACAAGTAATAAAATTGTTTAATTAGAGTGGCAAAAAAATCGCGTTTGTAATCTTTATCACCGAACCATATGATCTCTATATTTAATTGTAATATAATTTTTGATCAGTTGGCATCCGCATGATGGTATAGAAGGATCAATCTAATTAGGGATTGATAAACTATTTGCCACTTCGATAAATTTATTTTATTGAAAACTAGTTTCGAATGTTACACATTCATCTTCAGTTTCTAAAAACACAAAAAATTCAAAAATAAGTAATATTTAATAAAATAAAATAAGCTATATTTTTGATTTTTTATGTTTTTAGAACTGAGGGTGAATGTATAACATTCAAAACTAGTTTTCAATAAAATAAATTTATAGAAGTGGCAAATAATTTATCAATCCCTAATAAGTTTTGATGTCAGTTTATTATGACCTTCAAGTAAAGTACCCATTCCGGCTCACCAATTTTGACCAAAATCTAGTATATTTACTTATATTGATATAAAAGTCTTATTTACCAAGTTTGAGACGTTTTACATTAATTAAGTAATTGTTGCAATTTTTAACTGTACAATAAGAACATAAAAAAATCAATCATTTAAGTAAAAACTAGTATATTTAAGTTACCCAACGACTGTTTTTTGCCCTTGTATGTACATAGTGGAGTCAAGTATCTCCTCAATAGGGGTTGCTTTGGAGGGGTGTCCGGGTTGGTACTCGAACAAGTCAACTGTTAACGAAAATTCTATACTTTTTTAGATACTTGTATTTAAATGTTTAAATTAAAGTATTTATAATCAAACAATAAGTTTCTTATTGTTTGGCTTGAGTCTTATGATATGAATTAGAATTTTGTTATCTACAATTGTGTCCGACCAGACGGTATATATCGGGCGTTGTCAATAATCTACATAAAAAATATTTTTGAAATATAAAAAACAACAATATTTTATACAAAATGGATACTGAATATTATGGAGGATGTACGAAAAAAAAATATAAACTGTTAAAACTTAGAGTATATAATTATTTGCAAGGGAAAAGAAATATTTTTAACTAATAATAATAGTACATATACAAAACTATCCTAAAACTATGCATAGCTATTATAAACAACGAAATATCAACTTACACACACATATATATATATATATATATATATATATATATATATATATATATATATATATATATATATGTGTGTGTATATATATACAGCTCATTCAATAAATGTACATAATTAAAATTGTTTATAGTTATTATATATTAAACCACAGTAGTTATTACATAAAAAACCACGATAATGGGTTCAGCATATATATATATATATATATATATATATATATATATATATATATATATATATATATATATATATATATATATATAGGAGAAAACCAAAAACCAAATGATTTAAAAAATAATAAAATGTTCAATTATTTGTATCATCAAAAGAATTAAGATAATTAAAGTTGAGTATGCCAAAAATTATTTCTCATTTATTACATATTTAGATTTTACTTTTATTTGTAATTATAAAAATAAAAGATACGGTTCAACTGGTTCCGTAGGCACCTAAGTATAAGTGTTTCAATTTTTTTTTTCAATCCTTTATTATTATAAATAATTATAAAGTATTTGCTCATATGCATAATAGATATTTAACCAGTATTCTTCCTTCACTAAATAATTCATTAAATGAATAGAGAATTGAGATGTTTATTCCGTAAATATAGCTCAGTTGTGGATAAAAATATCTTCCTTATCTAGACCCCGTGACCTTGTTTCGTGTGCGCACAAAATTTCACCTTTTTCTGTGTGGTAGTGGAGCTTATCTGGTCTTCGTTTTGATGATTACAATATCAATTAGTTCAGGAAGGATAAGAAGTTTTACAAACTAATTGATTGTATTTGTAGATTATTTTATCACATTTAAAGCTCCCATTTCAAAATACTTGATTTTAGAACGATATTGATTGTGAAATTCATTGAATGTTTGTTAATTTTATTATTATAAATCCTTTCTTTAACGCAAACCTCTATGAAAAAGCTTGTTTTGAAAAGTTACTTTAAGTCGGGTTATAACTTATTCTTTTTTTTAAATTTATATGAAACATAATAATATCGGCGATTTTTTAATTGGCTCAAAACATTGTTTTGTTTTTTAATTGTAGAAAATCCTTTTTAAAAGCCTTTTTACAAAGATCAGCACAATATTATTTTATTTCTTCTAGACGAGATTTTCAACTCTCTATCTATGTTAATTCATGCATTTCGAGATATATCAAATCCTATTTCAGACCCAAACTCTAAGGACAAAATCTTGAGTAGCTTATAGAATCGTATTAGTTTACCAGCAATTGATATACTACTACAATAATAATAAAAAGTTTTGGCGAAGTCAAAGGTTCGATACTGAAATCAATAATTGCTGTCTACTATATGTACCTCTCTCCTCTGAATCCCGCAAAGACCCAAATCTACAACGTCTGCCTTAAACAAAATTCTTCCCCTACCTTTTCGGAGATTGATTCATTATAGTCGTGGTGTTATTACTTTAATTATTATACTCCAATTCACCATCGTGTAGCCTTATAAATTCTGCAGTCGCTTCATTTATCTTCGGGCCAAAACTACCATAATATATAAATACACACACACACATATATATATATATATATATATATATATATATATGCTAATATTTCACGCAATATTAAAATAAACATATACAAGCTTATAAAATAAAAAATATATACATATAAAGAATTCCTACTGTGGCAGATATTCATGAAACAATGTTAACCGCTAAAAGAGACAGAAATTATGCGAACAAGACTCGAAAAATGCACCAAAATGAAAAGTATTGAAGCATACATAATGCGCAGTTTCAAGATAATAAAAATACAAAAATTAGTTTTAGATGAGCAGCTGACTTCAAAACTGGTTCAAAGCGGGAGTGTGAGCGTTAGGCATTTATTTATAACGTCTTGGGAGAATTTCTATTTGGGTTTATGTAATATTTATGAGATCATTAGGGAGTTTTCTCGAAATTTATTGTCATGTTATCTTGTAAACAAAAAAAAAAAATTACAAATACACTTTTGGGAGAGTTTGGAACTTTATAGCTTAATTAAAAATATTAAACTATTTTATTTATGTTATAAAACGATAATAATTTGCATATTTATTTAAACTAAAAAACTAACGCACATTACGCTATGGGATGGACAATAAAATCGAACGTTGATTCTTGTTGTGTATACTTCCTCAACTAATTCAATATATATCATATATATTAATTTAATGAATATATTTCAATATATTCAATCATATATTTTAATTCCATTTAGTTCAATTTTTACAAAACAAATTTCAGTAAAGTATACTGAAAAACTCCTTTACTTTACGAGTATTTCTTCCTCATTACCGAAGGTAGGGAAGCTTTTGAATTAACGCAGAAAGAGAAACAAATTTTTGTCCTAGAATAGAAAATTTCCACTCCCATAGCACCTTTTAGACCTCATAGAATATTTTTTTTTCGTATCTGTCTGCCTGCATACAAATATATAACAGGAATAACACCTACAACCGTCATTTCGATTTTGATGAAATTTTGAGTGTTGTGCGGATTGTTATCTAGATGGTCCCATATCAATTTCATCAAATGTCGTTTATTACTTTTGTCTAAGCATGCGCAAACGTATCTGCTTGACAGGCATATATTTGGAAAACGGACAAATAATTTTGGACCAAAATTGGAGGAAAGTTGTGGTCTGGAGTACAGATGATCCAGGAACAAATTTCATATATTTTGAAATAGACAATTAAAACTTTGAATTTGTTTTCTCTTATATGCCCACTAGAAATTGTATTGACCTACCTGGCAGTAAAATTTCTTAATAATTTTGGCATTCTTATTTTATTAATAATGAACTCGGGAATTCAAAATTATAAATAAAACTTCTACCCTCTATTCTCAGCTCACATTATTTGGGTTTAGCGTCAATTCAATCATAAGGCCTCAAAAATTAAAAAATTTGCAATTAAATGATTAAGTCTCCTCTATTCGTAAATTAAGAAGTGGAACGCGGGACTGAGAATCCATACGCTGTTTTCTATATTCTTAAGTATCAACATGAATTCCTTAACAACAAAAATATGAATCGATTCAGATATAATCTCTACTTCATTTCTATTGGTATCAATAAAAATATCAAATGCATTTGATAATTTTTTTTTCTGATTAAAATCTGTTTTAATTTAGTCTGCTCGATTGTCCTATTTTTTATCAGAGGCTAGCCCGAACTGTCATAGGATACGTTATCACTATCAGATTTTCTAATCTGTTTATTGTCATGGTAACTGATGTGTGATAATATGCTCCAGTTACTGACAGTTGACAACAGTTGAAATGTTATTCTCATTAACATATTCTTGGCATCGTTTAATTTCTCATACCATGTATGTGGTATTTCTGTCAGTCTTTTAAGAGCCCCCAAAACCCATCTAATATATTTTAAGGAATTTTGGTTCTAATTTAAAAAAATGAAAATCATTTCCAGTAGGTTCTCTGTAGGTGCATGAAAAAAAAATGGTTTGAACTAGTAAAATTATTGCCTTATCTGAATTTATCTGTTAGACCAATAAAAACCCGTGTAATTACTCAAAAATATTTTGAAATACCATTAAATTTTAACGATCTGAGTCCTTAAAATTTTTTTAGTTTTTTACCAACATTTTAAACACCACGAACACTGTCATCGCATGGTTACCGTTGCAAGCTGGGTTATTAGAAAGTGTGTTGCTTCCTCACATACGCTCTAATAAATACACACCTTTCTCCTCTATGACCTCCCTTATTAGTACTTCCAGGCATTAATATATATATATATCGCACATCCAGAATAAAAGAGGCACGACTAAAAATTTCTAACCTCACCAATTTTTATATTCGGACCAGTATCATCCCAAAGAGCAGATAGCTCTCGAAAATCAGACCAAAACAATAGACACAATAGGTGATCTACCAGAAACATGTGTTGGAGGAAACACCGGAAACTTCTATGCAGAACTTAATCTGCGTCTAATGTTCGCTCTAACAAAAACACATGCCCATTTCATTAAATAAATTTATAGGATGTCAAGTAAGTGACAGAAAATTTTTGAAAAGGTGATGGTAGATCTCATCAGAACATTTCATATGTTCAAGTTCACATATATTTCGTATATAAATATGGATATATGTGTGTGTTTGTGTGTGTGTGTGTGTATATATATATATATATATATATATATATATATATATATATATATATAATAGAAGAAAACAATGTTAAATAAACATAGTTTACTGAAACGAAATAACCACCGTTATGAGTGTGTGTTAGAAGTGCCCTTATCACATTATTGGATTATTATTACAAAATCCTTCAGTGGTTTTTAATAAAGATATTAAAATCTAGGTTGTGATAATATCAATTAGATTATTAAGATATTATCAATACCCATAAACACACATTTATATATATATATATATATATATATATATAATAATTATTCTGTTCGTGTCTTTCTCTCGCAAAGTACAGTCCTTGTATTACAACATGCATTCTACAAGCATATTGCGTTTATTGCATTAATTATTGTTTCAAATAATTTTGTTTTTATTCATGTTACATTATTTGGAAATAAATGTTAGAAGAAATTCTTGGACAGAAAAAAATAAATATATATAATATTAGAATAAATTAATATAAATATGAAAGAAGAAAATTATTATTTATGAAATATATTTTAAATTATACAGGATAAACAATAAATACCTATTATACTCTTTATTAACAAAATATTTCATTTTACGGTTACAGTCACATTGCATTTTTTAATAAAAATCAGAAATACCTATAAGCATTTATTGCTTCTTGAATGTATAAGTAAAAAAAAAAAAAAAAAAAAAAAAAAAAATTAAAAATGATCAACAATTGCCTACCCAATTATTATCTGTTGATTTTATTTTCTAGTAATTTGAATAATTTCAATTTTGTTTAATAATATCAAAGATAATTTTTATAAGGTTCGTATAAGAAAAAAATAAGTTAATGAATTTCGCTACTAAGCTATCTTGCGATAATCTAAACGAATAAATTTGATTAGGATATATGAAATCTAGAAAATAATATTTTTTATAATTCATTGTTATAAATAAAGTAAAATCATATAAATACAATAAAATGATAAAAATTTCCTGTTTCCAATTTTATTATTATTTTTTAATATTTTTTTTGTTTATAAAGTTATTAATACCCTCCGGCCTGTGAAATTTATCATAATTTAAATCATTCTTGTTATATGCTATATAAGAAGTAAAAAAAACGCTTTAGCTATATATATATATATGTTTATAGGACGCGATTTCCTATAAACGCGACCGCTATTATTAGGAAATCGATAAAGCCACGTAAACGTCTAGTGAAAAGTTGTTTAAAAGTCTAATTAACTTCTTATTTAAAATAAACAACAAAACACGAAATTCCCTCTTTTAAAGTTGTTTTACAGGATTTTTTTTTTCCATATCCCTTTCCCTCGCCATTTAGGGGAAGTAACATAGCATTTCCCACTTGTTCTATTGTTGCTTCGGAAGCAACCTGTTCTTTCAATTGAAGGGCTCTTTCGTAAGTTCAAGTAGAGCAAATGAGCAAAAAATTTAAAATACCAGTCAGAAATTATCCGGAGTCAATGTAATTTTTTTTATCTGATTTTTATAACGGAAATTTTTTAAAAGGGTGTTTTTCTCGTTTAAAAAGTGGAGATTCAATTAAACAACATAGAACCTAATTCTTGAATTGAATTTTGAATTTTTGGAGAAACTTATTTTTTTTTAGTAAGTGCTTAAAAATATTTAATGATTCAACATTTTAATGCCATTTTTCATATCTTTAGTTTTAAGGACTATGAATACACCTAGTAATGCGTAAACTTTAATTTTCTTTATTTTTATTTGTCTTGGCAACTAATTTATATTGCTATTGTTTAATTTGTTTTTTCATTTATATAACGTCTCGTCGACTACTAGCTCCGATTAAATTTATTTTTATTTGTGATGTATATTATTATCTTACTTATTTTTTATTAATATTAACATTATTGTTTATTTTTTTTTTAATTTTATTAAATGATTATTTTTTAAAATTATTTATTACTTTGTTATTATTCTCATTTCTATTTTTTGTTTCTTTATTGTGTATGAATGGTCTGAATGTATTCTTACAGTCCTAATACCTATTGCCCTTGAGTGTGCCAGTTTGTATTATTTTTCAATAACAAACATGAAAAAAAAAAAAGTAATATGTAAAAAGCAAGCATTATCGCACAGAACGAATAATTATAAAACTGCGGACGCTATAAAACTTTTTTAAAACTGAATTTAATCACGTTAAAATATAAAATAAGGAAAGATGAGTGAGACTCGTAGAATTAGCACTGTCTCACGAACAAAAGATGACCTCGAGACCTGATCTATTTCCTGTAGCTTCTCCTATCGGAACATAGTGATTAACCACATGTAGGTTTACTTTTGAACAAAAACAAAAAAAAAAAAAAAATCAAATTTTGAAAGAGCGCAATAGGTTTCAAAGCTACTTGAAATTTGTAGCGTCATTTTCAATAAAAAACCTGAAACTCACATAAAATATTTATTTAAAAATAACAAAAAATTTTAAGAAAAATTCTCTTTGAACTTTTCAGTGCGTTTAGTTTTTTTTTTTTTTTTTTTTTTTTTTGCAGAAGTGCTGATTGGTTAGAAATAAGAGAACAAAATAAGAAAATTAAGTTGGTGAAAAAAAAGTGTGTGGAAATTGTTTTTAATTAAAAATTCAATATTTAATATTTAAAATTGATCTAATGGTTTTAACTAGATCGATACTAGTAGAGTTTTGGGATCTTCTTTTTACTTATATATCTGGTCTGCAACTATGTGATTTTATATTTTTCAGTACTGTTAATGCCTGAATTGGAGTAACGTAGAAGCGTTTTCTTATTTACTGCAATTCGTAGTCCTGAGATTTTGTGCTGAAATTTTCTAGTAATATTCTAACAACACTTTTTGTCTCTTTTTTATCTCATTAATTAATTAATTACATTTCTTGAGAAAGTATATTTTAAAAATTAAAATTTATAATTACTAAAATAAAAGAATAGTTAGAAAAGGTTCCTAACAAGAAAAAAGTTATTTTTTTCTCTTTTAGATACCTGTTGATTATCCGAAAATTACCTAATAGGCCTAATATTCAGAACCTCCTGTCTTAGTAACCGGAGACGTCGCTACGGGAAGGGTAGGAGATGAGGTATCACCTCCTACAATAATTTGAAAATCCAAAAATTTGCGACATTTTGGATTTGAGAATCTACTTCAAACCGCGAAAATTGAGGTAAACATTTTATTCCAAGAGTTTCTAACGTTTAAAACCAATGCCAATACCTTTTAAGTCAAGAAATTAGGATTGTTGTGTTTGAATAGAAAAGAAAATTATTATTAGAAATCTGGTCAAAATCGTCGGGAAATTTTATTTTTTCCCTCCTTCCCCTCTCCAATAAATTTTTGTAAAATCGTCCCTGTTAGCAACTTAGCCCTAGAATTCCAACCTTGTTTAGGTTATTTACAGTTGTGCACCATACGGTTTAGTTGTCCAGTATTTCTGCTCTGCCATGGACAACACCGTATCCCGTAGCCGTAGACTATGACCGAAGGAACTGAGCTAGAACGCCAAGAGCGGAATCACAGAGATCGGGGTCGCGGTGGAAAGAAAACATAGTTACCTAACGTCGGTTAGTGGTTCGCTGGGAGCCAGCCCACGGAACAGAATTCATCCGTTCCGAGCTCTGTCGAAACTGAGCAGTCTGGCTGTTCGCCTTCTCTCTTCGCCGCTCCTCTTGCGTCCATAGCTCCTATCCCGAAAGGGAGAGATTCGAGTCTCTCAAAAGAAGAAATGAGTCTTGAAAAGCGACACAATCCACCAAACTTCAGAACGCAAGGTTATGGATGATTCACAGATAAGGTTCTAATATTGACAATTAGGATTGCGGCTAAAATGTTTGTGCATCGTATATGATACATGTATGAAAAATAACATAGCATTAATGGTTTTCCAAAAAACATAAAACAAATTGATTTTTTAGATCTCTTCTGAAGATCCCGAACTAGAAACTCGTTTTGGGGATGAAGATTAGAAACGCGTAGAATGGTTAGTTATAAGGACCGTAACGCTGGCCAATAGCGTTGATTAGACTTGCTCGTGTAATCCTCTGCGGGCCTCAAGCTGGGCCTTCCCTCCTCCTCACCCCCACAGTCTTCCCAATCAGTTCTATTGTACTCACTAATCCCGGTTCCGGAGGTTTAGTTCTTGTCCGCGTAATAATACCACTCATGCAATATATAGGCATCTTTTACTTGGTCAGGCTATCTGTAACATTGGGTTTGATAAATTGTATGTGATAATGTTTAAATATTATGAGACACTTAGAGTGTTACTAGTAGACAACCTCTGATGGCTATCTTAAGATTGCCATCCATCCTAGCAATAAGAATATGCAAAAAGTATTAAATCATATCTGACATTTTTTTTAATAGCTTCTTCAAGGTGAGATATTTAAATAAAATTGATTGGTCATATTTTAGAGGGTTGCAATATTCTCTACAATATTCTCTAACGATTGAATCTTCGTAATTCAAATGTACTACTTTAAGGTGCATACCTTAGCCAGTAAATTCTATGATTAGCGATGTGTTTTTTTTTTCCTAAGAGACGAGATGCACTCGGAACGAGAAATTAATAGTACAATTAATGAAGAAATTACCTCAAAAGGAATTAATTTTTTTAATTGTTGCCATTACATTAACTCACAAAGCAACGTAAACGAGGGGGTAATGGTAGAAATCAATTGTCTAAGGAATAGTTTAAAATACCCAAAAGTCGGTTGCTTTTTAGAATTTTATTTTTTATTTTTGTCCACTAACGATGCACTGTGTACCGCCTCAAAATAAGTATTATTCCATCCGTTTTGGGATCTAATCAACTCTGCTCAGAATCGAGCGCTCTGGTTTCTTTGTTCTGCATGCAGTAGATCATTTTAATATTTTACCTATAACGGTATTTATATTTTCCAAAATAACAATAATTTATATTTTAAAATAAAAATCATAACTTCACAACAAGCTCAAAACTCTAGTAATACCAGACACTCAATGAAACAATGATACAAATTTAATAATAACTTCGAACTGTTAGCGAAATCTCCTGATGATGGAAAACCTTTTAAAAAGTTTGGGTCGTTACATGAATGATTGAAAATATTTTATTGATGTTGAAGATTAATAAATTTTTGTTTGTTTAATACAAATTATTAGTAATACATTATTTATATAATATAAATAATATATGTATTGTATACATAGTAAATCCGCGTAGCGAAGTCATCCCTTAAGGAATCCCAACTTAAGTAGCCAACTCTCACTGGGATCTATAAACAGTTGAGCCCAACATTGCGAATTTCTTGGTCCTTTTCCTTATTCTGCTGGCATGCGCCACTAAAAATAAACCCTGATTCACTGGCTCGTTCACACAAACTGACAGAAAAGGAAAGTTATCTATTTCCTATTCCTAGCATTTCGTAATCTTTAGTTATTTCCAAACTAATATGACTAATATGTCTTTTTATTGTATTTTTTACATTAACCTTTGCTCGATGAATAAACTTGGATATTCCGTACTCTGATGAAATGTAGGATTTCAACAACAGCAGCGGACAGAAGACGGTTATGGTTTCTATTAGGATTCCGACCACAGCTCGCCCTAGCCTGCCAAATCGGTCACAAAGTTTCGAAACCCGCCTTCGACCGATACTTCTTAGCTAATCTTCATACCTTTCTATTCCTCCCCTAGATTTATACTTTTCTCAACACCAACTAAAGTTTTTCAATTCAATATTTTCTTAAAAATGTTGCGGCATTAATCGAAATTAATTTTTAAAAATAAATCGATATTTCCAAATTGTTTAAATTAATTTCTAGTTGGGTTTACGTTTCAGAGTTATTCCTTCTTAAGCATTATAAATCAATATAAGGTACTTTTTTACTAGATATGGGAAAACAAAGTTTACATTATATTACTATTGTGTGATGATACTTATTAGAATTGAGCTGTATAAGGTGCGAGGGAGAGGTTCGAAAACAGTTTAAAAAAATTAAAGTTAGCTAAATATTAGTCCATAGTATCACTAGAACTCATAAATTAGCACAGTCAAGGTTAATAGCTACATGAAATAACAGTTGAAAATTCGCGGAACGCTAACCTGCGTATCAGTTTACCCACCTCAAGGCCCACTTTCAATTATCCAGTATTTGATATTTATTTCAAAATTAAAAAAAGTATAAACTGCTGTTTTTATAGCTGTTGTTACAAAAGGCCATTTACGTAGGCAAAATAAGACCTATTTTGAAAAATAGAAATTGATCTTTGGAACTCGACGAAACAATTTGGTCTCTATAGAATCCAATCCTTCATATATCACAAATATCTTAATTTTCTCTATATTACCAACAAGTTCCGAAATGAATACGTATAACTACTTTCATGCAGGCTGAGAAATTTCAGATTTGAAAATCTACTTCAAACTGAGAAAATTGTGGTAAAACATTTTACGCAAACAGTTACTAACATTTAAAACTAATTCCAATACTAGTACCTTTTGAGTTAAGAAATTGGAATTTTATCAATGCAATGTTGTGTTTGAACAGGAAGAGGTAAGTGAAAAGTTCAAACTCAAAAGATTTGGAGAAATTTACAATATTTCATAATATAGTAGGGAAAATTAAAATATTTAATGCAGTCTGGAAATCTCATCAAAATTATTTGGAAATTTTAAATTTTGTCCCCCTCCAAATGCTTTTTCATGAACGGCTTAGTAACAGAAATGCACTAGTTCATAACCTTCCTTAATCGGTTCCCCACAAATCTCCAAGAAAAGATAACGCGTATCATATTAATAATAAATAAATGCTAAAATTTTCTTTAAACTTGTTTCAGAACTGAACTGAATTTGGCCAACATGGATGGAATCATTTTTAATAATAAAATTTTATAAAAAATTAGTTAGAAATTAAAAACATTTAACAAAAATTTTCGAATTACACTAGCAGAGGCTTTCAAGCAGAATTTATCAGCAATATTAAATGATTAATAAAATGGTTAAAAAAGAAAAATATATTTTTTAAATATTCAAAATAATTGAGGAAGCACGAAATATCATCAGTGTTAACTGAAACTTATTAATATATCCTTGCAATACAACGAACCATTAAACTGTCACCGGGATTTTGATAAATTTGATAAGCGAAAAAAAGGAAGAGGCAATGGAGGGGATGAGCCGCGCCGAGAACAGCCGATCTCCGGCGGAGAATGCCGAAGGGGCCAGTGAGTCAGTGGGCCAAGGGAGACCCGGCAGTCGGCTTCGAAGCTGAACCGGTGTGTGGTCGATCTAGAGCGAGTAGTTATTGTAGTTAGTGATTCTATCGTAGTTGAAATGGCCGTGAGTGAGTTATATTGATTATCAGTCTTGTGCTGAGTGAACCCATTGCCATGGAGATCGAATCTGGACCACTGGACCTGTCCTCAACTTCCAGGCTCAAGTATGATTACTGCACCTCCGACTCGGACGATTCCGATGCTCAAGCCGCAGACCCCAACTGCAAGGCCTACAAGAAGTCTCTCATGAAGAGATACCGTAAGTCCCCTTATCAAAAGTATCTCTCAGCATCCCCTTGCCATCCTATCGTAATGTTCTGATAACAGCAATCTGTAAACATATCCTTTTATAGAGCAATACAATTTCTATGTCTTGTCTTTTTTCTCTTTTCTTTCTTTTTCTTAATCACTATTCTTAACTATCTTCCCTGTTAAACATCTCAATAAATTTAAAAAAAGATTAAATATATATATTTTGATGTCAGATAAAAATATAAAACTTCCGACTAGATACACAATATCATTATTTTTTAAAAACTGTTTTATTATTATTTGTATCTGCCCCAAATAGGCAATGATTAATAATAATTTACTGCTTCGCATTTCTTCTAGATATACATGATCCATAAATTAATAATAAAATCTCAAAGAAAAAAATGACAATAGATAAAAAATCAACTTCCAACAAAAAAGAATTCTTGAAACCTATTCCGCTAATGTCCTGTTTGGGTAGATACGGATTATTATAAAATTATATAGAAACATTATTGTCACTTCTCTTATTTAATGCGTTCATATTATTGCTTTTATGAAAGCACAATTACAAGTAAGTAATTATTGTACTATTATTATATAGTCACATTAAATTTATAAAAATATAAAATTGAAAGATAATAAAATTTTAATTACTATAAAATATATAAACTAAAAAATATCTCTTAAAAAAATTAATTGCAGAATTGAAAGATGGAAATAAAAATTTAACATGTGTCAAGGTCAAGAATTTTTTTTTTTTTTAGTAATTTGATGATTCTAAAAACAATACTATTTCAGTTGATAATATTTCTAGGAATCAAAATCTCACAATTATTATTTTCTGGAGCATCCTCTAGATTTTTTTTTTTTTTTTTATAAATTATTTTATTTTTTTCTCTGTTAAGCATGTCAAGTAGTTTGTGCTAGTTACTTTTGTTTTTTAAAGATAAGCCTAATTATTTCATTATTAGCGTTGTGAAATGTTAGTTCGTAGTTTTTTTTTTCTTCTTAATTTCCTCTGTATTTTCCTGAACTAGTTTCCTGTTGAGGAGTCGGGTTTGCCGCCCCGCCGGATCGGATATATATTTGACTGGTTTTTCCTCATCTCGTCCATGACCCCAGATCTGCCCTCTTCCCTACCACTTCTGGCTAATTATTCTTTCTTCTGTTTTATCCTAGAATATACTTTGTCTGTCCAGTTTTTCTAATATCCTCATCATAATGGTTTTTTTTCTGTTTTTACCTTTCTCCTCTCCCAAAATTAAAAATATACTCGGCCATCTTAATTCAATATTAATTAGCACCTTAAAATAAATAAATGAAATAAAATATTTATATATATGTATATAAATTTTTTAAATCGAACACTTATTTTATCGAATTTTCATAGCAGTCAAATAAACTTTATAGTACTCTTACTCAACTTTTCATAAAAAATCATAATGATATTTATATCTTCATGTTTTACTTTCAAAAGAGCACTCTCTAAACTTAATATTAACGCCGATCTATGTTTAATCTCGATTTTAAATAATTGATACAATCGATAAGTATCGATTTATTTCAATATAGAGGTTTGAAGGTGTGAGAAGGAGCGTCCGGTTTAAATGTGGCACTGACGTCGTGAGGTACGACCTTGCCTCTCTTCCGCCTCATCCTCCCCCACTTCGCCCTGTCCACTCTGGTCCCTAGGCATTCCTATCTTCTCTATATAATTTGGTGTTTATTATTAATTTAATAATTATTTCAAATTATACATGTCCACAGATTAATCTTTAAATATATACGTTTTACTATGGCCGAAGGAGTAAATTTTAAAATGGATGTATGAACGCGGATTCCGGTATCATAATCTAAAATCGTTATTCTTTAGCTCATTAAATAAATTTGTAATGCTGTTATTACTTTTAAATTAAAAGTTTTGATTTAAAAAAAATGGCTTTACCTTATTAAATTGCCACGTAACCCACCAACAGCCCAATCAGCTACCGATTAACTCTTTTCAAGGCCGGACTATGTTATAGAAATTCCAGAGTTTAAAATTAGCAATGCAAGAAAGGAGGATCGGAATGGTTTCAAAAGATCAGTAATTTTGTTTGCAATGGAGTTGTTTTTTTTTTTCGATTTTTTCATTTAACGTGAATAGTAAAAATATTAATTATGGCGCGTGCATGAACCATTGAACTACAATACTCAAATCTTAAATGTTAATAATTCCAATATAAAATATTATTAGTTAGACTGTAGAAAATATCTACAGTCATATTAAATTTATATATATCTCACAGGGGAGGAGGTCCGGGCCTAGGATTGTGGGAACTCTGCTTCGAGGAATTTATCCCCTTTCAATATCTTGAGTTCTTATTGAAGAGGGAATTCAAAAACTTCTTCATTGCAAGAATCTTATAGAAATCCAGGAGTATTTTTTGTTTGGTTTAAAAAATGAAATTATATTTCATATAATGCTCAGAGATGTATTATTTACAAATAGATTTGACTATTATACATCTAAATATAATTAAAATCTGTTCAAAATAATTGTAATTTTCTGAAAATAAGATTGAAAACTCACATTTTAATAACGTTTGGTGCTAAGGATTATTTTTTTATTATTGTTTAATTGTTTAATACAATTTAAAATAAAAATTTAGTTTTGTGCTTTATTTTGTGTAGCAGTAACAAAAATATTCATGTACTGAAATATCAATTCGAAACTTTTCAAATTTTCATTTCATTCAAAATATCTTATATTTACAAAAATAAAATTGTAGTGTCTCTAAAAAAAATATTGGACATGAACACACCCTATACGTTATCTAAATTTCATGATTAAATGCATGAATTTATGCTATGTTTGCTTGAAGCTATGTTTCTGTTTAAGGTTTCTGTAAATTATAATTGTTGCTATAAATTATTTCCAAAAAAAACTACTTATTTAATTTGCCATCATTTTTATTTTGTTTATTTTGAATCCCATGCATTGACAGATACTAATTTTTAAAATTTTGTTTTAATAATAATATTGATATGCCTGATGTTGCTGAGTGGGCATCATTTAATTATCCGAAACGAAAATTGAAATCTAATTTTTTCGTTTATTATGTATGCATTTTCGAATTTTATTCAGCCTGTTAATCAGGCATTAGGTCTCGAAGCGGGTCTCCCAATTATAATTCATATTAATCGTAAAATTATTGAGTTTTAAATAAATTTTCTGGCATTATAATTATGAAGATTAAAATAATATCTTTTATTAACAATGCAGAGTTTTAAATATTTTTATTTAAATTAATTATATTAGTTTTTTAGATTGTTCAATATTTTGCTTAATAAAAAAGGCTGTTTGAAAATTGACTTCTGTACCCCATTTTAAAATAGTGCAGTTGTTGGTTGTAAATTAGTTGGTTCAGGTTTGTAAATTAAATAAATAGTTAATTAATTTGTGGCGCAAGGTGTCACCCAACAAAGAGTCCCCCAGCGGTAGACAACAATAAAGCATTATTTTCAAGCCATGACTCAACGCAGACAGGTTCAGAAGAAGTTGTTCTTCTGGAGTAGGTTAGAAATGACACCGAATTCGAAACCAGTTTGGCCAGTACTGATTGTCTAATTTTGTTTTAGAAACTCATCTTCCAAATCTTTGAGCAATGCATCTATGAAACGCCTCCAATTTCTAACAATTGGAACTGTATGTGAACATGATGAAAAAAAAAATTAACGGGCCGAAGGTACTTCCTGAGTGCATTAGAACAGGTGCTGCACCCGACGTTTCTCACGGAGTGCGCGGGCGGCATCAGGTAGCAGTGACCTAGATCCTACTCCCCCTACTTGAAGGAAATCTATCCCCGGGCCCCAGTAGATTTCTAATTTTACGGGGGGAGCGCTTCCGACCTACTTTCCCGATCTTCTGTCGACAGCCTAGTCGTAAATCTACGTCCGAGTTTCCCTTTTATCTTACGCTACCCTCTATTGGCCTTTTGGTAATAAACTTTGTCACAACACACTAAAGGGTTAAGGGGTCACTTATTTCTTCGGTAATTGGTTTGGAGTAGGGCTCCCACTTTTCCAAATAATGATCCTACTCTATTTCGGTCTCTAAACAAAATGATTATAGCAATATAAATATACTAGATTTTTTTTAATATTCCGGAAAGCTCAGCTCCATGAGATACTGTAAATCTAAACGCAATATATGGAATGTTGAGACAAGAAAAATCTCCCATAGTGGCCTATCGCCCCACTTAACCACAATGATCTCATTGGTACCGTCCAGGAAATACGTTATTCCTTCAACTTTCCCCATTCTTTTTGAAACCTTAAAATTACATTGGAGCCGTATGTGTTCTAGTGTGGAAATAACCTTTTATTAAAATTCCTTAGTAAAAACATGGTCAATCATACCTTTAAGCGAACTATCGCCAATTTAAGTTCGGTCTGAAAAAAAAAATGAAGGAATATAAAAATAATTTAACTTTAATATGAATTTAATTTTGATGGTAATTAATATTTGGGGGAAATATTAATTCAATCACACAAGGTCGTCGTTTTCGCCTTGTATCCTTTTCTGCACGAATCCCAACCGCCTTTATTGATGTGTTTTCGATACAGTGGGAATTTCTTTATTTTTTATCTGTAAAATGTCCATTGCCCCTGCCTGTTTCCTCATTCCTACCTTGATCCCCTTCGAGCGGGATGGCCTTCGGTTGTCGGCGCCGCAGATGGGATCCTCCCGATGATATGCTCGGATCTGAAAGTGTCGCAGTAATTATAGAGTGGAAGAGGAGAAGAGAAGAGAGTGTATAATTGCACTTTCTTGCTCAAGTTGTCGGCCGACCTTGCTGTAACTTTCTAACCTCCTCAACTGGGGCAGCCCACTTTCCGAAATTTCACTTCCTCCCTGCCATTCTACTCTCCCTTCCGTTTCCTTTCTTTTGTACCACTGTTTACCAATATTCTTCTTTGAGCCATATTTTCAAGGTTGATATTATTTTACATCAAAGCCATGAACATACACCGCTTCTCCAGCTAAAATAGTGCGTATATTGTATCTGTACACTAGAAACCAAACAATCAGGTATACACACACTCTCCTTATCGCTGAATTTATCTATCTAACGATTCTGTTATTAGGTTTTCTATTTAAACAATTTTGATATTGATCTTGAACTTAATTAATAGTTTGAATTTGTCCATCTTATCTTTCTACTGAATATCGATCCGGATGTGAAACAACAATGAATTCCCATGTCTTGTTTAAGATTAGAGGAACAGTGATTCCTTGTGCTTTACATAAGAGGAATGAACTAGAAGTGTTTCCGGTTAAAAAAAAAAATTATAAAGCATTATAATTAAAATTATATTTTTAGTTTGTACGTGATTTCCATAATGTATTCTTTATGGGTTTTATAGATTAAGTTTTTTTGTAAAGAAAAGTATCTTTTTTTTTTTTTTTTATTCGGTTCAGGATATTTTACTGGGTTTGTTGTCCCGATCTGCCTTTCAAATCTTTATTATCAGCTAATAAAAATCCTCCCGTCTATGTTTTGGTCGAATAATAAGATATTTACATGTCGGTTCAGCCATTTTTATGTTCATAGTGGTTTGATCCTTATACAATTCATAAATATTTCACGCCTATGTTAACCGCCCTTATTTATTAAATTCTCCTTTGGATTCATCTTTCATCGAAATATTTTACTTAATATTTTATTTCTGATAAATAAAATAAGCGTTATACAAGCCGTTATTGTTATCTCAACGCAAGCAGCCATGTCTCGCATCCGTAAAGAATAGTCGGAAGTAAAAAGCTTGAATAGTCGGAAGTTTTTACTTCCAGGTTTCTTTACAGTAAAAATTAAGCTTAATAATACTTCATTAATATCTTTATTGGTATTAAAGTACAATATTTGCTGGCTAAATGGGCTGTTATCGTGGAAGACAAGAGCCCTGTAAAGACAAGAGAGAGGCCCTACACAGGTGGTGGTGGGCCTATGTAAATGACAAGAGGCCCTTTCACTAGCCTTGACCGAGTGAGTGCCGTTATCCAGGTAGTTCTTCCCTGACCCACATTTCCTGGGTCTACCGCCCCCTCAGCCTTCCCAGGCCGTTACCAGCTCGCCCTTAAAGGGTTGCCTAAAAAACCAGCTCCGTCGTACCCTCAGGTAGGGCAACAACGGATTTGGGTCAACCGCACGACCGGGGGTGTATTGGATAAAAAAGGTACCTTAAGACTACATTACCGCAGCCATTATCCAGTCGTCTCAATCGGTCCTGTTATCTCGATATCCCTGGGACCCAAGGAAGCAACATCAGCTGCTTTAGTCTATTAGCTCTTTGCATGCTTTTCATCCCATTATTGTAGGACACTGCTGCATTGTGCCATGGCAGCATCCCGACCATTTGAGCTTGAATTGATTCCCAATACAAGATTGAGATATTTACCCTTCCTCGTTTGTAAGGGCCTATGTGAATCCCTGAACAGGACTGATCAGGTATAAAGGACTGAATACGCGATCTGCTCCACAGGGAAAAACAACAAATTATCAAAACCTAGTTATAACTATTTTTTTCATCGAACCTCTACGGAAAATCCTATATATCCATCCCACACCTGAACTTAAAATATTGACAAAATCATATTCATTTAACCATAACTCGTATACTGATTAATGATTGGTGTTTTTATATATTTTCAATTTATTTACACCATCATGTGAATTTAATTCATCGAAGAATTTTTGCATTGGATCCTTTCATTAGAATAAGTGGGCAGGTTTTTAAGTTTTCTGGAATAAGCTTGCCTTAGGTGTGAATGGTGACCATAAAGTTCTTTATCGGATTATTTTTTTGAAATTCGAAGTCGTTTATAACAACTATTTATAGACAAATTTACTCATATTCATTTTTTTAAAAATTTATACCCAATTAGCAGATGCTACTGATTTAATGGAGGAATTCATCAATCCATATTCACGCCTGTTTGTTTATAAATCGCGAGACCTTCGGAGAAATATCAATTATACGGAAATATTATTGATTAATGAGAGTTTAATTAAAGAATATTGTTGTTTACCTACTAGGGTAATCGCTAGACGTCTAGGAACCTAACACCCCTAGTTTTTTTTACAGCCCGCCCTGACCCGGGTAGAGACTATGTCAGTGTCAACATTTTAAGCAGTGTTGGAGATAAGGGTAGGGTTAGTGTTTTATACCTGGCCCTAGGGAAATGGTGTTCCAAATGAGGGGTCGATGAAAGGTTTTTTTTATTGAGGTCTTTAAGTTTTTTCTTAGTAGTTTTTTTTTTTAAGTTCGTCTAAGCAATGCACTATCATTTGCTTACCGCCGACGCAACGGTACCCGAAGGGGGCAGGAAATCCTTTATGGAGAATAGAAGGGGCTATATCGATTTACATAATGGTTATTGTTGGTAGTTGTAAATTAGAATATGGAATTCGTCTGGGACGTATGGTATTTTTGTATTCATTACTTTTGAGGCATTTTTATGGGTCGCTGATTTCCCTCTCCCCCTTTCCCCTTAATAATCGCTCCATAAAAGAGCCGTGTATTATAATTTTTTTTTTACTCAAATAACTAAAAAATTGAAAACAAAAAAGGCCAAAAAAATTAATGAATATAAATGCAGAGTGTCCATAGGTTGTTAGTTCACAATTTCTCAGTATCTGCTTCTTGTATTTGTTTAAGAGCTTTTCTTCCGAATAAGGTCCTCAAAGTCCAACCATTAGAGATACCTATCAAATCCATCGTACTTCATTCGACTTTATAACTTTATGTCCATGCTCTTTTATTCCTGCATTGCTGGTTTTATGTACACCGTTTATCAGCTCAATTAGACTTCTCCGCATATGTTGATTATTGTACAAAACCTATCTCCTCACCTCAAACAAACTATATCTAATATATTGCCCTTATCTGTATGGGCCTAAAAGTCGATTCCGATAGACTTAATTTTGTTTCTGAACTTGATGCTTGAGAACATTTGGCCTAAAGTTGAAAGTTGCGTTGGACCGGAGACGAACATCAGCTGATCGTGGGGAAGGGGGTCGTGACATTGGCACGCGGGTCCAACATGGCGGCGGCCTTGGAGCTACCCGGAAGTGAGGTCAGATCAATATCGCCCACCCCTAACCACCCCTAACAGCTTCTTCCTCCCAAGACCATCATCCCTCTTTTTATATCTTCTCATTAATATATCGATAATTACTTACATTTGATTAAATCGATGTGCGTCCAACTGAGGACGGGAGAAGAGAAGAGGCTAGGTCAATAGGATCTATTGCCGATGTCAGCAATAGGTTTGCGCTGAGCTTTTCAGGAAAAGTGGCGTTACAATTCACCAGGGCAGGTAAACTCTCTATATGGACTGTAAACCCGACAATAATATCCAAAAACAAAATTAGATTTAATTTCTGTTTATCATAAATTTTTAATACTCTCTCATCCATGAATTCATAGAGCCAAGATTACGTGGCATTTCCTTTTGATAATTTATTTGTATTTTTAATTAGAAACTTTACCTTAAAAAAATAAATAAAAGTAATATAGTTAAAATTATCGTTACCTCCTTATTTCATTTTTAAAATTGGGTAACTATTAGTGCAAATAATATAGCATATATAGTAATATATTATTTTTTTCAAAATTTAAAGTATACTGATCCTATAGCTTCCCATGTATTTCTTAAGAAATAATATCATCTGTTAAGATATTGGATTTTTCATTATAATAGCAATTTAAAAAAATATTCGTAAAAAAAGAAAACATATAAGTACCTACCTTTAGAAAACCTGACATTCTCTATTATGTTTTATATAATTTCTGAACCGATACATAGCAGAAATATATAAGGAATATAAGGGAATATATAACCCTGGCTTAAAGGAATAATTATACGGAGCGAGAATCGATTGAGCGCGGTTCTAGGAAGGCTAAGGGCCACGTGCCCGAGGTTGACCCAGTTGGGGCTCCACAGGTTGTATAATTACTGCCGCCCCCGACGTCACCGCCCCACCCCCCGCTCAATAGAAGTGAGAGTGAGCCCTTCCTTCAGCTGTTCCAGGAGGGCCCGCCCGCCCCATATGATATTAAATTCATGCTCAGGTCTTTGGGTAAATCGTCTGAGGAAGTTAAAGAAGGAGGTGAAGTGGTTTTCCTGCAGAGATCATTTTCGGGAATCGATCGGGAAATTTAACTTTAAGGAGGATTAGGATTTTGAGGATTGGAATCAGTGGAGCCCCAAATTTAAGGTATTCCAAATTGATGTTCAAATTTAAGGTATACCAAAGTAGGTAACATCTTTCAGTTAAAATAGAAATTTGGAATGTTTGTCTAACAAATGTTGAAGTAATCGAAAATTATTAGCTGATTCTTGCCGTTTCATTCTTGGTCAGTCCCTTGCTCTAGATAGCGGATCTGCTCAACCCAAATAAGTGGAATATTATTGACATTACTAATTTTTCACATTTTGGTTTTATTTAATCTGCATCTCCTGCCAAACTTTTCCATTTCCATTAAGTGAAGGTTCACCACCTGGAAGAATCAGAACGAGAAGCGCCTAAAGCGCAATATCCACATTATGGTTATTAAAAAGGAAGAAAGCGAAGTGTTTTAATTGGCTGGCGGGGAGAGGATGGCTATTAAAGAACCAATAGTAGGCCGGCTTCCAAGACTTTCTTCACCGGCTCCCAGGGAGAGTGTTAGTTTCCCCGGCAACTGCATTTCCTGTACTTTCCCCATCGTGCTACTGGCACACTTACTCAGTCTGCTTCTTCATCTCTCTTTCCAAGAGTTGTGTATGCCATTGGATCTTCCGGAGGAAGGCCTACCTATGAGTCGGTCGTGGACACTTCCCACTAGGAACCCTCTCAAAGCAATTATCCGGATGAAAGGGAGTTTATGATCTAGCAACGGTCAGCGGTGACCCCAGTTTGCCAACATCGGCCCGTCCCATTGTGCATCCCAAATGGTCCCCTTTGTACAAATGGTAATATCCGTTTTATCATGCTAAACCATTCTCGAATTATGGGGATATAAATTGTTTTCGTTTCCTTTAGTCCTCTTCGCCCCCTTTTCACGGCTATCCTATTCATTCATGAATGTTCGTTCCAATATAGGGAATATTGTGTGGCTTTATTAGTCATGAGCAACATATATAACTGGATATTTGCGAAAATCTTAAAAGATTTTTGAAGGATTATTTTTAAAAATTTCTAGAAAATATTCATAGCTATTTGAAATAAATCATCTTTGTACAAAATGAAAAATTGATGAAACGAGTTTTATAAAAAAAAATAATAATCAGTCAGGATTACCATTAATTCAAATAACCTGATGATATTTTGAAATCCTAATAAATTCTTTTTATTTAACATTTTTTGTACATTTTTAATTCCACTTTTTTATAAAATAGTATTTTAGGCAGTAAATTTTATTTCACAGTGTTACTTCCGTTCTATTTTCAGAATTTTATGAATTAAAATTAAAATTAATTAATTTTATTGAAGATTAAACTGCCACTCCTATTTTATTACGGGACTTCTTTCCCTCCTCCCTCTCCCGGGTTCCTATGATTTTTTTCTGATTCTGCAATTTATTTGCGCTCGTACGGATATGTTTATTTTTTATAAAATACCGAGCTGACATTTTCTCGTTCGATTATCGGGGCTACTCACGCCGCCATGATGTAACGTAAACAACTTATTCTTAATTTTTTTTTTTTCTTGCTCCCTAGAGGAAAAAGCGCGACAAATCTCTGAAAAGCGCAACAAAAAAAAAGTAACACGTTCCAATGCGAGCAGATTCGTCTTGCCGCTGTAGACGAGTGTAAATCTGATCTTTTTTTCTAAATTTATTTATCCGAACACATAGACTCATTCGGAAGCTCATCAGCAATTTATTGAAATGTACTATATCAGCAGAACGTGAAATGTTTATTGTCAATAACTACAAGGTTGGAAAATATTATGCGACATTGTATGGTTTCTGTTTAATTAGGCGTTTTGTACTGCAATCACCTTTAGTATGTTTAATTAGTTCGTACATAGTATGAACAATCACAGTATAGCTGTAATTGATGTCAAGAATAATTGGGTTAAAGTAAGCAGCTTTATAAACTATTCAATCAAAAAATTAGTTTGCTTGCTCATGCATATTTCAAGCTGCTCGTTGGATTTCTGTGGAACACCGTGGTCAGCATACCGCGCTATTTTCCTGTTGGCATTCCTATTCTCCCTTTCTTCTTCCTTATATCATCGCATCTTTGAAAATAATGAAGTTTGTTCGATTGCGCTAAAAACCATTCATCAGAGTCACAAAAACCCGTTGTCACGGCGTGACATAGTGACGCAGGCCGTTATGACACTATCAACGTAAGATTATCAGTACATTGTGGAACTGCTCCAGGAATGTTTGTTATGTGGTGCTCTGTCTCGAATCGTTCTACAATAGAGTTGGGGCTAAACTGTGACAAACGAATGGTCAAAGAATGCGCTCAGTTAGATCATGTAGTTTTGAAATGATCCACTTCTGTTCGGGTTAATAATTGATAATTTTATTTAGATAATTTCTGAACAATGTTTATTCCGAATAAAAATATTGCTCTGTCATTGTTGTCTACTATTCCTAAGAAATCTTCTAAATTTGTGAAGAGTTTACAATTGTTACTCTTCAGTATAGTTGGTGTTTTCCTTATTGAAGGATTTTTCTAATAAATATATATATTAAATAAGACAACTGTAAGGTTAGTAATCCCTTCATAATTTTTATAAACAATATTGTTCTACATAGAACATCTAAGCGCCCGTTTTCAACTTAAAAATTGTTTAGCCATACTTGTTATTCTTTCTATAATCTAGGAATTTCCGCATATTAAAATACCTTAAAATGTGCTACTTTGTTAATTTATTTCTACATAATATTATTTTCTCTGTTATTTTTTAAATTCCTCCAGTCCTATGACTATTGATATGTTACGTACACAGGGGGGAGGGGATCAGGATGATGTATCCTCTTCCGAAATTAAAAAAAAACAATATGATTTTCATATAAGTTTTGTCTTTTGAGTAATAATTTTGATCCAATTTTCATTCTTATCCTTGAAACTTAGCCCTATTTGGCGGTTATAGAAATTTAATGATTACTTATCTTTTCATTAAATCCTTCTCTCGAAAAAAAATTGAAATCCTCAAAAAAAAAAAAAAAATGCTGTGTACGCGCCTGCTGTACACATATGCAAATATGTATATATGCTCTGTTCGTTTTATCTGAATAATCATAAACTTTGAGTGGCCTTATTTAATGTAACTTAATTTTGTTTTTATGATTAGTTATACGACTTGGAAACTTAACGGTCTATTTCAATTTATAAAAATTACATTTAAAAAAAGTCCTATATTGTATTACATTATAAGTCCTTAAAATTTCATGCTACGAAGAGGAAAAAGAGCTTTATTAAAACATTACGAAACTAGAAACAAAGGGAATTTTGAAAAACTAAATAAAAATCTATTTGAGGTGTATACCTGTTGTTTTTAAGTAATTTTTAAAATTCAAAGAGAACAGATATTTTTCATCTAATTTTATGGTTTATTGCCGATATTCACTGATGACAGTTTTTTTTCCAAACAAAGACATTTTTATCAGAATTCATTGATGCTTCGAAAATTTAAAAATACATTTGGTAAATATAGTACACGGACCAACGGTTTGGTGAAATTGCATTTAAAATAATTTTATATAGACCAAAATATTTCCATAGAAACAATTTTGGAAAGTGCAGCATTCTACGCCTCTTCCAATTATTTCAGGTGCAAGCGAAAGTCTCCCGCTTTCTAAAAAGCCATGTGAGGCAGAGGAAAAGCTGTTAAGCCCCAGTGTACTTATTTTGCCCGGAGAAAAATAGGCTGTGTCCAATGGTTCGTGGAAAAGTGAAAAGGCCTAGAATGTGACACAGATTCCCTGAAAGTGTACACAACCTTGAGGAGCGTGGACTCCCCTGTCAAAATATATCGTAAATGTTCGCCCCACTGACCGGATCTAGATTTACGATCGGCCCTTCCCTACTTTCCCTTCTCCGCGTAACTAACGACCCCCCCCCCCTCCTCCCTCCCCGAAAATTTTTCACACTAAAACTGGACGTTATTGTAACAAGCACTTATACAACCTCCCTCGGGCTAGTGAAGAAAAAAAAAAAGTTGATTTGTCAACCGGTGATTACGCGCCCTAGATTTTCTTTTTTCTATAGTGATGAACTCCTTCGCTGACTGATGGGCTAAACCATTAGGGATATATTAACGTATATAAGACATGTGTATGAGTTGTCCAGATTGTAAACAGGAGTGGGAATGTTAATGACGCAGGAGGAAATGCTCGGGTGTTTACCGATACTACCGCTAGCTTGGCGTTTCCCACCCAAGGCCGCCGTCGGTATCATGTCGTCCGTCCTCTGATTACCGAGCCAGTCGTCGGAAATATTTTCTTATCACTATGGTATACAGTAATTAACACACATCGTTATAGAAACTGTTGAAATGGATTCTCTCCAGTTGGTAGCGATCCGCTCTGATTCTTTACACCGCTCGAAGATACTTATCAATTTTACGTCTCCTTCAACCATTTGTTCTTTTATTTTCAATAAAAAATAAAAACCAAAAATTTATTTAAAAAACTAATAAATTATATACTTGGATCCACCACTATTGTTAAATTATATCATTTCAATTTAATAATTATCAAAATCAGCGAAGGAGTATAGATACTCATTAATGTCAATTTCTTTCTTTCTTTTTTTTTTTTTTTTTTTTTTTAAGAAAAGAAATTCTTAGTGTAAGTAGTTTATGAAAGAAATTGAGTGATTTTGAGATAATTGACGGGCTACCCGTATTGGTATAATAAAATAATTTTCAGGAAATTTTAGTGTGGCTGTACATCATTACGATAAAAAATAAAAAAATTGCTAGATAAGTGATTTGCAGAGGCCCGTAAAAGCTTATACGTTATTATAATAAAAATTTGTTGTCATTTTTTCAGATAGTGGATAATTGGTCAACAAAAAAAATAAATAACTCTTTAACATAAATTTAAAAAATCTGAAAATTAGGAAAAATTGGGTTTTTCATTTATATTTAAATAATTATATTTTTTCTTTTTTTCTGTACTTGTAAGTTTGGAAAGTTTAGTCGAAAATAAATGCAAACAATAAATACAATTTTAGTAATAACGTATATTCAATAATTATTTTGGATAAAATTCTGTTATATATTTTTTCCTTTTATATCTGGTATTATAGTGCAATAGTATAAATTAGACATTTCCTAAGACTAACACATTATTATATTTATTTAACGTATCATCGATACCCCCAAGGTCCTATTATTTTGTAATTTAAAAATTGTTTTGAAGAATTAGTAATGGATATGAATTAGTTATATCATGCATTGCCTGTTATATAATGTTATATAAAAATTAATATGAATATATTACAAGGAAATTTATAATAATAAGTTTTCCTCTTTCATCCGTTTGTAATATAACTTTATTACGCTTTAGTTTCTTTAAGTTACTTTGAATATATTCAGTTACTTTCATTGTTCTGATAAATATAATTTATTCTCAACTTGATCGAAGAAGAAATAAAATATTTAAATTGGCACATTTAAAATTCATTTCACTATTTAAAACTGGATTAAAAAAAATATCAATATTCTGTAGAGATTAATGAAGTATATGATTAAAGCTAAAAGCTAAAAAGATTAATAATTTTTGTCGTATTTTCCTCGAAAGAATATTGCACTGCATCGGAGGTGATCGGAGAGGGGTGGGAGTGCATTTTATGTACGTTTCATATTCCTTAGAACACTATTATGGAAATTTCGAAGATGTCTGGTAGATGCATATTTTACCCCGCTACATTTGAGCACCTCCAACGGTCCCCTTTGAGTCAAATGAGCTGAAATTCGTTATTAAGGGTTTTTTATCCTAAAAATAAAAGTGGGGGTAAAGTTCAGTAAAAATTTCGGTATGATTATATGAAATTTAGTGGTTTTAGGGGAGTATCTTTTGGGAGTCTCAACTTTGTTTTCTCTAGCTCTCCCCCCTCGATTTTGATATTTTATTTGGATTTTAGTGAAAATACGACCTCAGTGGCGTAGTTCTACTATTCAGGTTTTTTTTTTTTATTCGAATTGTCTTTTTCTTTTTTTGATTTTTATATTCATTGATGTAAATTATTATTTAAAATTTTATTTTCGTTTTTGAACCACAAAACTGTTGTTTTCGCCTCGAAGCTCCTTCATATTTTACGATAGTTTTTTGGATGTATTACTCTCTATCTGTCCTTATTAATGAGTAGTATTGTTGTAAAAAATATTACGTAAATGGTGATATAGTGTGAAGAGTATAAGAGATTAAAGAGAGCCGATATGGAACACGTATCGGAGCTATTGGGGCCAGTCCGAGTGGGCCAAGGATTCTTCACTTTCGTCACTAGACTTTCCCTCATCTGGTTTCCTAGTTGCTGCCCCACTTTCCCATATTATAGTTAGTCCCTATCTACTACCGGCCTAAAAATAATATTCCCTTATTATATATTTTAATAATATAAAATAATGTATGCTATTAATAAGAAATCAACTATCGAAAACATAAGAAAAAATTCAGTATGGTTCAGAACTGTATATTCTGTACCTATTGGTGTATCTTACAATTCAAAATATTGTGTCTCTTATCGTCGGATTTGATATTCTTGAGAAAAATATAATTACCAACAGTCCATTTTTTTTATTATTAATAAAATTTAATGATTTGTTGAAATATTTCTTTTTATTATATATACATTTCTTTTTACAATATTGTACACTCTTTTGAAACAATCATTAAATATCTTCGAAATATGAGAAAATATTTTTAAGAAAGAATAAAATTGAAGTCGTATATTTATTAATAAAGTCATCGTGATACTGAAGTCAGGGATAAATATTATAATTTATTTATTTTTGTATTCTAAAATAGTAATCTCTTTGAATAAATTGAACTTACTAATCTGTCAAAGTTTCTCTAAAACAATAGAACTTGGATGTAAATAAAATTTTAGTCCATTTTCAGGACCAAACATTTTTATTCTTTATCCATATTCTTATACCGTTGCAGAATAAAAACAAAATTGTTTAAGTGTGTTTTTTTTTTTTTTTTTTACTATAAAATACATTTTAAACTAGTTCTTATCTTTTAATTAAACAAAAACTATTTCTGTCTTTGACATATATAAAAGAAAAATTCCTGCTTCCATATAAAAAAAAAAAAAAAATTATATTAAATTTCAAAGTCTTAAAAGTGTGTTAATGTTATCTTCATTTCAATTCTATTATACCAAAAAAGGAATATAAAATTAATAAAATCGTTTGGTTCCAAATTTAACTATTATTTTCAATAGAGATGGAGGATCAGGAAGTAATGCAAAATCATATTAATGGAAAATATTAATGCTTATTTAATGGTTTCGCTAATAACGAGATATAATAGTTATAAAAAAATATGAAATAGTTAAAAATTTCCTCTTGACAATAGTAGTCTGAATAAGAAAGCCAGTGAAATTTTGTCAAGCTCAATTTCTTCAAAATTTTACTCAGAAAAGCCCCGTTCGTACTTGTTTTCTCAACAACCCTTCTCCCTTTCTAGAAGTCACAAATATATCGTAAACCTTATCTAATACAACCCTTCCCCCTTGGACAGTTAGACCTAGCTGGACATAATTTACGATTTGCTTGGACGTTTCCCTTTCTGTGTGTACTACGGTAAAAGTGACCTCCTTTTACGGACCGTTGCAAATTACTTATTCCCAACCATCGGTTGGATTCCTTGTATTGCTGAAGTGAAAAGCCGGGTGGATGATTGTTACTTTCGGAGCGTTCCGAGTTTTGTCGTGCGGTGTCTTCAAAGTTCTCCATTCATCAACAGAAATTAATGATTACGGAAAAAAAAGAAGGGCAGAAGCCGTAAATAAAAATTAACTTTGGCTCTTTTCCAGCAAGCTCTTCCTTACACCACTTCCTCTTTCGATTTGCCCCATATGAAATATTTTATCCATATTTTTCACTCAAATATATACAATAAAGCACTACCATAAATAATAATTCGTGGGAATCCGTAAAATCCGCACAATCCTCATATGACTCAGAAAGAGGCGCGATAAACTAGAAAGGTACTCCTGACGTGCGACAGTGACAGCCAGAAGTGGCTCCCGATTCCCCACCGAGATAGCACCAGATGGTTATCTACTAGTGTTGACCCAAATTTCCAAAGTTTGCGTCAGCCTGTTGTGGCCACATTTGCCAAGAGTAGAAAATTCACAAGGCGCTATTAGAATCAGAAATGTATTAGAAAAATGCCTATCCTTATTAAAGTGTACTATAACTTTTTAAATACCATATTATAATTAACAGTTCCACTATAGCTGCTCTAGTTCCATTTAATACCTATGAATGTGGCATGTAATTAACAATAAAAAGAAAGATTATATCTTTCCCATTTAACGCTACTTACGACACACTTTTTCTCTATTGATGTTTTTTGCTCCATTTTTTTCCCCGCATATGCGTGTTACACCCCGCTCTTCCCCATTCACCCCCGCCAAAGGCAAACTACCAAAAAAATGGCAACCTTTCAGTAGCTGAGGGAAGTGACAGAGATTCATCTCTCAAAGATTGATCGCGATTTTTTTCCTTCCCATTTTCAACCCCTCTTCCATTTTTTCCCCTTATATTCACCCTTTTCGGTTTTTTTTAGGTGCAGGCGCATGGATCGTTTTCTAAAAAAAGGCCTTTTGCCCCATTTAATTCTTACAAGGATATTAGCTCTCTCCGTAGCTATAGTTTGCCGAAAAGGCTAATGTTGCATCAAGTAATATGATCCGGCTTTTAATTTTTTTATATATTTTATAATTTGAAGTGAATTTTTTATTATTAATAGTATAATGTAGGCTGATTTTTTTATTCTGCTCTGTATGCTCACACTTGACTTTTCTGTTGGCAGTTGACACAGCCGCTGGACCCACACCTCAAGTGTACGTGAAGAGAGAACCTCAGGAGCATAAAGCTCTTCTGCATGGCATTCTCAGCCAGCACCATGCAGCCCTCCTAGCCTACACCGCCTCTAATAATGGTAAGCCAATTAAAATATCATTAATTATTTCCATTTGATATGTTTAGTAGAATCTCATTCGTATCAGTATTTGTAACAACTGGAACTAACTTCCGTTAGCATTGGATCTACCATAAAAATCACCGTAGGGAGGGTGCCAGCGGGAGCTTATAAAAACTGTAAAATATTATCTTTTTTCTATACACAGCCAATAACAGAAATCAAGAATTTACCACAAAAAAACTCCGGGGGGAAGAGTGTCAAGCTGAGGTCACAACAATGAAATCGACACGAGTAAATAGCAGAGGGGACCGGCTTTAAAAAGGAAAAATTGACAAAAAACAGCGAAACATAAAAAGTTACCCTTAGCAATAATTAGGAGGGTCGCTAGCGGATTAGGGGTGTGGAAGGGTTTTGCCAGATTTCTGGAAACAGGCGCCCATGTGGGCTGGGTGTTACAAAGGGCGCATCTGTCAAAGGGTTGCGGCATATTGCCTAAAACCGTGGATCGTTGCATCTGCCGCATCTGCGTGTTACGTACAGATGTCTAGGGCCCATCGCAAACAGCATCTGGACCTAACCCTTGCGTGGGACGGTCTTGCGCAAACACCGGAGGTTCCGATGCCGGCGGTACACAAGGCCTGCCTCAGTGTCACCAATATTAGTACAGCTAGTGTCGGCTGGCACCATTATCGAAGACGGATTGTAGTAGTGGTCACTGCAGTCGAAGACCATTAATCGTGCCGAGAAATAGTAAGTGGGTACCTCAACCGCGAGCAGGTGCGTGCCCTATGACGCCAAGTCGGCTTTTCCACAATCCTGGGGATTCTGATGTAACATCTGCCCAGCAAGGTGCCTCCTGTCACCTGGTCTTCAAAGGGTTCTAACCCTTTTTGGGGTGAAATCATCCCTTTTGAAAACTAGTACCTACAAAGGATACCCGACCCTCTTCCATTTTCGTGGAACGAGCCTGCTTCATCTCTCCATTATTGCCCTTTATATAACCAAAAGAAGAAAAAAAAGTCATAACCTCTAAATTTTCAAGTATTTGTTTATAGTCAGCATAGCTAGATTGTTATTTTATTTATCAAACCCGTAAAATAAGCAATTAAGTGAACTATTGTGTTAGAGATTCATCTGATGAGGCGAAGCGGCTCCGAGAGCGGGGGAAATAGTACAAATAAGCGCGAACAGGATGTGACGTCAGTTTGGCGGGAAAGGCTTCTTTCCTCAGAGCTCTTTCGACATTGGCGTAGTTTATTCTGGAACCGATTCGATCGGCTTCATCTCGATTTTCAAACGTTACGTTTAATCTCTTACTGATATCGTTTTCGAAACGATTTATTATATATTTTTATTGATCTTAAATTTAATCGGTGATTAGTGCTACAGAAATCAATTGCCTTAATTGACATTTTCTATAAATAAAAATATTTACAATATATTTCTAATTGTCTAACGTCATATCTACCATATAACTTTTATAGTGTGGAGAACGGTTATATAATAAAGTATACAAGTTCTGTAGGATTACTCCTTCCTTCTATTGTTTGTACTCCTCCTTAAAGGGACTCCTCGACCATCTACCCCAGAGCTGACCGTTGCTGAGGAAATGGACAGGACAGTCCGGTTGGACTGGAGACGAAGACCACACCTAACCACACCACCCCTCCTATTTTTATTCCGTTATCCAAC
This sequence comes from Rhaphigaster nebulosa, assembly GCA_948150685.1. Taxonomy (NCBI): domain Eukaryota; kingdom Metazoa; phylum Arthropoda; class Insecta; order Hemiptera; family Pentatomidae; genus Rhaphigaster; species Rhaphigaster nebulosa. The sequence goes on along the minus strand of OX411310.1, from coordinate 107,547,734 downwards.
CCTTTGGAGACGGATGATGAAGAGATGACCCCCGACCCTGGGCGAGGTCACGACCTTCTGGACAGTGCCCAGTAGTTCCCAGGGAGGTCCTTACATTCATTATTCAATCCTCGGTGTATTTCGTCCTTTTCTTCTGAGGACCCTCTCTACTGTCCACCCTAGTCTTATGGAAATTTTCCATAATCGCCGCATATCATTAAACAATACTCCTTTTTTAAACTGGGGTCACTCATATGATTCAATAGGTTCAACAATGATATGGAAATAAATTGATAATAATATCGTCTTAGGAATCATTAATATGCATTATACAGTTTACCTTATTTTATCAATTTTATTTTATATTGAGCGTGATTCTTAAAAACAAAAAAAAAACAACGAACCTTTTATGGATGTAGAAACAGGTTGTTATTTTTCTATCATGATATCAATCATAAAAATCATTCCTATAAAGGAAACTTATAATCATGTAATTATAAGAATAAATACACAAATAAAATAGGGGATACAAGATATAAATTAGATAATATAAGTCAATCCTAATATCTTGATAATTGCCAAGAAATATGATTAATTAATTTATAATGAATGACTTAGGTATTTAGATAATATTGCCCGAAGATTAGTATTTTTTAAAGTTTTCTATCGTGTTATTTTTGTTTTTTTATTCAAAAAACTATAATTTTTTTAAATTAGTCGTTATTATTAACTATGAGCTAGTGATTTTATTTTTTTTAATTACAAAAACTGCTTTTTATTCATTCATGGTTGGTTACTCATTGTAGGTTAAAAAAAAAAAAAAAAAAAACTGTAGTATAAAAATTGAAAACATTCTACGTTTAGATTAGTTTCGACATCTTGGGTTGCCTTTCAACCGGTATTACAAATATATTTTAAAAATATATTATATATATATATATATATATATATATATATATATATATATATTTATACCCATGAGTTTAAATTTTCAAATTTAAACATCGTAAACATTTAAACTACCAAAAAATCGTCTTTGATAGCAACGAACTATTTAGTAAGTCATTGCTGGTTGTGTATGCAGTAAATAAGCAGTAATGGTATTGCCACCAAATATTGATGATTTGATTTGATGACTCTCACGTTCCACTACAAGGAATAGTCGTCTAACGTGTAAATTGTTCGTGGATAAAATATCGTAAAAAAAAAATTAGAAATTTATTGCTTACAAATATCGTGCTTGAAATATCTCTTGCAAGGGATAAAAGTTGATCTGCATCCGGAATTTATCGCTACCATTCGTTGCGGTCTTGATTTATTGCTTCCGAGGTGTACAGAACATATCTTGTACCTCCACGGTCCAGAGGTACAGATAGTGTACTTGTTCTTGTACCGGCTTTGTACTCAGATGATGAGATTATCCAAGGCGGAAGCTGGAATGTCCGTTAATACCGGTCGTGGCTTGTAGGGGGTGGTGCATCCCTTTGCCCTACCCTCCCGCATCGAGGTCAAGTTTCTGTACCTTCTCTTATTATTATTATTTATTAATAATATCTTATTGTCTCAGTAATAATAAATATTCGTTTTGGATCTCTTGAAAACCCCCTCAAAAATTGGTGTAATCAGATAAGGTAATTGGTAAAAAAAAAATTATATATATTCGATTCCCTAAAAAAATTACAATAATCTTGAAGGAAATAAACAAACCCCCAGCAGCTCATCAGGATCATTATTTATTTAATTAAAATTAAGTAAAGAAATTGTTGATATTACGTTTTAAAAAGTAAGAGGACACTTATCCAATCAAGAAACTATTTGAGGAGCAAACTACAAAAGGTGTCTAAGTCGAGTTTGGACACGGTGAGGAAACTACATTTTGAGGCATTAGACATTTTTTTTTCATTTAAAATAATTTAACTAACAGTTTCAAAATCAAAAAGACAGATACGAAAAAAGTTACATATAACAACTGAACTTTTTTCATAATTAACTGAATTTATTTCAGAATTTAATTTTTTTATGGCTGAGTTCAGGAAAAACCCTTTAACTCGCATATTTAATGAGTGCAACCTTCACAAGTCCATTGTTTTGATTAAGGTTTTCCAAACAGGATGAAATGTATCCTAAAGAATAATAGGTAAACTATCATAAGTAACATTTTCAAATTTTTATAGTTGAGCAAAACGAAGTTTGAGATCGTGTTGTGGATAGTGGTCAATCTTATTATTTGAAGTTTTGAATTTTTTATTAACCTTTTATTTATTACCCTATTATATTTTATTCACGGTACTTTACCACTCGTAAAATATGACCAGAATAATGCAAATAGGATAGTAAAATCAAATTCAGCAGAATTGGACTTTTTTTTTTGTTATCACAAATCATATAAATTACTAAATTACAAAACATAAATCAAACAAAGTAAAATACATTGATTTTGATTATATATTTCCGATCAATCGATATAATATTACTTTTCAATTTGTTGAAATGACAAACGCTTTATATTAATATAAATAATATTAACAGTCAAATAAACGATTAAATATAATGTATCTTTAATATTTTATTGATCGTATGAGGTTTAAAGAAACCACAATTATACTCTAATTTATTGTTATTTTTTCACTTTATTAGTTAAGACCAAAAAAGTGTTATTTTTTTACTGTTTTATCTGCCACGTACTCTTATGGAAGAGGCGTGTATTGAAAAGTACCTCAAACGCTCCACGGCTTTAGAACTTACCTAATCCTTTTCAGTAGTAATATCAATGTTGAAAAGAAAAAAAAATCTCTATAGATCCATAAATAAAGGTTCATTTTAGTGCATGATTATCAGTTGAACAGCAGCTTTTGTTGAATTGTTCGTTATAATTTGTAAAAAGTTCAAATAAAATTATTTTAAAAAAGAAATACCTGTATAGCACAATGTGAAGTTCAACAAATAACAAGTAAAAAAAAAATAAGTTTATAAACTCAAAGAAAGGATTTTTCCTAACCGTCGTTCTAGAACCATTGCCACCCGCTAACCGTCACAAAATATCCGTTATACTATCTATATCATTGTTATCATCCCTTTAAAAGCCAAATCGTTGGAAAGCTCTAGTCAGTTAGACTGGAGCTGGAAGGGTTCGCCTCCAGAGGTCAGAGGTGATCTGGGGTGGACAGTGGCCGGCGAAGAACCTGCTAGCCATTAAGTTCATCCATACATTATAATGCCCAGTGTCCATTCTCATACATACATACATTAGTTCGGACAACGGTAAATAGCGCCATATCAATTATTCTACTGGTCAAAGCCTTCAACGTCTTAACGATAACTGGCCCTGTAGGATCCCATCCCAGGGCGCTTGTCCGATCAGCTATTGCAAGTCCTAACGGTCTGTGAACAATGAAACTTCTCGTAGAAAATATTTAATCGGCTATAGACTCTGAGGATGTTCAATTCCACATTCGTCTAAGATAAAAGAACTTGATTAGGCCTTCGTGATAAAGATAGCTTCTTCCTTCCTCCGTGGTGGTTCGCTACACGTACGAGTATATGCTTACAGTAAACAATAACTTAGTTGTCCCTTTATTATTTTTTATTTCGGTAGATGCCATAAAGTAGAACTATGGAAATCAATTAAAGCCAAATATCATTTAATAAAGTATAACAATCTAAATAATTAAAATTATTTTAATTTGGCTTCTTTGCTGTATTTTTATTTTTATTTCAAATATAAATAAGACACCCCGCACAACAGGGTTGTTTACTGTGGAAGTGTGCCAGTCGGTTTCGGACGTGAGCGAATCTTCATTTCGGAATAAATTATTTGATAGCCAACTAATTGAAAACAATATTAATTAATTTTTTAATCTTTATTTAAGTTATTCATTTGAGCTGTTGGAATTAAAATACATTTATAAAATTAATCAATTATATATTAATTGATTAATTAAAAAGGACCACTAATTATAAAAAATAAATAAATAGATTTTAACGTTTCGGCCTTTTGTACATAGTCCATTTTCAACCTTATCCTTTGTGTATTCACCATGCCTCTGGTATTTAGAATACTTATTTCATACAACTCTGTGGAAGTACTTATTGTAATTAATGAAATATTTCTTCATAATGCTGTTTTTATTTTACCAGTAAGGTCAAAATTGCCTTTTATCAATAACTGATTAATTCAATACAATATGCTAATTCAAAATTATATTAAAATGGTAACTTTTTATGAATAAAAAAATTACTCTTTTTAATAATGGCTAGATTTTTTTTATTTATTTTCAATAATTCTCTTGATTAAAACGTTCTTAGGTCTCCTAATTCTAAATTTGAAACTAAATATAAAATCTTTCTGTCGCTTTTGTTATTTTTAAGTATGTTGAAGAAGGTTAATGGCTGTTTTTGTTATTCCTCGAAGATTTCTTTCCATAATGTTCAAATAATTTCAAAGATTCTCTGAAAGGATATTTCTTTGAAATTCAGTTCTGTCTTTTCTTGTCAAAGTCGAAGTTTACAAACCGGTTTTTTTTCCCTGTTTAAATTTATTTTATAAATAATGGTGGCACTGATGATCTCGATAGTTTTTGCCAGAAAATAAAGCAAGTAACTTCGGAATTTAATAATCCACCATAAAGTCAGTTTTGACCAAGGGGATTCAAATCGCTTCGTGTTCCAATGGTTCTGAGTTCGCCAGGTTTAGTTATTTGTATGCATTTTTTTTTTAAATCTCTTTAACATGTTCTATTGACATATTCTACAATACCCGAGAGCGGATGACAGAGGAGATGAGTAACAGGTTGAAGAGATATAAAAAACCCGGAGGAGCCCTAGGGTTATGTAATGGAACCAGTTGGCAGGAGTTTTACTTTCTGCGGTGGTTGCTGACCTGGAGCCCTCGTTTGCCGCTCGCTTGGCGGTACTTACATCTCGTTAACACCGTTTGTCTTCGATTCCACTTTCGTATCTCACTCTTCTCTTCTCATCTTAGGCCTTCTTAGCGATATAAGAGACTTCTGTGAAGGATCCAGGGAATGTGGAGACCTCTTAGGAGACAGCCGTGAGAAATGTCGACTTAGATGAACATTTTTGGATAGCTTCATGATAGCAAATCCTGCAGTTGTCGGACAAATGGTTTATCTTAAAATGACTTTATTTTCTCTTTAGGAATACCAAAAATTGTCCTTCAATAAATAATTATGCAATAATTTAGACCGAAGAAAGCAATACCATGAATTTCGAATACGTAATAAAAAAAAAAAAAAGTGTTTCTAAAATATTGAAAATTATCGGTAAAAAATTAGGAGAGACAATTACGACCCCGTCATCCAGATATGGGCGACGCATCGACGAGGAACGTGTAAAATGGTTAATTTTTACACAAATGCCATAATAATAAAATTAATATATCTGCACCAATCATATAGTACTAATGCAGAAGATAATTGTTTTTTTTTTAGAGATGGTAATGTAAACTCATTAGTTTAAAAATATACAATAAACGGGAAAAAAAATTGAAAATAATTATTCTTCTCTAAAAATAAAAAAGCCATTAATTTCTATCTATATATGCTTAATCTAATTACTTGATATAATAAAATTAAAATAAATCTGTACTACTTCTATCATGAAGGGTTATGAGTTCAATACTTGGTAAAGAAATACTGTTCCTTTACCAACTGTTATTTGGTTTCCCGAAAAATGATAATAATTTCTATTTATATCACCCTTAGCTAATCACATGATAAAACAAAAAACATATGTTATGTAGTATAACAATTTTTTTTTAATATTAAAGTTTTATTTAATAACAATATTTCATAATTAAAATTAGAAATAAGTGTATTGTTTTTAATGGTCCTACAATTAGCGTCAATCTCAATTTTTTTCCATAAAACCAACATGTTTGTGGCGCAATATGTTTAAGATTGCTGAATTCCGCTTGTGGATTCTCTGTTGTATATATCTCTGACATTGCTTTGTTTTTGCGGCGGGCCTTAAGGGTAAAATCTCAAAATCCGCTCTGGGCTGTCCGATTCTCCTCACCGCCCAGTATCTCTTCCTCGAGATACGTTAAGGGTCAGGCACAGCCATTTATCGTCTGCCGAACTTGAATAGTCGCGGAGATGTTCATTAATATCCGCGCTGACGGTGGAAGACAGTGATGGACAGTGAAGGGTGCGCTACACAATAGAAGTCGGTCCGGATTAATATGAAGTCATCCAGTCCGGGGAGGACGGTAAGGAAGACGGGACAATGGGGCCTTTGTTGCCTGTTTGTTTTGGTCAATGGCTAATCCTTCCAACGGTCACTCATTAGGGCACTTTACGATCTGGGAACTGTCCCGGGGATATGACCAGAATTTTAATATCCCCTCTTCCCCAACGAGGATGCTTTATCTCCGTCCGGTTCGGAGATCGCGCAAGTATAAGGAAGAGAGATTATAGTCCGAAATATTTATAACAAACGTGGCTGATAAAACTGAAATGATGGTTGGTGAATTCTGTTGCTTGATGGTAAATGCGGTAGAGAAACGAATCGCAGAGGGGTTATATAAGCGTTCTTAAACGGTCCTCGATCTAGGTTAGCTGCCGCTTTATCTCCGTTACAAATAGGTAACTGAAACAGGGTCGAGTGCCCAGGAGTAAGAGTACTGACGTTATACAACCTTTCCACACATTTAACATCACTGTTTTATATTTAATATATAATGCTTATGTGCGCCACAAACAAATATATATATATATATATATATATATATATATATATATATATATAAATATAAAATTAAATTTATACTTAAATAAATTCTTTTTTTCTTTGAATATTTTTTAAGGCCTCTGGTTCTCTTAAAAAAAATAAAGTTTAGGGTTATGTAGCATTTAAACTATACGCGTTAGTAACGCAATAAGTCTCTACAAAAAAAAATGAAAAAATTCCAGCACAACTATTAGTAAAGTCCCATCACTGCATAACGATAACTCGTCTAATTAAAAACAGATCATTTGGTGTTATTTTTAATGCATATTTTATTAATTTATTAATTATTATTTTTCCCTGCATTCTCAGCCAAATTAATTTCTCATAGCCAGATAAATTATGGAAAAATATCTATAGCGATATGAAATTCAGTGCCATTAATGTTTGTGATGGTTTAGAAAAAAAAAAATTAACACAATTATTATTTTTTTATTTATTCTTATATAATCATACCAAATATCGCCTGTTTATTCGCTAGTTATCAATTTATTTATTGACTAGTGCTGATAAATAATTAAAGTTTAAAAAAAATTAATGTATTTATTGAATCAAAATTAATTGACTTTTTCGAAAAATTAAACTGATCATCACCGGTTAAAATAATTAGTTGAAGAAACACTAAGTTCCACGAAAAAAAATGTTTTTAAGTTTAAAAAAAATATATATATTTTACTAATTATTTCTACCCAAAGTTTGGCTTTCCAACTGATATTAACCACATAAGACGTTACAGATTTAGAAAGGGCTGTCAATTATTAAAATAAAAAAATTTCTGTCGTGAAATTTTTTCTTGTTCTTATAGCTTTTTATACGTAAATTATAAGTCCAAATTTTTTAAGATGTGGCTTTTACTTTAACCATTGATAGCATGTAGAGTTTCTTTTTTTTTTTTTTAACGTGGGATATTTAGATACTATTTTTTATTTTATTGCTGTTATATTAGTGTTGTCCTACAAGCTGAGCCTTCTTGCAGGTTCGCTACCCCCCAGCCCAGCAGACTCAGGAGTATCCGATGTGGACAGCTCAAGTTCGGGACACGCCAGCAATGACGAACTGAGGGCGAGGCTGCAACCTCCACACTCCTATTACCAACAGCAGACCACCACAGGTGATTACAGTTTTTTATTATTGTACTTAATTTTGTAATTATGAGTAGGCATTATTTTCATAGAAACCAGAAAAGAGCAAGAACTTAAATATAAAAATAAAACCAAAAACTACTTGCAATGGAGCGGATTGGTCCATAAATTACTTTTAAATTTTTTTATACGAATCAACATCAACTTTTTCTTCTTATAATTTATTAATTATCGGTCAATTACTTATGGATACCAGTCCGTTCCTGTTTTTACCAGACACCTCCTAAATATGCAATTGAAATAAAATTAGAGCTATATTTCTTCACACTCGAAATTTCTTAATTGTTGAATTGCATATTCATGAGTTGTAAATGAGAACTGAAGTTTTGCAGCTATTTGTCATGCGCCACTCCACCATATCGGTCCGAGCATGGTTGCCAATCCCTCTATCTCTTTTATGCCAGGTCCAGTAGTAAATGCCAAAACTGGTAAGTACTCAAAAAATCTTTGAGATTGTGTCTTCTAGAGTTTTTTTATTGTTTGGAACCTTGGTGTGAGTAGGGTTGAGATTTTATTATTGTTTTGAGCAATATCTCTTCTTTTTTTTTAAACTTTTAAATAATCTATTGTATTATTTTATTTTATTGTTATGAGTTTAAAAATGTTTTGTATTTAATATTTTTGCTAAAGATAAGAGATGAAAAGTAGTAAATCGGAAACCTTTCCATACTTGACAAGTAGTTGATAGTTCTTCAGTATTCAGTAAATTATCCATTGAGCCAGTGGTGTGCCAAGAGGAAGGCGGAGGACTCTGAAAGTCCCAAACACCCATGAAGAAATCCCATAATCAGAAAAATTAAACAAAAGGAAGCTATTTCGTAAGATTTCTCTTGTTTTTGGTCTGATGAAATACTTTTTATATTGTTTCAATCTGCCTACGGACACGGAAAACTAGGATTAATATTTGATAACTTAACTGAGGACCTCCACTAAAATTAAGACAACTGACTGTGGCGTATGCAAGGAGGGATTGGGGGATATAACCTCTTCCTCCTCCTCCTCCCCAAATGTACGAAAAACATAAAGTTTGTATTTTAACTAATATTTTTGATAATTTTTGAAAATAATTTTTTATTCAATTTTCATGCTTATCCTTAAAACTTACTCCCAATTTGGCGATTATAGAAATTTAGGTGATTATTCGTCTTCTTGTTATAAAATTCCTCCCCCGAAAAAAATGTAAATCTCACCCCTCTCTCACCTCCCGAAAAAAAATTGACGACTGAATACTTACACTAACTAACTGCAACACATTTGGGATTATGAGACAGCTAACAACTCTCACATAAACAAATTGCAAATGTTTCAATTATTAAAAGATCCACATGTTAGGCCAGTAGCAGAACACTGCACACGGACTTTCACATACCCACGGTACAAGATCATATTAAAACTACATACAGGGTATTTCTCGACCATCTAATAGACTAATGAAGATATGGCTGCAACAAACATACATGATACGTACTGATGAGGGATCTCCTTTAACGTAAATTGGGATACCGCCACATCCTTGGCACGCTACTGATCCGAGCTTTCAGTTGATGATACCTAATGTCATTGCTATGGTTGATGTTTGTATGATTATTATAGTATTAATATGTATTATTGTTTTTACTAACATTGTATAATCGCCCGGTTACAGGAGGTTCGTGCAGGCGAAGTCCGGAGAACGGTGCTATGGCAGCCCCCATTTACCCTCCAGCACACTTCCTATCCCCTTACTACCAACAGCCTCAGCACCCCGCCTCCAACCCGACCACCGTCTACCAAGCCAGGAGTCGTAAGTACACAATTTTATACAACTCGCCATGTTCCCCACCACTACTAAATAACCAATCTCGTAAGTCCAAGTGTCGACCTGAAATGGTAATGCATAATGCGTTCATTTCAATTTCAAATACCTACCAGAGACAAGAAGCGGGCGGTTCATAGAACTCTGACCTAGTGTGGTGTTCCGGGATGTGGCAGGAAGTAGCGGAATCGGAAGCAGTTTTAGGCCATACATCACCGGTTGCATCACCGGTCAGTGCGGAATCACCGTGTTTCGACCCGTCCTTCCTGTCGGTTTGAAGGTTATAGTTTCCTGAATACCCTGGAATGGCCGGACTATGCCAGGAATGGCTATTCAAATGGGGATGTTATGAAGAGGTTGAGACAGAGCGGCCTGACAGTTGAGGTAGGTGTAGCGACGGCTAACAAAGGACTGCGAGGGGTACGACGCCCTCACCAAGGTCGCCTCCTCCTGCTCTCTGTAAACACCCGAGGCGGCAGATTTTCGTCGTTCATACTCCTTCATCCTCTAGCCCCTCATCTTATTGTTAAATATAACCAATAGGTAAACGTCATAGCGGTTTCTTTGCAACTTTTAACACCTGAATTAGAGTCTTTGAATCATTCTCCGTACTGCATGTTGGTATGATACAATTTTCACAACCTTACTTTCAGATTTCTATCCCACGCCATGAACAGATTCATTAGTTACTCATCTAAAAAAAAAAAATCCCTTTTTACGTTGCTACTGTTAACAAGTCATTTAAAACAGAATTGACATTATAATCGGATCTAATTCTGAAAAGCCGCAAGAATTGGCCCACTGTCCCTGACGTCATCCCGAAATCCTAGCTGTTCCTAGCGGGACACGAGCCAGTACCAAGCATTCGCTATATTTGAAGATAAGGACTTGAAGAACTGTTAGGGAAATATATATTCCAACCAATCCTCAATGTTTTTCAACTTCTATTAATATATTTTTGTCAGGAAATAATGACATTTTAAATTAATTATGAAAATAGACCCCATAAAAGAATATTATTTACGATAGAATCACTTTACGCTAAAAGTTATCTTTGGCGGATTCGGATTCGGCAAAATTTATAAGGAATTGATTTTCAATTGTTTCTCTAAAATTCAGAAATATGCGAATCCAAATATATGTTTAATTCACGTGGAAAACTGTACAACTTTAAAAAAATTTAATCCATTAAATTAAGTAAGTAATTTATTTCATAGAGCATGAAGTTGGACTTAATAACTAATTGAATTTAACACTGAAATATAACATAAAATTATCATATTTATGTAATGTGGAAAAATCGTTGTTAAATTAGAAGGAAGGCTAAAGGCGGGAATTGTTTAGTTCGCGCCAACTTAAAATTAACAATTTTCAAGAATTTTAATGCGAAATATAGTTAAAGGTTAAAGGTTAATTTAAAGGTTTTTGGTGTTTCATAAAATATAAAAAATAAAATTATCTTATGTATGAAGTGTTTTGTACATTTTGCAAATTTTAAATAACTTTAAGAATTTAATATTTGTTAAGACATTTTAATTTCACATCAACTTTCAAAAACAGGTGTAGTTGAAATTCTTGCCAAATATTTTCGAACACTAAAAATACTTTTTTTGCGATTTTTTTCGCCCCTTAATTAAATTAAAATATATATATATTTTTAAATAGGCTAAAAATCAAATAAATAATAGATATTTCGCTAATAGTTATAATTTATTTGTGATTTGTGAAGAAGAGAGACGAGGCGGAAGAGGTGCGCATGCCCAGCGACCTTGGGCAAAGTCAGTGTGTCGTTGCACTTGCCGCAGGGTTGCCAACTGACGACGCCTGATATAGCTCCCAGCCCTGCCCTTGACTGCTACACAATCCTTACTGTCCGCTTTTAATCACTCATATCTTCTGCATGTTCGCTTCTTCTACAAATGCTATTCTTCATGGATCACCTTACCTTCTTTCATCTTTATTGGTGGATGGATAATGGGCATTGTAGGCTACCGGGGGGCATTGTGGCACTTGTAATTGGTATGTCAGTGATACCAGAACCAAAGCCTCTTATCTATTAAAAATTAAATTCTTACAAACCTTCGAAGAATCCTCAATTGTTATAATGCCAATGATAAATTAAAATTTGATAATGCTTAATAAGGCTAAGGGGACTTGAAGGCTGGATGCCTACTACACTACACTAGCAATCTATCAAATACCTGCATAGAACCCCAACAATAACTAAGTACACCCTATCAAATCTAAAACTATTCTTCCACCTATATCTTGTTTTACGCTTCCAACATTTACTCGTTTTAGAAAGACCAACAACTCGAATTAACGTAAGCTACTACGTTTCCTTCAGGAAGAAGTCTTGTGAATTATCCCTTTTTTTGGACAATATACTTAAACGGCTGAGAAACAAGAAGCGTTTCCCGCATTTAACCTTGCTTTTATTTCCTCCTCAATTCCGTTTCTTTTAGTTATTGTCATTCACAGACACTCAAACCGTTTACATATTCAAACGTATAATTTACTAGTACTTTGTGTTTCCAATTTAGGCGTGTCTGATATTTTAGACGTGTGGTGCATAATCGTGACTTAGATCTGAAGTTTCGTGAAGTTACGATATTAATTTCTTTCAATTCATCATAATTCTGCTTGCTCTCTTCATAGCCGATTTTGTTAACCGTTGGAACAGTTGGTGCGGTAGAAAAGAAATATTTGCTCAGCGCTGTGTCATTTCCTGACATTTGTTCCTCACGTGGCATTGTTATCCTTTTTTCGTAACGCATAACATAAGCAGAGTATCGTTTCACTTTTGTTAAGAGGCCAATATAATAGGTCAACCTAGAAATGGCTAGGTGTGCCATGTGTTTACATATCCTTGGACGGACATGTTGGCTTGATATCCGCTTCTATTTTCGTTGGCCGTTTTCTCAGGCCAACCGGAAATGTTAAATTGAAACCGCTAAATGTTGTGACGCAGATATAGGCATCCAGTCTCAGATTTTTGTTTTTCACGCCCGACATTCAGATGGGATACTATTCTTGCAGCGCATGCGCACCCCCGACCATTGAATATCTTATTTTTCTAAGACATGAGAAAAACGATTTTCCTCTAATTGTTTCCCGGATACGATCCCCCCTCCACACACACAGCTTCAATGCCAAGGCCAGTATTACATAATGCCCCGCTCCTTTACAGCCAACAAGCTTTTCCTCACGGATCTTGTTCGTCCATTTTAGTTTTCTTATATTCTTCTTCGTCGAGTGTTTTGTTTCCCAAGAAGATACCGAGCTAGCATTTAAAAATCATTAGGGATCCCTTAAGATTATTTTGTAGGGAGGGATTTTTTAGAAGCGGTAATATATTATGCCAATTCTTTGAAAACGAAGTATTTTTAAAATGACTAAAAATAAAATTCGATTTCTTTTAAAAAATGAAACCAAGAAAATCATATATTAAAAAAATATTTTTAATTATCAATTGTGAAGATAGACTGATATTTTTAAAGGAGTATATCTTTTTTAACTTTTGCTAAAGGCTAAAAAAATTCGAATAAAGTCAGTTTGTAATTTGAAAAAAAAAATATATATCTTTTAGTATTTTCATATTATTTAAAATAACCGGAAATAACCAGACATATATGTATACACACATACATATGTATACATATGTATATATTCTACAATAATAAATATATAATATATATTATTATAAAATAAATAGTAAAATACAGATAGTATGCCTATTGTAGCATATCGAATTTTACAAATACACAACCCTAGGTTGCTATGAAAGGAAAAAAAATTTTAAAAATATGTATATATTCATCAGGTTCCTTTTGCCTATCATTTATATAAAGGTCAATACGAGTTTCTTAAAAATATTCGCGAACTGGTTCAAGCAGAAAAAAATTTGTTAAATTATTGTGTTGAAGAGTTTCTAAATAATTTTATTAAAATATTAAATGAATGTTGTATTTTTTACAGATTGTTATCTATCCAATATCAATACATTTTTTTAATTTTTTCTCTGGAATTTATATGCCAGTCTATTTCGTTTCATTTTCATTTCTGTCGTTATTTTTTTTTTTCATTATCGTGATCCAAATTTGTATTCCAATCAATATTTCATTGAAAATTAAGAATTAAAAAAAAAATATGCAGTTTTTCACCATCCTTGATCGGTCGCTAAGAGACTGGTATCATCTTCTCTTAGCATTTTCCGACCACGTTACCATTCAGCTCAAGTCACGCCCGGCGAAGTCGAAACAGACTCGCATCAGAGCTATACGAGACCCCCGAAACCACCATGTACTCCTCTCCGGACCTCTGCCGCAGGACGTCCTCGACGATCGAGCGGACGAGGAAGGCCCGAGAGAAGACGAACGGAAAGAAAAGCATCAGCGGGTGGTCAATGCACGCTGTCGGCCATGTTGCCTCCGCCAAGGACAACCCCCACCCTTTGCCAAATATTTACCGCCAGCACGCCCGCAACTATTTTTAGTGACGGTTCAAGGGAGGTTGTGTTCGGTAGTCACCCCTTCAATAATTATATTATCAAAATAAAAATATATTTATTAACGTTAATGGGATAAAACGCCGTTAATACTTAAGGGATCCATTTCAAAGTCCTGTTTCCTAGATCACATAGGTCGGGAGGAAAGGTATTGGATATAATATGAGATGTTTTCACTTAAAAACTTAAACTCTTTATTTTGTATAATTATTTTTTTATTTGTCATTATCAGCAGGATTATTGCCACATAAACTATATTTAGTAACAGTGCCTAGAAGGAATTACGCTTCTTTTTTTTTTGTTGAGACGAGTGCTGTATGTCACGCCTTATTTGAAAAAATAAGTATATATTTTTTTTCTTTTGATTGAGAAATATTACATACAATCCTCTACGTTTAAGGGCTATTATTATCCGAGATTAATTCGTCCATTCATGTCTTATTTACAGAAAGAAATTGGAGGGTTAGGAGAGGGGGGGGGGACAGGTGTCACTTTTTTGTTAAATGTGTCAAAAAAAATAGCTACATTCTTTCAAGGCCTTAGAATGAGGGAAAAAAATGGTAATTAAGAAATAGTAATCATTAAAGTTTTATCCATATAGTAGAACTATAAACATGGGTTTTCACGCATTCTAAAGCTCTACATTCATTCTGTTCGATTAAAAAAAAAAAAAAGTGACACCTGCTTTTTTTTTTCTGACCTTTCAATTATAAATATTAGCTTAACAAATAAATTATTAGCTTAACAAAAAAACACAGACATTATTTATGTACAGTATTTATTCAAAGCCTGCGGAACTCCAAACCAAAACTGTTCCCCTAAATGTTGAGGAGCGAAGGTGGAAATCTTCCGAACGAAGGATTTTTCTAAAAATGTTTCAGACATTTTTTTTTCTTTTAAGCTGTAAAATGGATTCTTATAGTTGGGCGAAGAATTTAGACTACTTGCATAACTCAAAATTAAACGAATCCGAAACCTACTGCCGATACAGGAGATCGTCTCCAATTCGTTTCACTCCGAAGCTCCTCCGCATCCAGAAGAGCGGCGTTCTGCAAGACAGAAGGTGACGTAAGAAGACCAGATCACGGTGACCAAGAGAAAGTCGTCCGCTACTTCGTGGACCATCCTCTCATCCTCCACAACTGTCCCCATCAAGGTCGTCTCTTATTTTCTTCACTATCGATTCCCACCTTCTCAGAACTATCGATTCTCGTTTCGACATTTATAATAAACGGAATAATCGATTATCGGGGACGAGGCTGCCCTGCTTTCGGGAGTACGCTATTGACCGCAGATCTATATTATTCATCAGGAGCGGTGTTATATTTTAAAATGGCAATTAGGTCTGAAGGTTTCGTCTTCGGCCTTTGGGATAATCGTGCAAAAAAAAAAAAATCTCATTTTTTAAATATCTTTTCTCTCAATTTAATTAGGCAAAATATTAATTGTCCCATTCATTCCGTCATTCTTAGCTAATGTAATTCTATTAGCATGCACCTGATATTTTTCTGTGACAAGCTTTTTTATGGGGAAATATTAAGGGTAAAATCGAAGGGATATATTATTAATTCAAAATTATTTGCTGACCTGTTATTCGAACAATATATGACTTACAGTTCGGAACATATATAAATTATGAAATTTAAAAAAAGAATCTATCTTTAATGGCGCTCAGATAAATTATACTATTTAAAATTTTATTTCATTCATTGACCACAATGTCTCTGGTTATGTATACAGTTGGAGAACATTAGGCAACCTGCTGCTTCTATTGGCTTTGATTAAATTGCTACAAAATTTAATAAGTTATAACGGAATTAGGCAAACCTAAGGTTGACACTATCTTGAAGATTTAACTCCATTTTATCTTAGCTTTATATCATGATTTACATTTGCTTATATTATAATTGTTTGTTATGTTTTAGAAAGCGGAGAGGCTTACACAGGCGGAGGGGGAGGGTACATGGGACCCCCGACCAACTACTTCGCACAACCACAACCACCATCCCCTCCCAGGGCGTCTGTCATCCAAGCCGCCGCCTCCAGCTCCCACGACGACTTCTACCTCCTCGAGCTCGGCCTCCAACACAGGATGAAGAAGAAGGTCAAGAGATCCAGAAGTGGCGACAGTCCAACAGCCACTGGGCCCAAGCGCAAGTCACGCGAAGGTAGCTCTCATTCCATCCTTTTAATAATATTTTAATATTATAGTAACAAATAAACACAAATAACAGTGACTAACTAGTATACAACGGATGATATTATGTTACTAATAAGTTTTTTTTGTCTATTCTCAGGTTCGACAACATACCTTTGGGAGTTCCTACTAAAGCTTTTACAAGACCGAGACTATTGTCCAAGGTATATCAAGTGGACCAACAGGGAGAAGGGTGTCTTCAAGCTGGTCGATTCCAAAGCAGTATCTCGCCTTTGGGGTCTTCATAAAAATAAACCAGACATGAATTATGAAACCATGGGCAGAGCTCTCAGGTGTGTATCCATCTTGTAGAATACAGAACTATTTGGACACTGAGATATGTAAAAATATATATTTATGTAACTATGAACGGTCTGATAACAAATGAAATTTGTCATTGCAGGTATTATTACCAACGAGGAATACTGGCAAAAGTGGACGGGCAGAGGCTGGTCTACCAATTCGTCGACGTACCGAAAGATATTGTCGAAATAGACTGCACAGGAGCGTGACCCGGCAGAGCACAACCCAAACCTACCACTTAACAAACCGACCTTATTCCTTCTCTGTACAAAATTAAAACCATTCTCTAATCAATGTCGCATTCTGGTTGTTAGACACATGCTCATTTAATGTGGCTATTTTAATTGCCTCCTATTTTGGATGCTATGTTTTTACTAAGTGTCTTTTGGCAACGAATCGACTATATAGTTGAATTTTTAAATATGTAAAATGAGATTCTTATTTTTGTATCATATTATGAAATGATGAATTACCTTAGGTTGGGTTTGGGTTGTATGTGTTTGGTGTTGTTTGCTACATTTTCCCTTAACTTCTTTCCTGTCCCCCTGAAAGTTGTGTTTTTCATTTTCTGTTTGATTCTCCTCAATAGAATGCATCCTAATATCAGTGGTGCAGAAAAAAGAAAAAAAAAAAAAAGTTTATTCAACCACAAAATGCAACATCTCAAAGAAATCTTTTGTACAGGATACCATTTCGAGCATGAAAGTGCTGTCTTTTGAAAGCTGTATTTTAGATGTAAGTTAGTATTAAGTCATTGTATGTTTTTTCGATTCGTTACCTGTTATTGCAATCTGAATTATATCGATACTGTTGTATAAATGTAAAATTCGATGTATATGCTGCTTTCTTAGACAACATTGATTGTGAACAAATTATCAAATTTTTCTCTTGAAGATGTTTGTTTTTCTCATCACTGATATGTGTATAGTTTGGTGTATAATTAAACGATACGTGTTTTTCTCAACAAATTTCTCGATGTAGTATGTAATTAAAATATTGCTCATGTATCTTATAAATGTTTATTGTTAATATTTACTAAAAACAGAATATGGAAAACATCAGTTACTCGAAGAGTGATGAGAGGAAGGTGGGTGAATGTACCACATGACACTTACCACTCGAACGATATGTGATCTCACGAATGGTAAAACCGGCAAACACTGCCACATTTACGACCAATTCTCTCATTTTGTAAATACCACTGAGCCTACCATGACCATGAGTAGAGTTGTATTTTATTGTAAGAAATTGTTGTATAATTTATTTATTCTCTATCTTTTTTTTTCTTTTTCTTTTGTGTTAATAATATTGTTCTGTGGTTTATAGTATTTACTTTTAACATATTATAAATATGAGAATATATAAATATATATATATAGATTTTATATATAGATTGTATAAATGTATTTGGCGATTGTTTTATAAATGTACTTAATTACTGTGTTTACCATATTTTTAGTTTCTATAATTTTGTTAAGTATAAAATTATTTTCTATATAAAAAAGAATATCTTGTATATTATATTTGTCCCAGTGTTTATGAATAAGTGTTAAAACAATGTCGATTAATATAAATATATATATTATTGTATAAAATAATTAAAGTACAAAAAATTTTATCGAAAAAAACTTACCTTATTTTGCAAATAGCCGTTGAATGCTGAGTGTTCAATGTTACTATATTCCCTCCAGTGTCATAAGGGATTTAACTTAATATCTTTATCGATGTGGTAGTGTCACAAAAAATTATTAAGTGTTATGGAAAGAAATTACTGCCAATTATTTGTGGCCTCCACTGTTTTAAGTTAGTTTAGAGTGGCTGGCTATGGAAAGTTTTGTAACGAAAGCTGTGAAAAGCCTTGGTCGGACTATGAGACTGATTTTGGATTGAGAATTAGAATTTTTGTATTACTCGATTATATTTCAGAATTTGCCTTTTATCACATCTTATAGCATTTTCACTTTTAAAGATTGTTAAATAATGTTTACGCATAAAAAAAAAATAATAATAATTTATGCTAAACAACAGCTCAATGTCCAAGTATTTAAAATACTTATTATTAAATTTCATTCCATTTTTCAATGTGCTTTCATTAAAAAAATATTTCATAATCTAAAACAAACTAATAGGTTTAATGATTGCTGTCTCAAGTCTTGTAAGTTTAAAACAGTTGTGAGAGTATTTTAGAGAAATAGATCTTTAAAATAAAGGATGTACCTTAGTAGTATGGAGAATAGAATATAAAGCTGGTGATATTTTCATATAAAGAGATGATACGATTATGATGTAAATACTATTTTTATGAAAGATGGGATTGCATTTAAAACAGTAACAAGTAGCAAGCATTCAATGTTGGAACTTTGTCCTATGGTTCAGATGTTTAATTATACTATTATATATATATTGAAGTTATTCACTGGTTCTTTTAAATAATGCATAATAAATTAACTTGAAAACCGAAATTAGAAGTTTTATTTTCCTATCATATCCTCATATATGGTTTTTATAGCACTTATGATATAACTCAGGGGTGTCAAACTGGCGGCCCACGAAGTAATTTTTATGGGCTCATGATATTTAGAGATAAAGTGAAAGCAGGACAATTACCAGTTGCATTTAATGGCCAGCTCGTCAATTGAGTTTGACAAGCCTGATATAACCAAACAATGCGCCCGAATATGATTGCATGCGTCCAAATATTGACTATGAGTGGCAACATAAAACTTCACTATTTCTTGACCATGAAACTCAGACATAAATCCCATAGAAGAACATCTACTGGACGAATAAAGAGATGGCTAACTACCAGAATTGCTTCATAAATTAGGGAGAAGTACAAAGGTAATAATATTCCTCAGAAATTTAAAATAAAAAACTTCTTTATACAGTAAACGTAAACGGAGAAAATATCCTTATTCAAATTCAAAATTTTAAATTAATAAAAATAAAAAGTCTCAGTGAAAGAAGGATCCAGAAACGTATAGGGAAACAGAATTAGAATATGATTCTTAAAAAAACTAATAAATAACCTCTTTGTTCAATAAAGAATGAACAAAAAAATGTGATGAAATAAGTGTGAGGTTATACATGATCAATATTTGTAATAATATAATTATGTCCAATTATATAGTTATACAAATCTTTATTTATTTGAAAAAAATATTAAAAACATTATTTATCAATACCATATTTTTGAAAAAAATATGTTATAATTTATATGGTTATACATAAATAAATTGTGTGAGACTAGTCATCATAATAATTAACGCCAACCAGAAACACCGTTTTTATGCAATTGCATGTTTAGTTCGTTTTTTTTTTTGTTTGGTTTTTTTAAAGCTTTATTCTGAATCACTATATTTGGAAAACCAGGGCATGAAACAGCTATTGAACTTCTCCAAAAAGTTTTAGAGCTGCTTTACAAGAACTTTTCCAATTAAAGTTTTAATTTAAAAGTTCTCTTTAAATAACTTCTCAGTAAAAGCTCTTTCTTTATAAAAGATCTAATAATATAATTCCCTACAAGAACATTTTAAATATATTTTTTAGAAATCATTTGAATGAATTCAGAGATAACTATAAAAAAAACTGTCAAACAGATAATCAAGACAATTCCATGAGTATTCCCCACATTTAAGTAGGAACTTTAACAGGAGAACTTTTATATAAAACATAAATATAGAACTCTTATATAAAAGTCCTAACCAAAAAGTTCTTGAAAGACCTTTGTCACAAACGATTACTTTACTTTACATTTATAATAAAAGGTCATTAACAAAGTTAAATAAACTGTTTCAAAACAAAAACGTGCAGTTATTTTGGAGCCCTGGCTTTTATTTGACTTTAAATACATTTGTGTATTTTCATAAAAATAAATGTTTCTTAGCACTATTTTTGCCAAGAAAATATATAGATGAACTCTTCCTTCTCAATACCAACAAAATTCGCAAAATCTGAACATCGAAAGCGAGAAAAACAATTTTCTTTTATTCCAAAGTATTTTATACATTTTTGTTTTTTATGATGCATTTCCCTTATAAATTTTCAACAGTTTCTATTAGGTCAGGTCCAAATGCTATGTAGTCAACTAATTTTTAATGATATAATAAAACTATGAAAGGAAAAGGGTATTAAAATATTTTTTAAAAAATTAAACTAAATTATTGAAGAAAGTTGTTCGCCAAATACAGACTCGAACTCCAATTGAGCCACTCATTTGCCTAATTGATAATTCATTGAAACATATTTGAACAAGGCCAATATGTTCTGCTCATGGTTGGTGGGGAAAATGCAATATGATATTTCTTTTAAGAAAGGTGAAAAATACAAAATTGAATATATTCTAATAAATGGGTAATGTAGCAACTGTAATTGACATAAACAAAAAAAAAGAGTTATTTCAGCATATAAACTTACATGAGTGAACATTGAGGAGGAATGAATTTGCTTGGGACATGGCCACAGTAGAACTCAATATTCCCAAAATGAGTAATGTATTGATTTTCTCACAAAAAATTGATACCAAACCTTAGTTTCACAACATGAGCTAAGGAAGTATAAAATACACAGTGCTAGTTCAGTATATCTCAACTCCGTAGGCAACAGGACGCAGTTCATCATTAAAGCAATATAAAACTGTATATCATATTGTTCCTAAAGCGACTTTCGAGAATGATTATGAAGTTTTCTCAACCATATTAATGTTTGATTGAACCAAACTAGTAGATAAGCATTTCAAAAATTCAGTTATAAAAAGGGTTATATAGATTATAACCGGAATAAGATAGGGTATGTTATTATTTGCAGAAAATATCTTCCTCTTGGCCTAGTGGCTGAATATGGAAGGAAATCTCATCTTTCTAAACTGAAAATTTACATCGATAGCTACATCAAAAATCAAATATTGAGTTCAACTGCTCCGGGAAAATATGAAAATTAAACTGCAGTTCTTCAGTACAAAAGTTAGATCAAATCTCATCAATAACAAAGAGACTTGAAGTGCCACTGGTTTCATTTCTGTACAGCTAGGGGTATTTTTAAATTATTTGGTATTTTTAAGAAACTTTTTCTCCCAATTTATGACTATAGAAGTAACCAAGAAAATGCAGTTGGGTAAGAGAAATGTATAGATATAAAAAAAAAGATCATTTAAGGTTAGAAAGATTTTAATAGCACGAACATGTTAGAGTAAAAAGTAGAGAAGTCTGATAGAGATCTAAGAGCATTTAATCTAAAAATTCAGCTTCAAAGTTAATCTCAATTCTTAAAATAACAATTTCCTCATTGTAAAAGAAAAATAGAAACTATTCAGCAGGGGGGCCATAAAATCTGATAAATATCGTAGGAAGAATGAAATATAATTAATTAAATAACTTAAAAAATAAGAGACTTTAATATCCCTTTCATAAGTGCTTTATTAACCACAATTTATTCTCAATACTCATTAATTGTGATGTACAATGCTTTATAGAAATATTTTTATGCAAGCATTAATCGACGACCCTGTAGAAACATGATTTCACTCATTATTTACATAATTAAGTACAGAAATACAGTAGGTAATAATACTCGTGTAGAATCATCTTAATTACAATTATTAAAATAATGTACATATAAGTAATATTATAAATAGACATATTTTTTATACAAACTTTCAATGAGGTCATCAGAATGCTCCAGAGACCTAAAGTTCATAAAAAAAAAAATGATAAAAGAAAAAAATTTAGAATTAAGATTAAAAGTGAGCAGCTTTATTTAAGGGACAAGCCACAGTAAAGTACACTTGTTCATCCATTAATGAAGACATCAGAACATTCTAAGGCATAAATACAGCCGTTAATAGTAATTTATATAATTACAACATGTTAACCATTACATTAAGACACAATGACAATACTTATTATTATCTGTTATCCATTTTAATAATTATAAAATAACAAACTTCCTATAAAAACTCAACACTTCTGAATAAACAAGGCCGATGTATAAAAAATAACAAAAGGATCAGATGTTACGAGATTGAAAGAACGCTAAGCAGGAATTTGGTTTATTTATAACCAGGAAAAAAATACAGATAAATTACAACAGGCTTATCCAACACTAAAACGTACAAAGTACAGATGTAAAATTGCTAGATATTGTCCTATATTTAATTATATTTAAGAATAAGGAAATTTGAAAATATATATAAAAAAAAAAAAAAAAAAAATTCAATAAAATCACAGCACTTGGTTTTTGCCATAGTTATGACAAGAAAGAGTTAAATGCTATTCCTGAAGGAGTAGAGTAGATAACAAAAATACACTTTTTATATTTTTGGCATTAATATACTAAAGGCAATACAATTTAGATAAGCGATAACATCATTTGTTGATAGTTAACTTATGCACAATCTAAGGTCAAACCAAAACCCTATTTGTATTATTACCTCACTGTTTCTAATATGTTTAAAGTAGAATGAAAATTCTATTTCGAATTTTTTTACCCGTCCTTTTGTCAATCAATGTATCGATTTTAGAAAAAAAAAAAATTATTTTAACGCATAACACTGACTAATAAAGGTAGAAATTGCCTCTATAATAAAAATAGTTGAATATTGATCACAATGATCCCTGGTCAGGAGAGGGATGATTTTCAAAAAGGTGGCCCAGTGCGGGCTGAGCTCACCTAATAACTATATAACTAATAAAACAACTGGTAACAACTCTTTCGGAATCATTAAAATTCGACCTGCGAAAAACTCTTCAATTAATCGTCTTTCCATTAAGTCATTCTGATCCAATCTGCACATGCAAACAGTAAATACTATTTGTGCTTCTTCAGAACGTAGCTAAAATATTTTTAATTATATCTAGTGCGACTAAATGCTATGTACATAATAGTAAGACTACAAAGGCAATGATTACAAATGCATATTCCTTATCAACAAATCTAAGCATTTGTCATATGAAAAAACAAAACAATTGATAGTATAACAAAAAGACAGATAATACCTTCATGTTATATGAGTGCTTGAAAGATGTTTCCTATTAACCACAGATTACAGGTGTCTAATACTTGCACCGATCACTTTGATAATCACAGAATTTTAGATAATAGCACTTAATATGGCAAGTAGAAAATGGTTCCTGGTAATAGCATTTCCAAGTCTATGAAACTTTTTTTAAAACTAAGTGTAAATTTTAACAAATTATAATTAGCTCCTTCTAAATCACCAAATCATCCACATGAAATACTTATTATACTTCACCTATTCCATAGTACACAAACAGGGAAAAAAATGGCCACCATTTCCCAACCAATAGAAAACTTGAATCCAATATTTAGGGTGGAATCAGATCGAAAATCAAGACGAATACAGAGACGTCTAACTTTTATAAAATCGCTTCAATAGTTGAAGGTTGTTTTGAGAAACAAAATATGTAAAAATATTGTGGAGAAAGTTACTTAAAGCCTCACTAGGTCTAGAAAATAATTTGGAAGGATATATTCAATTTGAAATGGGTTCGAACAAACCTGGAAAAGCTACACGATTAAATTTATATAATTTGCAATAATAAAACTATACTTAAATAGTTAATTGACAACCATTGATTACCACATTACTTATATTTATACAAAGTTTTGTTTCGATTATTTTTGGTTTCAGTATTTAAATGAACTAAATAAAACAACAAATAAAAATGCCACTGTGCCTTGCACATGCCAAGAAGTTGAAATTAATTGCTACATAAGTGCAAAATTGCTCTGAGCAACAATCAAACCACAGTCAGTTAATAAAAAATTATATATACACAGTTAACATCCATATACTATAACAAAACAAATATATAATAAGCTAATGCCTAACCAAAGGTAATCATTATGACTGTACATTCGCAAGCGGAACAGATTTTAAATACCCTGAACATAGTTAACTTATTATAAATAATATTTTGAACACAAACTGATTTGCTGAAGTTGCAAACCAAAATGTCTACTACAACCTTACAATTGAAATACGTAAACATATACATATACATATAAATATATATATATATATATATATATATATATATATATATATATATATATATATATATATATATATATATATTACATACAATAGTTTCTATATTTGGAAAGGGCAAAAATAAGCCCAAGAATATGAGGCACTAGATCCTTATTAAGTTAGTCATAAAATAAAAATTAAATTCTTAAATAAAAACATAACAGTAGCCAAGTGAAAATGGAAAACATGTCTTAAAAAATATACTACGATAATGAAAATTGATATCGGTAAAATAATGTTTAGATTATAATTCTAATATTGGCTCTTAAATCTACAGAACTAAAACAATGTTTCATTTTAAAAGGGTTTACATCACAGAAGATGAAATAGAACCTCCAAATAATTAAATAAAATGAACAATTAACAAACTAAAGGGGATGCAATAAAGGCACAATTTTGATTGGATCAAAGAACAGTGTAAATAAATTTCTGATAAAAATATTGGAATATTTCATTTAAATGCATTAAGTACTTCTGGGACAAGAGTAAAATTTTAACTAATATATCATTTTACTTAATAACGATTTTTTAATTTGATTACTGGAATTATATAATATTTAACAATTGAAAACATGAACGGATGATTTGTGCTGTGTAACAAATTTTCAGATATGATCTTTACTTATGAATGCAGGTGTTATGTGATTATCTTTATCTTGTAAAATTAACAATCCAAGATTCTTGGTTAATTGCATGATTTCTCAGTGGATTGGATAGATCATGTCTTTAAAAATTCCATAAAAAAACAAAACTTTTAAGTAACTTTAAATTTATGATGTAATGATTTCATCCACTCATGTCTTCAATTATTAATCAGTTGTGTCATACATTCTTAGCAAACACAAGTGAATAAGCATTAAAACAACACTTCTGTTACGTAGCATTATGTACAACACTGTTATTAAAATCACTTTACACGTTAAAATTGTTGTTATGGGTAAGGCAAAACCAATAATTTATACTATGAAAAAATTGAGGTTCGATTTCATAGAACACTTTAAACAATGAACTTATTAATAAAATTGTGGGATGATATTGAAACTAACATTCCAGTCTTTTTTGCATTTGCAAAATTACATTAAATGCTATCACACACTTTTGACTAAGACATATCTATATATATATAGACTAACTTAGTTTAAAAATCAACATATACATCGATAGAAATAAAAATAGAAAGTAGGCACATAATCCTATCTAAATATTTCATAATTTGATTCGCCTGAAGAAGCACAATTCAATATCTACTGGAAAATTGAACATAAAATAAATACATTTCAATGATCACAGGTACTAAAAAATATAAATAGCACAGCTGTCAGATCACACTTGTCTTAGTTTATCCATGATTATAAGTCTTACTGAGATGAAGTGCTATAGGAAATAAGGGGTTGTGTTTCTGGCTGGTATAACCCTGAAAGAGTCCGGAACGGCAGAGAACAGTTTTGCTTCACGGGAATCTGTGGTTTTGAATTCTAATATTGAAGCAATATTTCCACATCTGTAGCAATAATTCGGCGCTGACCAGACAGTAACCAGTTTGTCATCGAACATGTATTTGAATCCTGAAAAATAAGAAGACATAATATTTAAAAATTGTGTGTAGATAATATAATGAAATTTGGTAATTGATAAAATAAAAGATAACAATAATCCAGTCTCTCTAAAATATGTACAAGAACCTTTCCCCTATTGAATAGGTGAAAAACTTGGCAGATGAATACGAATGTTGATCATACCACTTCCATGTACAATTGTTCATCAAGAAACACAATTTCCTTACCAAGTATTCAAGCTAAGATCTTTCACAAGTGTTAGTGATATAGATATTTTATTATATTGCTTTTATTTTTAAAATTGAAAAACAAAAAGAAGAAAATTTAATCATAAAGAAATAAGTCCATTTTTAACTGACTTAAAAAAAGGAGGTTATCAGTTTGACATAATGCTCTGTGTATGTCCAGGTATAACTTAGTCTGTCTTGAACCGATTTTTTTAATCAAAAGGGTACATCTCCAGGATGGTCTCATATAAATTTACTATAATACTATCCTTCTGAATTATTAATAGCGTTTGTGTCACCTTCCCTACTTTGATCCTAAATAATCACCCCATCACGTTCAGCTCCTCTGTTAAAAACTTGGGTATTACTGTTGGCCAAACCTTGTCCTGAAAACCTCATATCGCCCAAATTTCCCAATGGTCAATAAGTACTCTCAAGTTATTCCATCGTTATGACATTTTCTTCCACAAACGGCCCATAAGCTCCTTGTATCCTCTCTAATTTTCCTCCACTTTGAGTGTGGTATATGGTGGCCCCTCGATAGTATTCGAGGACAGATTGAAGCGAATCATGAGCTCCTTTTTAAGATTTGTCTTCGGTACCTGGAGGTGGTTCCACATTTCTGGCGAGTAAAAGTGGCTCTTCCCCTCTATTTCCTCAATATCTTTCCAACAACAATATTTCCTCGGATCTTTCCTATACCAAACCATCGACTCCCAGCATCCTTCCTACATCTACAGACTCCTACAATTCAAATCCTCAGTCCACTTACTGGCAACAAGATGGCGCCTTTCTGACCTATATACTCCCTCCCACAGAACCAAAACATTCGAACGTTCCTTTCTTGCCAGCTCTACTATCCTCTGGAATTCCATCTCTTCTAGTATCCGTCATGCTTCTTCTCTATCCTCATTCAAATTCCACCATTTCTAACATCTCTTCAATTCCCAAAAAGATGCTGTATCAGCAAAAATAATTTAATTCAAGTAAACAATTTGATCAAAAGTTTATGATATTTAAGCAGAAATTTATTTATAATTTTTATTTTTCTCTCCTCTTTAATTATATTTAACTCTTTTAAAAATATTTTTCACTTTTTTTCAATATATGTACATTTTTGTTAAGAGAAGAATTTATTTTTGTTTATTTATTTTTAATACTATTGATGTAAAACTTATATACTTTTATTATTGTAGTTTCTTGGCCAGAAGTGGTTTACTTTTATTTGTTCATTTTTGCTATTCTGTTCTTTATTTTGTCCCAGAATAAAGCAAGTTTTCTATCTATCTATCTAAATTTATCAGAATCCGATGAAAACTCTGTTTTTGTTTTTATATATGTTCTATCATAACTTGGTCATTCTTGAACCACTTTCTATGATTCTTTTTTTAATCAAAAGGGTACAACTTGGGGTGGTTATATAAATATTAAACTTACAATAAAAATTTTACCAGGGTCCAATGAAAATTTTTAGAGATAGAATATTTTTTACTACGAGCAATTAATATTTTACAACATATGATCATGAACTTACAAGTGATTTAGTATGAAAAAGCAACAAAAAGTCGAGAATACTTAAAGTATTATAAAATATTTTTCAATATTATTTGAGATAGAATTACAAACTTCTCAATGGCTAATCACATGCAGTAATTGCAATAGTTTAGTTTACAGGTACATTTCTAAATCTATTTGTTTCTTTTCAAATAAATAAAAGTCATTTTCCCAACGGTGGAACACGCAATGGGAAATTTATAAACATAGCTAGATGCTTACAAAAAAAAAGAAAAAAAAAAAGGTGAATCCAAAGTTGTAATTTCATACTAAATAAATAAATAAGCTAATCTTTGCACAGTAGCAGCATGTTAAATAGGCCTGGCCCATGCCTTTCGTATTTTAAGTTTACCCACTGAGGAATCTGAAAGAAAAAAAAAGTACATCGAAAATGTGCAGAAGAACCATTAAAAAGAAATAAATAAAAACTTTTTAGAAAAAAAAAACAGAAAAAACTTCAAAACAGTACACATGAACCACTAAAGAGATAGAAATATTTTTTCTTTCAACAGTCAATAATTAAGCAGCATTAGTAACTATCCCAAATCAATCTGAACAGTTCAATTAGTTAATATTTTTTTGTCAGAGCCAAGCCGCTCCACAACTTTAGAATTTTGAGAAGACCTTAATAGTTGAAATGAACGAGTTGTTCTCCACTCTTGGTGGCTTGGCACCGATATCAAAAAATAATAGCTTATTGTACTAAATATTCAGGCTGATTTGGAATAGTTACTAATGCTGCTTAATAATTTACTTTTGTAAGAAACATTTTTTCTATCTATTTAAGTGGTTCCTGTGTACTGTTTTGAAGTTTTTTTTTTCTTTTTCTAAAAAGTTGTTTATTTCATAAGCAGAGTTTTGTGCATTCCCAATTAAAACAAGGGAAATATATAACAGCATGCATATAGGCAGATATTTATTTATTTATGGTGATCAGTAGTAATAGCCAAAAAATATTTATTTATATTTAAATAATAAATGTATTTTAAGGCTGTTTCGAACTTTTAAAATTTAAACTAAAATTAACAACTAAAATATTATATTTCAGCAAAACAACCGACAATCCATATTATTTTTATATTTATCTAATCATCTTATATTTATCTTTTATATTATCTAATCAAAATCTGCTTAAGAATAAATAAAGGCCACAGAGAAAAAACAGGCGATGCCACGTTTTTTTTCAAAATTGGGTTACTGGCGGGTATAAATCGATGAAGGAAAACACCACATTCCTAGGTGGTCAAATATGTAAAACACAGAAATGTACCTGTTACCTGGTGTGCGATCACAAGAGAGAATAAAATGCTATGTCAAACTTTAAATTTTGTTTTTCTTTTATTCAACTTTCCCCCTTATTCTCCAAATTTTACGATGTTATTCAAGTCGATGATTATTTGCCATACAATTTCACAAATCTATACTCAAATTATCAATTATATTCATCAGAAAAGTATTATGATTCTTTTCAATTCAATAACTCACCTTCATGTACCAACTGATGGGCTCGACATATAAGTTTAAGTTTATTAATATCCATGAACTCGTGAGTCACCTTAGCTCCAAAAAGCCAACCTGCGCCTCTGGGACTGACAGACCAAGTATCAACTTCTTCAGGATCTGACCAAACTAAATCACAGAATGCACCTGAGAAATAAGAAAATAAAATATGAACTTGTTAAATGAATCAATAGGTTGGGTTGTAACATAAGTTTAAAGCATTTTTAATGAAGAAATTTAAGAACACTAGATACTTCTAAATAGATTTAATAATTTAATTTCTGCAATGTCTTGTGTAATAGAATGAGGATTGTTTTCTTCTTTTTTTTAGTGGTGTAAGGATTTAGAAAAATCTATATAACAGTGGAAGAACAGCTAAAATACTCTTAATTTTTTTAAGAAACATAAAATAAATAAATAAAATTTAATTGAATAATCAATAGTTTACTGTAAAACTGTTATGAAGGAATCAGATGGTCCAAGAGGCGGTCAAAAAAAGTGGATCACAAATAGTAAAAACTATTTATTAGAAACCGACGTTTCGGCCCACTTTACAGGTCTTCATCAGGGCTGAATAAGCAAGATAAAAAAAATAAATAAATAAAACAATGATATATTTATTCTTGGCGCTATGGTCCTGCAAGAACCTGGGCCTCTCTACCATGTCGGTCCTCGAGTAGGCATTTGGGGACTGCTTCTCTGGACATACGTGCCAAATGGCCTAATCATCTGATCTGGCTCCCTCTCAGAATTGAGACCAAATCAGGTTTCGCATATATTCGGTGCAACTCCTCATTGATGCAAATTCTCCACTGCTCATGTTCGCACACCAGGCGGAGAACTCTTCTCTCCCATGCCAGCAATTTCCTTTCAGATGCCTTCGATAGCACCCAAGTCTCAGAACCATAGGTAAAGACGGATCTGATGATTTTTTCATACACCATGATCTTGATCCTGTGAGACAGGGCTCTATAATTTAGTATTTTTCGCAACGCAAAGCAGCATCTATTCATCCTAAACATCCCTGCGGTCATCCTTGGTTTCAGTTCCTCCATCATTTCATTATTTTTTGTAATTATCTCGTCCAGATACTCAAGGGTTTTAACTGCTTTCAGAGTATGGTTTCCTATCCTGATATATTCCTCTGCTCCACCCGGTTTTCTTGAAGTTAAAATAAAAACAGTCTTCTACTTATTGATTTGCAGCCCTAGTTCTTTTGCCGCCATTTTGGATTTTCAAAAGTGCCTTCTAACGCTGTTTCATTTTTTTATTTAAGACATCGTTAGCATAGACCAGATGCTGTGTCATCCGATTATAAATAGTGCCACTAGGATATGTCCGTATTGCTCTTATTGCATATTCTAAGGCAATATTAAACAGAGTAGGAGATAATGGACACCTTTGCCTAAACCCAACTTGAATCGAAATCCTCCGACAACAAGCCATTCATCTTTACTATGGATCTACTACAGTTTAGGGTAATTCTTGTCAAATTTACTAGCTTTTTGGGGATTCCCAGTTTCAGCATCACCTTCATTAATTGTTCCCTGTTTATACTGTCATATGCCTGTTCAAAATCCATAAAAATGTGGGGTGAGTCTATCTGGTACTCGTACGTTTTTTCCAACATTTGTCTAATAGAGAAAATTTGGTCTATAGTTTATTTACCTGTCTAAAACCACACTGGTAAATACCCAAAATCTTCTTATTATTTAGAAGAATTGCAAAAACTTTGTATACCATACTAAGAAAAGATATGCCTCGGTAATTGTCGAAGTTTGTTTTATCTGCCTTTTTAAAAACAGGACATATGAGAGCAGTAGTTCATTCTTTTGGCATCTGTTCTGTAATCCAGATATCCAGCATTAGGTTGTAAAACTCCTTTAATGAAGTTTCTCCGCAATTCTTCACCATCTCTGCATCGATACTATCCAGATCGGGACTTCTGTTATTCTTCAGAGCAGCTATCACATCAACAAAATCTTCATAATCCGGAGGTTCCCCATCATTCTTGTCGATATTTTCATCCTGTCTAACTCTGGGCCAGTTTCGCACTAGACTGTTTGGGAGTGATTGTCGAATATTTAATAAATTACTAATATATTATCTCCATGTTTCCATGATTTGAGATGGGTCGCTGATCAGATTACAATCTTTATTTCTGTGTATATATGTTCTGGGTTGGAAACCATTCTTAAATTTCTTCACGCCTTTATAAAATTTCTTGTTAGCTTGGCATCTTAATCAGTTAGGAGCATTTCTAGCTTGCCTTTTTCAAAACTTCTCTTTTTCTATCTACATATCTTCTTTACTGTCCTTCTCATGAAAATACACTCCTCCTTACTTCTTCTTGTACCCATGACAAGCATTCTCAATCTCGCCTCCTTCCGGTCTTTAAGCGCTCGGTCACATTCCTCATCGTACCATTCCTTACTTGTTTTTTTTTGTTTTGTCTTCAGCACCTCCTCTGCACCCTGCTTGATGGATGTCTTAATATGTTCCAATGATTGTTTATTTCTGTATTTCCATCATATCTCTTTAGAAATGACTCCTGTACAATTTCTTTAAATTTTTCAGCTTGTTGGGGTATTTTTAAAATTTCGTTTTGGTATCTGGGAGTTCTTTTCCCTTTTACTCGAACACTACATTCTATCCTTTGTCTGTAATGTACTTTAAACAAGAAATGGTCAATATCAGCGTCCGCTCCTCGATAGCTTCTCACATCATTTATGTCGGAACAGTGTCTAGAGTCAAAAATCAATAATGTGATCTATTTGATTTCTGTTTTCCATCTTGGGAGAGCCATGTTTTCTTATTAATTTCTTTATGGAAGAAGTGCGTACTCCTGATCATTATACCTTTTTCTTGGGTGATCTCTATACATCTGATTCCATTATCGTTTGACACATCATGTTTACTGAACCTAGCAATGGTTGGTCTGAAGACTCCTTTTCCAATCTTAGCATTTAGATCGCCCTATCATCATGATGTGGTAACAAGTCATATTCTTGAGAGAGCATTCCATAGAAATCATCCTTTTTTTCCTCTTCACTGTCTTCTGTTGGTGCATGTACACTAATGACGGAGGTATTGAAAAATTTTCCTTTTATTCTTGTTACACATATTCTTTCTTATATCCTAGCAGTAAATACTTCAGGCGCTTCCTAATCATTAAGCCAGTTCCCAAGACATTTCTCTCATGCCCACTATTTATTAACATATAGGATCCCAGATCAATTATTTTGTTCCCTCTCCACTTTATCTCCTGAAGTGCTGCAACCTCGACACTATATTGAAACAATCATATTCCAGTTTTCTACTCGCCCCAGTCTGCGCCAATCCTCACACATTCCACGTAGCCAGCATCAAGCATTTAGAAGATTCTTTAACTCACCTACATCGTTCACAAAAGACAGTCCAGCTTTTCCTTAAGAGATTCGTGAGAGTATAATAAGTAATAACAACTAAAACAAATAGTTAATATTAATAGATTAAACTGATTATTATAATAATAATAGATAAACTGAAAGAGTAATAACAAAAACTAAAAAAAAAATTAATAAAAGTAATAAATAAGTAAAGGACTTTTTACTTATAAAAGACTTTTATAAGTATAAACTTTTTACTTATTTAAAACAGTAATTAATTTTTTTTTTAGTTTTTGTTTTACTCTTTCAGTTTATCTTTTATTACTATAATAATCAGTTTAATCTATTAATATTAATTATTTATTATTAGTTGTTATTACTCGATCAGTTTCATCTTATAACATTTTACAAATTCATCATTGTTTTCTTTTTTCTCACTATGTCTTTATAATTAATTATTTTAATTCATTCACTTTATTTTTAATTCATTGTTTTATTTTTATTTTCGTATCTTGTTTATTCAGCCCTGATGAAGTCCTGCAAAGTGGGTCATAACGTCGGTTCCTAATAAATAATTTTTACTATTTGTGATCCACTTTTTTGACTACCTGGACCATCTCATTCCTAAATAAAATTTAAGTTTAAATTCTAACATCGTACTTTTTTCCATTGTTCTGATTGACATTACAATTTTTAATGGCTGCCATTTTTTTTTTATTAGGTATATTAAAGAACTGAAGAAACATAAAGATTCAAGATCTGAATTGAAACTGAGCCATGAAAATACGCAAAATTAATGAAAAACATGAATATTCAAACGTTCTCCATTTACCATTTATTTCATAAGAAATAACATTGCTTGAAGAAAATTTACTGCATTACTTAAAATAGACAATATTCTATGTCTCTCTACTCGCTAATATAGTCCGTTCCGATTTAATAACAAGGCAGGATCTATCGGAGCCTGTATCAATGTTAAAACTGACTATTTTTGTTATAAGGACCTCTCGAAGGACCTCTATCCTCGTCAAAAATAGTATTATTTGTAGAGCGTTACAATATATGATTACATTTAACCCTCCTCCTCCCCCTTACCTGACCCACCCTTCCTCAGGACATTCCTAATAGGCTTTCTGGGCCTAATAGCTTCAACGGGTATGAACTCAGAGATTGTTAAAAACAGCGGCTTTTCGTAGCGCTTATTACTAATTATAGTAAATTAGTTATAAGTATCATAAAGAGTGTTTTTAAAACAAAAAATAATTAAATTGAAAAAATGAAGTTGAAATCACTATTTATTTAATTAAATTTATACACCTTATTAAGCAAAGTAACATAATCCTTAAAAAGATATTTTATGGCTTTCAAGACTTCACACAAGTTTTTGAAATTGTGATCATTTAATCAAATTACATATTAAAATAATTGTTAGATAATACAATTTAACATCATCTCCAATTAAAAAAAAAGAAGAAAACTTTTTCATTTAGAAATTGTATCATAGTATTGATTGAAAAACACTTGGAATGAATACTAACCTCCAGAGTTAACCAATCAATAGCACAGAGTCCGTAGTTTAAAATTTAATGGTATTTTTCTTACCTCCTGAGAAAGAATTAATTTACGAGAAGAATTATAACTACCTTTGTAAGGAATTTCTTGATTTCTTTCTATACATCTAATTTGATCTAAGGTCATTATATCAGGAGACAGGCCTCCATGGACACATAATACCTCCTCATCGATCAGCTGAAAAGAAATCAAAACAGAGTAATAATTAAAATAATAAAAGCTACAGTGACATTCAAATCAAAACTATCACTTACTGCAGCAATTGTTAACAAATCAAAAACTCGGCAACAATATTTCCAAGCATTTGCATTCCCATATTTGTTAAAGCATTCATCTAAAATCAATTTGAATAAAGCATAACTTTAAAATCAGATTAAACATATATATAATTATTGCTATTTAACATACCATAAAAACCATAAACTTGGGTTATCTGACGAGATTCGTGATTCCCTCGAAGCAATGTAATACGGTCAGGCCATCGAGCTTTAAGAGTAAGTAGTCTAGTAAATGTCTCAAGACTATAGTATCCTCGATCCACAAAATCTCCCATAAAAACATAGTTTGTGAATGGAACTTGCCCTCCATTTCTAAACAACTCTTCTAAATCATAAAACTGAAACAAATAATTTCCACTTATGATACAAGTCCAAATAAATCATGATTATTCAGTAAGTTTTGGAGACAAAAACACACCTGACCATGAATATCACCACAAACAGTAACTGGAGTTGATACTGGCTGAATATTCGATTCCTCTAGTAACAGATCACAAACAATATCGCATAGTTTCTGAAAAAAATAAAATCTATACACTAAACAACACTGTCGAGTTGTAATTAACCTCAAAATATTACAAAACTATACGAAGAGTAAAGAACACTATGCTTGGTAAAAATTGATCTATAATTTCTACTCACTTTAAGATCGTTTTCAGGGAGATATTTACATTCTTTAGCTATATTAATCCACTTGTCTATATCCGTCATTTTTGTCAGGTAAGGTTAGAGAAAGGACGGTTCTGGGTTCGTCCAGGTTCCGAGTTGTTTTCAAAACTAAGGCCTGCACTCTCCAAAGAGGTCCAACTCAGGAGAGTACTCACTATTTCACTTGGTACTCTTAACATCACCTTACAGTCTCCAATTCCAAAACCTATAGGACGTACGGTGGGCTATCTTAGCAATGTATAAAATGATATAAAACGTGTGATTATAAGTTGGTGAAATCAGGAAAAGAATAATTAGTAATAACAAAAATAAACAACACGAGCAAACATTGAGATTTCAGAGCCAAATTCCCAGTCAAACGTAAGCTATTAAACGTTCAACTACTATTTGTATATATTGAGTTAATTTAGTTTGCAAATTTTATTTTCCAAAATATGGATTCCATTGCGAAAGGTACGAGCTTTAAAATAATAATATCAATGTAAAGAAATTTTGGTACATCTATAGATTAGGGGCGCGTTATCACTGGTCCATTCCGAGGTCACCCGAACGTTGCCGGACTAGCACACTCTAGCGTCATTCGTGCTAACTAATTAAATGCTTTGCATTCAATTGTAGCATTCGTATTCATTGGAATTATTAAAATTGTTTCTGCTTTAATTAGATATTATTTTAAATGACTAGTGCTGTCGACTTGCGCTCATTACTTTCGTCCAAGAACTAAACAAAACATCAACGGATTCTTTTCTGTTGAGGTCGGGGCCTCACCGTAACTTCAATTATTACCGCTTTAATTAGATCAAAGCTGTCGACTTCCGCTCGCTACGCTCGCTCAAGAAATAAATAAACCCGAAAAGTTCCTTTTCAGTTGAGGTCGGGTTCTTACCGTAATTTAAAATATCACTCCTTTAAATTATTACTAAAATTTGCCCAGATCACCGGAAGTTGACAGCACTAGTAATTTTAAATAATATCTAATTAAAGTAGGAACAATTTTAATAATTCCAATGAATAGGAATGTTACAATTGAATGCAAAGCAGTTAGTTAGCACAACTGACGCTAAAGTGTGCTAGTCCGGCAACGTTGGGGTGACCTCGGAATGAGCAAGTGATAACGCGCCCCTAGTCTGTAGTTGTACCGAAAGTTTTGCTATCTTCACAGAAAAAATTAAGTATTCTCCTCATAAAAGTGAGAAAGAGAAACATCACAGATTTCATTAAAAAAATCTGTAACTTTTGTGAAACCTCTGTGTACCTCAATATTTGACTAATTGAATCGCTTCATGCTAAAATAGTCCTGGCGCTATAGTTTATTTGTTTAAATAAATTGCCACGGGATTTTCTGTACGTGATAAATAGGAAAAAAAGTTGAAACAAATTACATTTGTTTTAGATTAAAATCGGTATGTAGCAACATGGTGAAAAAAATTCATGAAGGTGCTGAAAAGTTTTTTTTCACGTTTAAGATGTGCAAATTTTTAAATAAAAATAAAAAATAGTATGTAATAGCATTTAAAAATAGAGAAAAAATGAATTTTAAACAATAGCGCTAGCCGCCAGTGAAGAGGTTCAATATGGGAAATGATGAAGGGCGGGGGAAGACTCACTGACACAAGAGTCTAAAAATAGAATCTGGGAAATCAGAAATGGCCGAGAGCAGCCGTTCTTGCCCGATCTTATTCAAGCTTAACAGGGCAGGAGCTTTACTATTATTATTTAAACTGTTATATTTCCCTAAAGCTACCCATTCACCGTCCAACTTTGTAGGACTACAGAAGAATTCATTTCTCCACTCACGGTCCTACAAGGGATCTGATCAGCTATTCTAACCTGTACTCATAGCTTATCTGTTTTATTTTTATTCAATTTTATTTGACATTTATTTTTTCAATCTACCTTGCCTCTCAGCATTACGGGTTTTGGAAGCATTACCTACCGATGAGTTCTCTTCATTCTTAAGTGAATAAAGATAAGATAGGTTGGCCCCACTATTTCCTATCAATCGTATACGAAGGATACATAGTATGGGTAATTTTCCTGACTAACTAATTGAGGAAAATCACTCTCTGTGATGACAAAGAGGCCGGTTTTCCTCCGTAGTTTGGTTCTTATTGTCTCAAACGCGGTGCAGGTGGTGACGATGTGCTCAGCAGTTTCCTGAACTCCACAACCGAGGCATAGAGGATTAATGTCCTTTCCGAAGCCATGGAGCTTGGCAAGGAATCCCCCATATCCGGTGAGAAATTGCGACATCCATTAATCAGAGAGGACCCATTTGGCCTTCAATCGTGAATGGATGTTCGGAAAGTATTTTTTCAAGGTAGTTCCTGTCTGAGTAGTTACCCACTGTCGATTCCACTCCTCTATGGTGTCCTCCCGTATTATCCTTTTCCATTTCCTTGTATATTCCGCAATACTCCCTCGGAGATTCTCCGGAAGACCTGCTGAGCCTCCAGTCTTGAAATCATACTTCGTCCGCTC
Source organism: Rhaphigaster nebulosa (assembly GCA_948150685.1). NCBI lineage: Eukaryota > Metazoa > Arthropoda > Insecta > Hemiptera > Pentatomidae > Rhaphigaster > Rhaphigaster nebulosa. Next base: position 107,509,809 of record OX411310.1, on the reverse strand, counting down.
TTCCTTGTGCTGTATTTGTGTACTGTGTGAGTGATAGTGTAAGTGTACCCCCAACCAAGAGGACCAGATTGCGGTACTACGACCGGGCGGTGGGGCCACCACATTCCTACGCCACCATTTTTATATAATTTCTATTTTTATTTATTTTAATTTTAATTTTAATTTAATTTTTTATATTTAATTAATTTTCATTTTTATTTAATTTAATTTTTTATTTTTATTTTAATTTAATTTTATTTGTTTTATTTTTCTATTTTCATTTAATTAATTATTTTTATTTAATTTTATTCTTAAACTTTTATTTTAATTTAAATTTTATTTTATTTAATTTTTATTCAATTTTACTTACTTCATTTTTATTTATTTTTTTAAATTTTTTATTTTATTTAATTTGTATTTTATTTTATTATAATTTTTTTAAATTTTTAACATTTATTTTATTTTAATATTTATTTTATTTAATTATATTTACTTAATTTTTATTTTATTTTATTTTTATTTAAATTTTATTTGTATTAATTTTAATATTATTTAATTTTTATTTTTATTTAAATTTTATTTGTATTAATTTTAATATTTTATAATTTTTATCTTTTTTTATTTTATTTAATTTTAAATTTTTTAACTTTTATTTTATTTTAATATTTAATTTATTTACTTATATTTTTTATTTTTATTTAATTTATTATTTTTTTTAATTTCTAATTTTATTTAATTATTTTAAATTTAATTTTTATTTATTTTATTTTTATTCATTTTTTAAATTTAAAAAAAAATTAATTTTTATTTTTATTTATTTTAATTTTTTATTTTTATTTAATTTTATTTTTTATTTATTTTAGTTTTTTATTTTTCTTTAATTTTTCTATAAAATTATTATTTAATTTTATTTATTTTATTTTTTATTTAATATAACTTTTATTTTGATTTTTATTTAAAGTTCTTATTTTTATTTAATTTTTATTTTCATATATTTTTTATTTTTAATTAATTTTTTAATTTAATTTTAATATAATTTTTCGTTTTATTTAATTTTTTATTTTTAATTAATTTATATTTTTATTTAATTTAATTTGTCTATAAAATTATTATTTAATTGTATTTATTTAATTTTTTATTTATATTTTATTTTTATTTATTTTTTAAATTAAAAAAAAATTTATTTTAATTTTTTATTTTTATTTAATTTTAAATTTTATTTATTTTAGTTTTTTATTTTTATATACTTTTTCTATACAATTATTATTTAATTTTATTTATTTAATTTTTTATTTATATTTTATTTTTATTTATTTTTTTAATTTAATTTTTATTTTTATTTATTTTAATTTTTTATTTTTTTTTTAATTTTAAATTTTATTTATTTTAGTTTTTTATTTTTATTTAATTTTTCTATAAAATTATTATTTAATTTTATTTATTTTATTTTTATTTAATTTTTTATTTGATATAACTTTTATTTTATTTTTTATTTTAATTTTTATTAAATTTCTTATTTTTATTTAATTTCTATTTTATTTATTTCTATTTTTTATTTTCATATATTTTTATTTAATTTTTTTAATTTAATATTTCGTTTTATTTAATTTTTTATTTTTATTTAATTTTTATTTTTATTTAATTTAATTTTTAATTTTATTTATTTTATTTTTATTTAATTTTTTATTTGATGTAACTTTTATTTTATTTTTTATTTTAATTTTTATTAAATTTCTTATTTTTATTTAATTTTTATTTTATTTATTTCTATTTTTTATTTTCATATATTTTTTATTTTTATTTAATTTTTTTATTTAATTTTAATATAATTTTTCGTTTTATTTAATTTTTTATTTTTAATTAATTTATATTTTTATTTAATTTAATTTTTATTTATGTTTATTTTAATTTTGTATTTTTATTTAATTTAATTTTTATTTTTATTTATTTTAATTTTTTATTTTAATTTAATTTTTATTTTTATTTAATTTTTTATTTTTATGAAAATTTTATTTGTATTAATTTTAATATTTTATAACTTTTATTTTATTTAATTTTAGTTTTCTTTATTTTTTATTTTTACTTATTTTAATTTTTTATTTTTATTTAATGTTAATTTTTATTTATTTTAATTGTTTATTTTTATATAATTTTTCTATTAAATAATAATTTAATTTTGGTTATTTTGTTTTTATTTAATATGACTTTTATTTTATTTTAATTTTAATTTTATTTTATTTTATTTTTATTTAATTTTTATTTTATTTATTTCTATTTTTTATTTTCATATATTTTTTATTTGTAATTAATTTTTTAATTTAATTTTAATATAATTTTTCGTTTTATTTAATTTTTTATTTTTAATTAATTTATATTTTTATTTAATTTTTATTTTTCTATAAAATTATTATTTAATTTTATTTATTTAATTTTTTATTTATATTTTATTTTTATTTATTTTTTAAATTTAAAAAAAATTTATTTTAATTTTTTATTTTAATTTAATTTTAATTTTATTTATTTTAGTTTTTTATTTTTATATAATTTTTCTATAAAATTATTATTTAATTTTATTTATTTAATTTTTTATTTATATTTTATTTTTATTTATTTTTTAAATTTAATTTTTATTTTTATTTATTTTAATTTTTTATTTTTTTTTTTATTTTAAATTTTATTTATTTTAGTTTTTTATTTTTATTTAATTTTTCTATAAAATTATTATTTAATTTTATTTATTTTATTTTTATTTAATTTTTTATTTGATATAACTTTTATTTTATTTTTTATTTTAATTTTTATTAAATTTCTTATTTTTATTTAATTTCTATTTTATTTATTTCTATTTTTTATTTTCATATATTTTTATTTAATTTTTTTAATTTAATTTTTCGTTTTATTTAATTTTTTATTTTTATTTAATTTTTATTTTTATTTAATTTAATTTTTATTTTTATTTATTTTAATTTTTATTTTTATTTATTTTAATTTTTATTTTTATTTAATTTTAATTTTTATGTAGTTTAAATTTTTATTTTTATTTAATTTTTCTATTAAATTATTATTTAATTTTATTTATTTTAATTTTTATTTATTTTTTTTAATTTAATATAGCTTTTATTTTATTTTTTATTTTAATTTTTATTGAATTTCTTATTTTTATTTAATTTTTATTTTTTATACAGATCATCAGCATACGCCAGACAACTTACTTTGACGTTATTCTTTTTGGTTCTTAATTTTGCCCCCGCGCTATTTTTGACCCATAACTCCTTCATTACTCTATTTAGCACTGTATTGAAGAGTACCGGAGACAGACAATCCCCCTGCCTGAGCCGCGTCCTGACCAGAAAGGGCCCACTGATGACTCCTTGGAATTTCACCTTTAAATTAAAAAAAAATTTATTTTAATTTTTTATTTTTATTTAATTTTAAATTTTATTTATTTTAGTTTTTTATTTTTATATACTTTTTCTATACAATTATTATTTAATTTTATTTATTTAATTTTTTATTTATATTTTATTTTTATTTATTTTTTTAATTTAATTTTTATTTTTATTTATTTTAATTTTTTATTTTTTTTTTAATTTTAAATTTTATTTATTTTAGTTTTTTATTTTTATTTAATTTTTCTATAAAATTATTATTTAATTTTATTTATTTTATTTTTATTTAATTTTTTATTTGATATAACTTTTATTTTATTTTTTATTTTAATTTTTATTAAATTTCTTATTTTTATTTAATTTCTATTTTATTTATTTCTATTTGTTATTTTCATATATTTTTATTTAATTTTTTTAATTTAATTTTTCGTTTTATTTAATTTTTTATTTTTATTTAATTTTTATTTTTATTTAATTTAATTTTTATTTTTATTTATTTTAATTTTTATTTTTATTTATTTTAATTTTTATTTTTATTTAATTTTAATTTTTATGTAGTTTAAATTTTTATTTTTATTTAATTTTTCTATTAAATTATTATTTAATTTTATTTATTTTAATTTTTATTTATTTTTTTTAATTTAATATAACTTTTATTTTATTTTTTATTTTAATTTTTATTGAATTTCTTATTTTTATTTAATTTTTATTTTTTATACAGATCATCAGCATACGCCAGACAACTTACTTTGACGTTATTCTTTTTGGTTCTTAATTTTGCCCCCGCGCTATTTTTGACCCATAACTCCTTCATTACTCTATCTAGCACTGTATTGAAGAGTACCGGAGACAGACAATCCCCCTGCCTGAGCCGCGTCCTGACCAGAAAGGGCCCACTGATGACTCCTTGGAATTTCACCTTCGAGGTCGTGTTGGTCAGCGTTTGCTCAACCAACCTCCTTGTTTTTCCATCTACTCCATATTCTTCCAGAATCCCCAGTAAAGCCCTCCTATCCACAGAATCGTAGGCCTTCTTAAAATCCACAAAGGAAATATAAAGATTCTTGTTCGCCCTAGAGTTATAGTACTTTATTAGTAGTTTCAGACTCAGAATTTGTTTCTGGCATGACCTTCCTTTCCTGAAACCCCCCTGATATTCCCTAATCATCGCATCCACTTGCAGATTTAACCTACTCAAGAGCGCCCTAGAAAAGATCTTGTAACTTACGGACAACAGGGAGATCCCCCTGTAGTTGTTGACGTCCGTTCTTGGGCCTTTCTTGTGCAAAGGGTGTATAATTGCAGTCCTCCACTCATCCGGAATTCTCTCCTCCAGCCAAATATCCATCATCAGCTCCGTGACCCTCTTCCTGAAGTCCTCCCCAGTCAACTACACATCTCCGCTAGCACTCCGTCCTCACCTGATGCTTTGTTGTTCTTGAGGGCCGCTATGATATCATTTATTTCTTCGTCATCTGGGGGATCCGACTCCATTCGCTCAACAGGACTTTTCCAGGTTGTCATTCTCTCCTGTGGTTCTTGGCAGTTGAGCAGGTCCTCAAAGTATTCAGCAAAGATGTTACAATTTTCCTCACTGGTTTGTGCCAAGGTCCCATCCTTCCTCCTCAGCATCACAACAGAGGGTGTGAAACCTCTGATCTTTTGCTTGCACGCTTTGTAGAAGAGACTCGTGTTATTCTTCTTGAAGTTCTTTTCCATTTCATCCAATTGTTCATTGAAGAACTCTCTCCTTCTCTTCCTCAAGGTCTTATGCGCAATCTTTCTTTCCAAGAGATACTTCTTGTAACCTTCATCCATTTTGTTCTGGTTCCCCTTCTTCCATACTTCGAGCCTGTTCCAGATCGCTTTCTCGCACTCACTGTCCCACCACTCTTTCCTCTTGATCTTTCTTCCGGGAGCCAGTTTTTCTGCCAGATCCACCATGTTCCTAGTGGCTTCTTCCCAATTTTGTGGTAACTCCAAGTTTTTCCCAAAGGTCTGCCCATTGTTTTTAACCAAATTATCCCTGTCTATTTTCCTGATTCTAAACCCATCCCCAATTTTGCGTTTTTTCGCCGGCACCATTTTAATTTTAATCTGAGACGGGAAGTGGTCCGAAGTCACGTTCACCGCTCTTCTCACTTTTACATTTTGAATTTCCCTATAGTATTTCTTATAGATTGCCACATGGCCCAGCTGGAATTCCCCAAGGCGACTATTAGTGGAAACCCACGTCTTCTTGCTGGCTTTTGCCTTGAAATATGTGGACATGAGCTTTGAGCCAGCATTCTGACACATCCTAATTAATTTCTCTCCATTCCTATTGGTCCTATTGTGTACCGGATATTTTCCCACTATTTCCCTATATTTCTTTTCTTTCCCCACTTGTGCGTTGAAATCTCCCGATAAGATTTTAATGTTGTCCTGCGGAATCCTGCCCATTACTCCCTCCATGTTTCCCTAAAATTCTTCTACTTTCTGCAAATTTTTTCTGTTATCTTCGTTTATAGGTGCGTGCGCGTTGATCAGAGTATACCTTTATTGCCCGCCTTAATGGTGAGCGTTGAAAGCCTGGAACTTTTGATGTTGAAGTCGATCACTGATCCCAACAGATCCTTCCTGACCATGAAACCCGTACCCAGGTGTGCAACGGTTTATTTATTATATTTTTATTTATTTTTTATTAATTTAAAATAACTTTTATATTATTGTTTATTTTAATTTTTATTAAATTTCTTATGTTTATTTAATTTTTATTTATTTTAATATTTAATTTTTATGTAATTTTAATTTTTTATTTTTATGTAATTTTTATTTTTATTTTTTATCTTTATTTAATATTTCTATTAAAGTTTTATTTTATTTTATTTTATTTTTTTAAATTTAATTTATTATTTTTATTTAATTTAATTTATTTATTTATTTTTTTTAAACGCGCGCGATTTGAAGCTTTTTTGCATTTTTTATTATACTTCCGGGAAAAATTTGAAGTAACAAAGTTGAAATTTTTAATCAGTATCCCAACAAACATGAATAAGCAAATTTTCAGAAATTCCTCAAAGTTGTCCATCGAGACCCTTTTTCAAAACATTTATTTCGACATCCCGTTTCATTATTTCGACTTTTATTTTTTGAATAATACATGGTTTTCAAGTTATAAGCAAAAAAGAATAATATGTTTTGTTGTGCTTTTTCTCATACTTCCGGAACAATTCGAGGTAATTTATAATAAGCATCATGAAAAATATATATGAGCAAATTTTCAGAACTTTTCCGAAACTATCCACCGAGATCCATTTCCGGTCCCCCTTTGAATGAACCGTCTTATATAAGACCACACTAAATTATATAAGACCACACTTATTAAGCCTATTTCTTTGACCGCACCCCCGATCAACTTCTCCCTTTATTTCAATTAATTATTGAAACTTCATTTATAGACATATCAACTTTCAAAAATGTAAAATATCTTCTTTGGATAATTGGTAATTTTAGTTTACAGTGAATAGAATGCGTAATTCGAACATCTTACTGTTTTATTGGGAACAAATTTATGAAGGGTGGGGGAGCTCTAGAAAAATATGTTTCATTATTTACCCAGGGGACCCAATTTGCGCCATTCTCCTGGGGCCCCAATACCTAGTGACGTCCCTGCCCTCAATGAACCTCTGAAAACTACAAAAAATTGGTATATGATCATGCGTTCTTACAACTCGTCCGTTTCTCCTCATATCGCAGCACGAGTCTGCTTGTAACAGAAGTCAGATAGAATCTTGTCACACTAACAAACCATTTCCTTCGATTTTGTCAGTTGGAACCTTGCCATTCCTAAGGGTCGATTTGCCAGTTTTTTAAGAGAATCCCATTTGCAAAAAGTTTGCACCTACAGATTCCTTCGTAAGCGATGTTCGCAAAATTGGTACAACAATCCTTGTAAAAGCGTCATTCCGCTTTAGTAACACAATAACTTTTGATGATCTTAGTGGACTTTCATTGTATTAAATCAAAGATTCTCTCGTTTGTTTTCCTGTTTTGATGAATTTTCATTTGCGGTAATCAAAGTTTTTTTATGATTTAATTTAACTAAGAAACTTTTTAATTTAAGTTTATTAAAATTTTAATTCAGTTTAATCAATCACATCCAGGGATATCGCTGTGGGAGAGGTAGAGAAGTGTCACTCCCCTCCCCACTCCAATTATCCAAAATAAAAAAAAAATTGGGAAATTTTCGATTTGAGAACCTACCTCAAACTCTGAAAATTGTGGTTAAACATTATATTTAAAGAGTCACTAAAATTTAAAACCATACAAGTTAGGAAATTGGAATTTTATCGATCAAATTTTGCGTTTTAATAAAAAAAACAAAACAATTATTGTTAAGAAATTTTGCCCCTCCTCTTTCCCCTCAATAAATTGTTAAACGTCCCTGATCACACCCTGTTTTCTTTTTGGTCACCTAAGGGTTTTGCTCATAACTCCTTTTCATCAAAAAGAGTAATTAACAATTTGTTTTTAATTTTTTTTTTATATTATTAATGTGGTAGTGTATTAAAACTGAGTTCAGTGAAAACTTTGATAGCAATTTTTCGAATCCTTACAGTATTTACATTAAAAAATTAAGAGTCGACTGACAGTTAATGCCAATACTATAAAGAATCAAAAATTGTTATAAAAGTTTTCTTCAGATAATTAACATCTTTTTGCCAGGGCTCTAAGTTTGTACCGTAAAACGGGGTGAATAGAAACAATATTCAACTGGTACAAAATATGATAAAAAAAAAAAAAAAATGAAACTCAACTCTTTTTTGCAATCTGTATTTATTTTTATACAGATTTTACATTTATTTTTCGTATTTCCTCATGTTTACCATCAATGAAAACACACAGTTTGATGATGCTCTGAATGAAATAACTATGGAGTACAAAAATATAAGGAATTTACTCTTGTTTAATTTAGTATAGATTGATGTTGCTAAACAAATGCAAGGAAGAAAAAAACGAAAATATATTAATTTTTTTATTTAGTTTTTGCATTTTTTACTTTCCCTTATCTATATACGAAGTATATAGATACGGGGAAGTATTGCGATCGTGAAAATTTTCGAATTCGAATTTTCAACGGAAATACATGTTTTAAGGTCCCCTGAGTCCAAATGACCAAGTCTCGCAAAATGGTCTGTGTGCCTGTGTGTCTGTGTGTGTGTGTTTATGTGATCAGTCTAGCTCAAAAACGGAAAGCTGTACGATACTAAAATTACATATTTAAGGTTAGCACATGCATGTGATGTTACAGCAACATTTTCGTCAAAATCGACTTACCGGAAGTGCCACTTTATCTAATCGATTTTACACATTTTTACAATTTTCTCGAAAACGGCTCTAACGATTTTGATTAAACTTGCCTAAATTATTCTTCATAAAGACCTTTAACTTTTCATTTATGAAGTAAATCACCAAGGAATTGCAGGGAAAAAAGTTATGATGAAAAGAATATTTTATTTACGCATAACTTCAAAAGCGTGCAATTTATGGTAAATTATCTATAGACTTGTATGAAATATAATTAAATTATCTAAAAAAAAAATAAATGAATCATCAAAATCGGACCAATAATAGCAAAGATACAGCGCATCGGACTAACCGGAAATAGCTATTATATCAGGGATATTACACTTTTTTTCCAATTTTCTCGAAAACGGCTCTAACGATTTTGATGAAACTTGCCTAAATTATTCTTCATAAAGGTCTTTAACTTTTCATTTATGTAGTTAATCACCGAGGAATTGCAGTGAAAAAGGTTATTATGAAAAGAATATTTTATTTGCGCATAGCTTAAAAAGTATGCATTTTACGGTAAAATTTGTATAGAATTGTATGGAAGGTAATTAAATTATCTAAAAATAAATAAAAGAATAATCAAAATCGGACCAGTATTAGCAAAGATACAGCGCATCGGACTAACCGGAATTAGCTATCATGGATTTTACACTTTTTACATTTTTCTCAAAAACGGCTCTAACAATTTTGATGAAACTTGCCAAAATTATTCTTCATAAAGGCCTTTAACTTTTCATTTATGTAGTAAATCACCGAGAAAATGCAGGAAAAAAGTTATGAAGAAAAGAATATTTTATTTTCGAATGGCTTAAAAAATATGTTATTTATATTAAATTATGTACAGAATTATATGAAAGGTTATTAAAGTATATAAAAAAAAAAAAAAAAAAAAAAAAAAAAAAAATCATCAAAATCGGACAAGTATTAGCAAAGATACAGTGTATTTTATGAGGAGCATAAAATAGATGGATAAACAAGCGCATCGGAAAGGAGATAGAAGCGACCGAACCTCCTCCCACCAATCCACCAATCTGTTGTAAACAATACGCTCTGTAATAAAGTAATTTAAGAATACAAAAGCGAAAATTAACTTAATAATTTCTACTTTCACATTATTTAATGGAAAACAAATGTTTCCATAGAATCTAAACCAGCAACTTTTAAAATATATTTGCAACTTGGCAAAGTTAAAATATATAGGTAGTGTACATGATTGTTGTACTAAATTGTTTTAAAAACTATTTTATTATACTTAAGTGGGAGAAGAATTGAATGCTGCTGAGTTTATTTCATATATTGTTTATGTGAACTCTTTAGAATTATATTAAAAAGATAATTATTATAGGGCGGTAAGGGAAAGTTGTGTGATGCGCGCACCGCACCAGATTTATAAAATTTGAGGTAACACAGCTGAAATTAGTAATCATCACCCCATAAAACATGAATGAGCAAATTTACATAACTTCTCCAAAACTTTCCTGGTAAAAGTACCATAGACTTGGACAAATGAAAGTCAATTTCTTTAGCTCGTTCATTTTCAATTAAAGCAGTGCCAAACCTGCTAGTCGATCCACACTCATCACTGATCTCATATTATTTTTAATTATTTTGAATTTAGAGAAAGAGCATTTTGCTTTTGTTATCTGAAAATACAGTCAGAAAACATCATGATTACTAATTCGAATGAAATATTACTTAATTTTTGAATATCTGCCTTGGAAACCCTGTTATAACTATTTAGTGTTAAATCTAAAAGCTGAAATTTATAATGGAGTTTGATGTCAAGTAGACCTTTTGTGTGACGAATTTTCAAATTTCTATCTGGTACCCCAACAGAAATATTGCAGCTGAAAAAGTAGAAAAAAAATTTTTTTCTTTATAATTAACCATTTTTTATACCTACTTAGAGTTGAATCTAAAAGTTGAAATTTATGGTGAAATTTGATGCCTTAAAAACCTTTTAAGTATTGATTTATGAAATTTATATCTGGTGCCCCAGCAGAGATATTGTAGCTGGAAAAGTAAAAAAACTAAAAAAAAAAAGATTTTTAAAGGATAACTTATTCATGACTGATATTGTATATCTTCCATTTTGTAAGGTCAACTCATATCTTTATAAGAACAAAAATATCTGATGTGGATAACTAACACATGACTTCCTTGTACGCATATTAAACTATAAATCGGTGGCTCAAAAAGTGATCCTGAATTTGGTTACTAGTTTCAGAAGATTGCAGTATCTCAAAAACGACACTCGGCGTCGCGACATCCATCTATGGACACACACACACACACACAAATGGGGAGGAAAACACAAGTAATAAAAATGTTTAATTGGATTGGAAACCAAATTGCGTATGTAACCTTTATTACCGAAACACATGATTTATGTATTTAATTTAAATATAATTTTTGATGTAAGCTTATTATGACCTTCAAATAAAGTACCCTTTTCGGCTCACCAATTTGAACCAAAATAAAGAAAATATATTCATATCGATATAAAAGACCTATTTACCAAATTTGAGATGTTTTACATTATATTTTAATATAATTTTTGGTGAAAGTTTAATATGACCTTCAAGTAAAGTACCGCTTCCGGTTTTCCAATTTAGACCAAAATGTAGTATGTTATTTAAATCAATATATAAGTTATAAATACTAAATTTGAGAAGTTTTTCATAGTATTTTAATATAATTTTTGATGAAAGTTTAATATGACCTTCAAGTAAAGTACCGCTTCCGGTTTTCCAATTTAGACCAAAATCTAGTATGCTATTTAAATCAATATATAAGCTATAAATAATAAATTTAAGAAGTTTTGCATCATGTTTTAATATAATTTTTGATGGAAATCAATTATGACCTTCAAGTAAAGTACCACTTCCGGTGATCAAGCAGTGACCAAAAAGGGAGGTTCACAACTAGATTTTACAAAAATCCTAAATACAAAATTTCAACTTTCTACGGCTAACCGTTTTTGTGTTATGCGAGATACGAACGTACCTATGTACAGACGCTATGACGAAACTAGTGAAAATGGATTCAGAGGTGGTCAAAATGGATATTTCCGTTGAAATCTGAAAACCGAAAATTTTCGCGATTACAATACTTCCTTTACTTCGTACATGGAAATAAAAACGAATGGTGAGAAATAGTTCCTTTTTTAAGAAATTACCATAAGAAAATTCAATTTTGTTCATTTTCATTTGATACCTTTGGTAACATACTGTACATTAACAGATACATATTAGCCAGGCAAAAAAAGTTTTGATTTGTAGTTCAGAATGTACTGAGCTCAATTCATTTTATTTGAAAGGCTTATTACAATCCAGTGTTGAATAATTACAAAACCGCACATGTTTATGAACTCTACAAATGACTGAAAAACTAAAACAAAATGGTCACCATTTGCAAACCGGTTAGAATAAAAATGTTTAAAAATTATTTTTGAACCACCTGAACATTAAGGAATGGGCCTACAAAGTATGAATTTTTTCTGAGGGGCTTGAGCAACTAGTTCTGGACCATTTGAAATTGAATGATCTTAATTTGAAGTGAGAGACAAAATTAGTGATTATTCTTAATATTTGTTCTGTTTTTCAACAAAATAATTAATAACTCTACAGTCTTTTACAATAAAGATATAATGAAACAAATTAGGAATATAATGAAAACTTACTATGATACAGCAGTATTTAAAAATAGAATTACTCTGCATTGCGATTTCCATTCATATGGATACATATGAATCTTATTCAAGTTTTTAACAAAATCTAACTCTCAAAGTGAATCTGGTAAAGTTGGCATCTATTTACTCCTTTTGACAAGAAAACCCTGTTGAATAAATTTGTATCCGGACTACTTGATGCCCAAACTAAACATTAGACTGAAGCCTTCCCCAGGCAATGAGATAGGGAAGCCATTTGTTTTGTAAAGTGTATTGTTTTTATTTTTTTTTATTAACTGATGATTTCCTTTAAAGCCTTATCTTATCTGCTCGTCTATAGCATCATCCTGACAGCAGTATGTTAGAGTTCAACCAAGAACTGTTGACTGGTCAAGGGATATATCTCCTCCATATGCCACTTGCCCATAGTTTGTTCAGAGATTATTAAATGCCTTGAAAAAATAGGCCAAAAGTTAATGTAAAATCAAATGTTGACATAATTATTGATTATAAGTCCTTGATAAAAAGGTAATTCGCAATAAGAAACTTCCATCATTAATAGACATTTTTACCTACATAAAAACGACAATAATATAATTAATTAAACTCTAAGAAAGATTGTTTAACAACTGAAATTCAAATGGGATATGGACTCTGATGTGAGGAAAGCTCTCATGTTCTCAATCAGGATTAAAAAATAAAATAAGTAAGGGGCGAAGGGGGTCCATGCAGAAAGTAAAGATAGTTTCGCTGCAAGTGCACTTTTAATGTTTGATTCTAATTAAAAGAGCAGGTAATTATCATGTCGATATGATCACTTTCAATTATGAAAAATAGGTGAAAAGAAAAATTATTCCTGAATTTGCTTGAAACAGCTGTGGTAATAATTGACAACACCTTCTACCATACCAAATTGTCAGAACATTCCCCAATATCTAATAAAAAAAAAATGAAATGATCGGTTGGTTAGAACTCAGCAAGTTGGAACCAGAATTATATAAAATAATAATCAGTTGACATCCGTAAGATGCTATAGAAGGATTAATCTAATTAGGGATTGATAAATTATTTGCCTCTTCTATAAATTTGTTTTATTGAAAACTAGTTTCGAATGTTATATATTCATCTTCAGTTCTAAAAGCCCACAAAAAATTCGAAATTAAAAATATAGTTTGGTATTAATATACATATTAAATTAGGTGTAATATAAATCAGTATTATAAAACATTTATGAATTATGAATTCAATTAAGACAAGAAATCAAATACATATTGGTACTCACCAAGGTTTAAATGGATTATATCAAACAGAAAAGTTTGTCTCGCATTGAACTAACAAACAAGGTAGGATGTTTATAGGTAAACGGTTTAAGAGCCGGGTTTTTTTCCAGGAATGCCGGTGAGTAATTGGTTTTACTGTTATAAATGGGAATAAATTTAAGATTGGACTATTAAAGATATTTATTTGGTCATTTAAGCAAAAATCTGGATTGGATTTGAAGGATTTTATTATTTCAAGTGCTTCATATATATTTAATTTGAGACTGTTTTCAACATGATGTATTAATTTAACTCCTGAGTCTTTGATGAATTTATGTTTTTTTTTTATTTAAATGAATTGCAAAGTTGGAATTCTCTGTCTTATTATTATATGCATGTACATATTCCTTTAATCTCTGATTTAGTGATCTTCCAGCTTTTCCCGTGCATTTTGCTGCACAACCATTACAATTTAGTTCGTATACTCTGCTTTTTTGAAAAGGGTCTATTTTGTCTTTAGGAGAAGAGAAATATGAGGATAGGGTTTTTTCTATTTTAAATACAGGGTTTAATCCTAGTTTTTTCAATTCATTTCTGACTTTGGTGGATATATGGAATCAAAACATAATGTTTCCGGAGGGGTCTATCTTCGGGGATTGGTGAATAGATATCGTTAATTGTCTTTTTTTGTATTGGTTTTTTTAAAATATGATTGATGGAAATTTTAGAACAGTTAATCTTCCGATCGAATCTATCACCGCTAGAAAAACTAGATCTTTACAATTTGATGTCTATTTGCATAAACCATAATTATTTTCAATTTGATAGAAAAATTTTCAAAAAAGCGGAGTATACGAACTAAATTGTAATGGTTATGCAGCAAAATGCACAGGAAAAACTGGAAGATCACTAAATCAGAGATTAAAGGAACATGTACATGCATATAATAATAAGACAGATGAATTCCAACTTTGCAATTCATTTAAATAAAAAACAAAACATAAATTCATCAAAGACTCAGGAGTTAAATTAATACATCATGTTGAAAACAGTCTCAAATTAAATATATATGAAGCACTTGAAATAATAAAATCCTTCAAATCCAATCCAGATTTTTGCTCAAATGACCAAATAAATATCTTTAATAGTCCAATCTTAAATTTATTCCCATTTATAACAGTAAAACCAATTACTCACCGGCATTCCTGGAAAAAAACCCGGCTCTTAAACCGTTTACCTATAAACATCCTACCTTGTTTGTTAGTTCAATGCGAGACAAACTTTTCTGTTTGATATAATCCATTTAAACCTTGGTGAGTACCAATATGTATTTGATTTCTTGTCTTAATTTAATTCATAATTCATAAATGATTTATAATACTGATTTATATTACATTAATTTAATATGTATAATAATACCAAACTATATTTTAAAATGCTTATTTTTGAATTGTTTTTAGAACTGAAGATGAATATATAACATTGAAAACTAGTTTTTAATAAAACAAATTTATAGAAGTGGCAAATAATTTATCAATCCCTAATAATGAAATAATAAAATTGAATAATCATAAGTATACATTATATTGTTTAAATATTTTAGGAAAAGCGTACCATTTTTTTAAGGTTGCCTCCATACCATACTGATGTTAATCTTAAAGGCTATGCTGCCAAAATAATGTGGATTTTAATTAAAATTCTGTAGAATCATTGACCAGAAAGAAATGTGAGCAAATTAGTGGGAAAGAATGGACAAAGAACTGCAATCACGCAAAAAGATATAAAGATGAGTATAGCAAAAATGGCAGAATTATTGACGAAGAATTCAACAATTTTGTAATTTCTTTTACGCCATCAGACTTTGAGCCATCGGCAAGAGAATATTCATTTTCTGATTTAGACTAAAGTGACAATGATGAGATATTTCCCCTTCCAGAGGTTGAGAGTTAATTAACTAGGTTAGATCAAGGGACAAGTTGATCTCGATAGTCCTTCTTGTAAGAAGGGGAATAGGAGAAAGGGAATGGGGGAGTCTGCCTGCGCTGCCCTCTCACCACGACCAGTCTACACTTTTTGGCCTACTCTAAAGAAAGTGTCTTTACAATGAATTGATAGCTGACAAAATGCAACAAACAGTCGGTATAAGAAGAATTATTTTTTTTAAATTAATAATTATTTACCTATAGTATAATCGCTTTTATTGGAGGTTGAGGGAATGACATTAACTGGTACTAAGGACATTCATGTATTTACATTTAAAGACAACAATAATTATAGAAGTAATAATATATTAGAGTGAACTCAAGGCATTACTATACCTGCCAATCTTTTATGCAGGATCAATAAATTTACTGAATTTTCTTCAAATTTACAAATGATTAAGACACAGAGTTACAACTCTCTATGTTTAGAGTCAATCAGACTTTTCACTTTATTCCCACTAACATTTTCACAATACTTGTTAGCACCAATAAAATATTATCTCACATTAATATACAAAATATAACAAACTATATAATGCAAAAAACATTACGTTGGCTGAAACTATCAATGCTCTTCAGTCGATTTTCTTAAAAAATGTTTCCTCTTACACATTCTTAAAACTGTGTACATTATGAATTTCTCCTGGTAACATAACATTATAAACAGTCAAAACTATGTGCTTATTATATACAATTATCGAAAAGTGTAAAATTCAAAAAATAACAAAGAAAAAAAAAATCACAATCTCCTACTTTGCAATGTTTAAATTAATTTTTTTGTTTAATGCTATTATACAATTACAAAAATTAATATTTGAAGTGTTGCGAAAGTGCAAATTTTTACAAATAATATTTTTGACATATCATGTTAAATGTTATTATAAAAAAAAGTCTACTTAGGAAATAGGCCTCCACTTTACACTTTGAGAAAATATCACACAGTATTACAGTTCAGAAGTATTGTGGAAAAGCAGTAATTACTTATACAAATTAAGTGGACTTTTTTCTTCTTTTTTTTTTTTAATATTTCGAGTCTACGTTATTACTATCTCTAAGTTAATTTAAAGGTATTTCAAAGTGGCAGTCATCTTGTCAGTCTCATTTCATGTATATAATAACATTCTCTTGAGATAGTAATGTTTAAAAAAAAAAGTCTGAAATAAGACACAGTAAACATTCATGAGTCTTATTACTCGCCTTAACCCTTCAGAGGCAAGACTATTGATAATGAAAGATTATTTTATCATTGGTCACTATACTTATAAACATTAACACAATTTTATTTATCTGTAATCATTTCTAATTTATAATATATATTTATTATCGTATATATGTATATATACTTCCTTAATTAGTTGAGTTATCCTTATTCTTATAGAAATAGTTGTGAAAGATGAATTGACATGAAGCATAGCTGTTTATGAGATGATAAATACATTTAATTACTTAATCATTAATGTCACTTATTCAATTTTTTTTTTTTTTAAATGAATAAAAAGGAACTTGAAAACAAAATTTGAATACCAGTAATTTAAAAAAAAAATAAAAATCATCTTTGATCTGTATAATGTTTTGTTTTTTTAATTTAATAAAAACTATAAATTTATGATTCATCTTTCTACCAATGCCTTAAATTATACAAGAAAATGTATAGATTAAAAAAAAAAAAATAGAAAAAGAAAAAGAAAGATTAAAACCCATTGCAAAGCAGTCAAATTGCAGCAATGATAGAAGATATTTTACATCTTAAAGAGTGTGAATACTGCATTAACCATGTACAATATTTATATAGACATAACAAAATTATAGCTCCTATATACACAATAATATACAACCTATTTTGGTTTTGGTGAAATTAGTTAATAATTTTAAAGGATCTGCTTTTGTACTTAAACTGAAAGGAATATATGTTACAAGACTACTTAGACATTATTTACTTTACGCCGGTACTGGCAGTGTTTAAATATTTCCATTTATATTACAATAAGCCAAAGCAACTTCAACTAGATTTTTATCAAAAAACAAATAATAATGTAAAAAAAAGAAAAAATTGCTTTAACTTTATAAATATAAATGTGAAACTGATTGTTTAAATTAAAATTGTACCGACATATAGCTAACAGCCAGTCAGTGCATTCCAGTGATGGAATACTTTTTGAACAGCTTTTTCTTCTTTTTTCTTTTTTTTTGACAGACCCGTCCACCACTGATATTTACAAAAACTCGGCTTTTAAGCCTTCAATTCACAAAAAGGAACATATTGAACCTGGATGTAATGCTGGTAACTTAGCGACTTAGTATTTTAGTTTAAAAAAAAAAAAATATATATATGAAATGGCATCATCATATTTGGGATATCTGCATGAAGGAGTTAACTAGAAGATCACTTGTCACTAACAACGTAAGGATAGTAGGAGAGTTTTTTCATTATTTTTTATGAAAATGGTAACAAACTTTCATTATAGGAATCAACATTATATAAAAATCACAATAGCATTCTCTGCTTCCCCTCTCTCGTAATCTTGGACTAAGGCAAACTCGAAGGGTGTGAGTTCGGCTTTGGTCAGTCGAGGGAGGGCGGGCGGTCCCTGTTGCAGTCTTGCCCTAATTCCATAGCTCTAGAGGCTTCCTTGGAGATCTAAGTTCTACGTTCTACTACCTTTGGATAGTGGAGTTGAGCAGGAATGGAACATAGAACATTTTGCTTTCGAGTAGAAGTGAAGCTGCTGACTGCACCTATGAATCAAGTTTATGAATCTGTTAATAGTTACATTTCATTGTTTATATGTACTAAGTGCTTGAAATATGAACTAAAAAATCTTAAAAGCTTCATTACAGTTTTTGTTTTCCCTATAAATTCAACTAATATTTGTTTAAAATATGATTTAATAATTACATTTATTGAATATATTTTTTTGTACCACATGAAAACACTCCCCTCGCTGAAATATGCATTCCCTTACTAGATTATCTAGGTTGTAAACTGAATAATAATGAAATAATGTTTATTAAATATATTACTGAATAACATTTATTGAATATATATTTTTGTACCACATGAAATGTCAGTTTTTGTGACTACATGTGCATACAATAATAATTTTTATTTTGAAAATTTGTTAAAATTAAAGTTCCTCATTCTTTATAGCCTATAATCACATGATCAAAACAACCATCGAATTCCAATTGCTGTAAATAAGCATAAATTCAATGCTATTTTTGTAGCATATCAATTGCCACATAAACTTTCAATTAATAATTTTTTCTCTAAGTCAAAAAATTTAGGCCTAGAATTAGCTGTTTAAGTTTAGGTTATCCTCATTTGATATACATGTACATCGAGTAGTACAAAATGTTATTCCAAAAGAACTAAAGAACTCATGAAAAGTTAATTAGTCCATGAATAGAAACTTAAGACAACAAGGTGTTTGCTGGGCAAGTATGATAAATCTTGTTTTGAGTATACTTCTGTTAAAAAAAGTTGACCTGATTAAAATTAATATAAAATTATTGAGTATTAAAAAAAGTTGTATAAAATATGATAGCATACTGTTATTTAAATATTACCTCTGGCAGCCTTAAAAGGAGATCATGAAATCGGTTGGGTTGGTTTGGAAAACTATGCTCAACATACGTCCTTAGGCAGGTCATATATCTTTCTTGCATGGCCTCTAGTTCGTTTGCATCTCCCCTCGCTGAAATATGCATTCCCTTATTAGATTATCTTGGTTGTAAACTGAATAATAATGCATTTATACACATATTTTGCAAAAATAAGAAATTCTATTAATTATGTCTTACATGGATTCAGCATAATGATGACCTTCAAACAGACGTATTCTTGCATTGTGAGTTTGATCCTGCGAAACATGAGTGTTACGTAAGTTATTTTTTCCACCATGAGACCAACATCTTGCCTCAATTGATCCATGGTAATTGGACGTCCCATCATCGATGTTAGGCATGTTTGGAGGGTGCAAAGGTTATTAGAAACCTGAAAAATAATTTAAAATATAATTGTGAAAATATTATTTTCAGTATTATTGAATTTTTGAAAAAAAAATTTATCAAAATTAGTAAACCTGATATATTAAAATGCCTAAAAGTGAATCAACTTTTTAATATAAGTCATAAATAATTTAATATATATAAGGCCATTAGTTTCAAAACTGGCTCAATCGATTTTCCATTTTTTTTCAGGAGATATAAAAAAAATTAGAATGCCACTTTTGCACTAGGCAACCCCTTGACTTTGAATCCATTTTTAAAGTGGTTCAATAGGGAGTGTATTAATGATCATGAAACTGTTCAGGAATATGAACACTATTCATGCAAAACAAAAGTATATTCAGATTAATAAGAAGTATAAAATAATAGAGCTCTTATAAATTTTAATCAATCAATTTTATCCCCTCTTCCCACTTAAAAAATGAGATTTTAACTCCTTCAATAATTATAGCAGCATTGTATTTGAAAATACCATTTCTAAAATATTTATTAGCCTAATATTGAACAGATTGACAGAATGGGTTGAAAATAAAGGCTTACAGAAAGAATTCCAAGCTGGTTTTTGAAAAGTTTATTCATAAACTATTGATAGAATAATTATCTTAGAGAGCATGGACTGACTTTTGGGCTGAATCCCTCCAAAAAAACCATTTTTGCTTCTATGAATGATCTGAGCCAAATAATTAAATAATTACAATATTTTTTCATTTAAAATAATGTAGACCAACAATTAAATTTTATTTCTTGTGTTCTATGAGATATCTCTATCCCCGTACCCCTCCCAGGTGTAACCCCACTCAAAAAAAAAAATTAAATCTGGGATCCACTACTAGTCCATTCAACACTGTGGAGTAAGGGGCAGAAGGTATATACCTTTTTTGTTGATCTTTCAGCTGCATTTGATAGGGTCGCAGCTATGCCCCAATTTATAAAATGACTGAAATGGGTGTCTCTAACAGCAGAGACAATATATTTAAATGGAAAAATTGGATTGCTTTGACAATTTACTTCATACAAGCATGGAGATATAGATTTCAATTAGTTAGAGAATTGAATGGTTAAACATATATGTAAGAATGTATAAACAAAAGTTCAAATATGCCTCTTATGGGTGTCTATAATAAAAGAAATGGATGTCTCTAACAGCAGAGACGATATATGTAAATGGAAAAATTGGATTGCTTTGACAGATTATTCTAAACAAGCATGGAGATATAGATTTCAATTTGTTAGAGAATTGAATGGTTAAACATATATGCAAGAATGTATAAAATTCAAATATACCTCTTATAAAGTGTTCATATGAATTAGTCTTACAGAGTATATACTATATATAATGTATGTAATACTAAATATGTAATATATACTATGTATAAATATTTTATTTATTCGTCAAAGAGTAGAGTTTCTGCTAATTTTATAATATTAAGTATTAAATACTAATCAAATTTTGTTATTGTTAATTCTCTGAATATACTTATATTTTTTTTGGGAGTATAGATCTAATATATTTATTTAATATATTTATAAACAATTTTATATCAAGTAATCTTTATTATTTCTATATTGCTTGCTCTTGGGCTTTTCTGTGATGGCCTGTGATCAAGAGGGCAGTGTAAACATTGATGTATGTATAATATTTTTCAATAAACGCATTTATATTATTATTATTATTAACTAATAATGTTTAAATAGTTACCTCTTGGGTAAAATTAGCTTCTGTCCCATCAGAACCAGTACTAGCTAACCGATGAGCCCCGTGAATTGCTTGGTATGCTGAAGTTGTCAGAACGAGTAACTCATGCCATGTGTGAGTCAATAGTTTTGTATGCACCTGAGTATACAAAATACAATTATTTTAAAATAAATATAATTTTGTATGATTTGTATTTATCAAGGGCATTTCAAGAATGAAATCAAGTAAATTCAAGTTTCACTTTAAGATTTTTTTTTCTTTAATTATATTAAATGTACTTACTAAATGAGCTAGTTGAAATGGAAATGGCGTAAGTCAAAAAATTGAAAAATTAGACCAGGTTTATCTAAGTTTTTTTTTTAGTTTAGTATGAAAACGATGGAAGCCCCTATTACAACAATAAAAACTGAAGTTTGAATTCATAGGACAGAATTGCCAAGATAAGCTGAGAATGACACTGACAAAGGTCACATAATTCTTTTTTTTAAATCAGAAAACTTTTTGGGGAGTTTTGATTTTAAAAACAAATTTTCTTTTATCCATTAAATTACTAAAACATAAATAAATAAAAAACCACTTTCATTTTAACTGGCTCAAACATACAAAAATAAATATTCAAGCATAAAATATATAACTACCATATTATGTAAAGGGTAAGAACTTGATTTAAAATTTATATTCATAGTAGATTCATACAATTATCATTATATTTTGTCTAAGCAGCTATTATCTATCAATTCATTTAACCTTCATTGTTGGAAATAAATAAATGAAATATTAGTTAGTTTCTAACACTATATAACAAATCAGAATCGTTCAATTTTTGTTTTCTATTTCTTGCTTCAGAACGCCTCTATCTGTGTGGTCTTGTATAGGTTGTCACTTGTCGGTGTCTTTATATCATCCATCTGATTGCCCCTCTTCTATAAAGATAATGGATCCCTCAGACTATGCCATAATCTTCAAGTTCAATTTAGTCTACTGATCTCGCTCCCGAGAATTTATGGTTTCTGTAAAGCATGAATTGAGGAGATATGGCTGAACTTCTTCAGTCGTCTTCATGGTGTCTTTCAAGGATGTTAGTTACTTCTGATTCATCATTAATTCTTTTATTTTAGACTGAATCTCTAATTTTTATTTATATAATAAGGAATTTTCAATTTTATGTTTCCAATCATATATCAATTATCAATGTGTACATTTTTCCTTACTTTACTAATTCATCAAATCAATGATAATAAGTCATTAAATATTTTTTCAAATATTCAGAATATGAAGAAAATAACAGCCACAAAAACTTGTTAAAATTACATCATAATTTTTTTAAAATAAAAATATCACAAAAGGAGTCATTTAAAGTATTCTCACTTCAACTGGAAGTTCTAAGTAAAACGGTAACCGCTTAGTCCACTGGACAAGTTTGTAAACAATGGAATCACCAATCTGCATCAATTTATCTGATAGGTCAGATTTGTGGTCTAAGAGATCTTCAAGATTCTGTAATAAAATACAAATGCAATCATTGAAAGTTAATTAAATAAAATTTGAAAAATATAACAGTAATAAAACATAATATCACAGTCCTAGTTTTATTTGTTGGATCAACCAATTTTAAGACTAAGGCCTTGATCATAAGAATAAAAGGAAAGTTGACAAAATATGAAAAGACAAAAATGACCGAGGCAATAATTGCAGGTCATACGAGAAAAATTTGATGAAATAGGTTTAAAAAAAGGAGGAGTATTTATTAAGCTTCAGTGTAAAATAAGTATTTATTTTATATTCAAAAATAATCTACTACAATGCTTAATAAATGAGTCAGTATTTATTAGCTAATCCTGAATTTCAGTATTCCAGACTAAACTTTTGGAGTTATAAACTTGAGGATTAAGTTAAATATGTAAATATAACAATAACATAAAAATAAATAACTTGAACTAATAAAATATAATACTTCAAAATATTTAATTTAGTAAATACATAAAAATAAGAAACAATTTAATACCCTGAGAGTTGCGATATCCTGAAACTCGTCACAATCTATTAAGGTCTGAATCACTGAAAGTGTGGTATCAACCGACAGCGCTCGATCTCGTGAACTGCTAACAGCGCTATCCAGTCTTTGTCTTAAATGCACAACCTAGAATATATATTGAAATAATTACAAACATTACCCAAACAAATAAATTGATAAAAAAATAAATAGTTATCTAACACTTTAATCAATTACAATAAAAAATAAAATGAATATTCACTATAAGCAGAAAGGTTGATGTTCAACGACTACTTTTTCTAAATATTAAAAAAAAAAAAAAAAAATTTTAGGCAAGAATAAATATACTCTATTGAATCTCACTATAAGCTGAGTTATTTTAATAAATAAAAATCAAGATAGATAGATAAAACAAAAAATTACTTAACTATGCATTTACATACTTATATTATATTGGGCAATTATGTACCTAATATAAAAAAGTGCCAAACAAAAAATTAAGAAGGTTCAAAACTCAGTACTCCGGATAATAATAGGTGCACCGAAGTCTACACCCATCATGGCTATGCAACTGCAGGCAAATGTCTAGCCAATAGAGATATGTAGAAAAGTGAGCTCAGTAAGCCTCTGTGAATGACTAAATAGATTACCGATAGATTGCTGGTCAGATAAGACTCAAGACGCAAGTTACCTTCTTAGAGAAAGCCTAACAACTCTCAGATAAAATAAACTTGCCCCCTGCTCAGTGGATCCCATGCTCAAGACATTTTGAGCTGTCAACACATTGTAGAGGAATTGCTTCTTCGTGGTGGTAAGATGGTCTTGGTGATGGTATCCATGGAAATGAGATGGCAGATAAACTCGCCAAAGAGAGCTCATCATTGGAGCAGCCGGAAAATCTGATCTCGTTCCATAGAGTCAGGGAGGATATACAGAAAACAAATCAGGCTTTGCTGCTGGACTCCATTAAGATTATTGCTGTTGGAAAGCAATGGGGCCAACTCGTTAACAAAGAAGAGCGGGTACCAGTAGACCTACAAAGAGGGGATGCTGTTGCGGAGTTTCGGATGCTTACAGGCCATGATTATTTAATGAAGCATCTAAATAGAATAGGATTGGCAGACTCTCCATTCTGCAATTCGTGTAATTCTGGTGAAAATGTGGATGCAGCGCACTTAAACATATGCACGCGTTTCAGGAAATAAGAAATAAGACGTCATCCAAATTGGAATGGTACTGGGCTGTCTCTAATGGGGAAAGCCAAAAAGGAGAGGCATAATTAAAAATAAATAAATAAAAAATAAAATAAAAAATTCAATTCAGATAAAAATTAATTTTGAAAAATCAGAAGCATTCAACACTTAATTACTTAAAAAATTCTTAATACAGAAAGAAAACACCCTGATGCTTTAATGAAATACATATATAAAATATTTCAATGCATTCAGAATCTAGAAAAAAGAATTTAAATTGTCAAAGCACTTTCACTGCATTCTTCAACCAGAAGAAGATGCTATTTCAGTTCTAATTTGATAAGGTTCATTTATTTGGGGAAGACCCATACATTGAATCTCAATTTTCCCACTCTGGGTTAGTAATATTTACATAATTTGCCATTTTTCTCCATATTGTAGCATATAAGGGGAGCCAATAAAAACAATTACAATACAGTTATATATTTTAAAAAAAGATTCACAAATCGATTCCAAAATAAATGTTTAAGTTTGTAAAATAGCATGAAAATTTGATAATCTTATACCTGAATTTTGTAATATTTACTTACTTCACTTGGATTAGTTAGGGCAGTCTTTAATATGGTTCCATTAACGAGATGGGGAGGCATGTGCGATGCAGGTTCTGGGCTTATAAGAGGTTTCCCTTTGTCTGTTTGTCCTTTCATTTGGCCATTCCGAACAGACTTTTTGTGCTTTTTATATTTTACCTAAAATTGTTTATTACTTATTACTGTTTTGAAACTTCAATCACAGATTATCACTTAAATTATTACAAATGAAATCAATGGTTTCATGCTTTAAAAAAACAAAACAACTAATACATTTATTAGATTTATAGAATTGGATTAGTAATATTATTATAATATTATAAAAAAAATACAAAAAATTTAATATAAATTTTGATTATGGCTATCCGAAACTCATGTATTATATAATTATTAGTAATCACAGTCACAGAATAAGAATTAGATCAGGTGACATTATCTAAATAATATTATCTCCTGCGATTATTACCTTATATAAATTATATACTGCCCCAGAATTTCTTCCTCCCGGCATTCTGTCTTCTCTTACAGCTGCAAGAATAAATACATCATTAATACATATTTACATGAATATTAATTTATCTCTATAATTAAAAAAAAACATGAACAAAAATTTAATTATAAAATATAATATTACTATTTATTAATATTACTGTATACATCATAATACTATTATCTATTATGATTTTTAAAAAATCGTAATAGATGATAATAAATGCAATTATTAATTATGAAAATAAAAGTTCTCAGTTAGTTATATCAGATTTAAAAAAAATAAATGTATATAATAACGAGTTCATCAATTTGTTATTACTGGTCTGGTCTGGTTAGATGAACATATTTTTAGATGATTTGGCTAAGATAATGATATAAATAGCATCAGCCAATAGGTGCTATTTTGGACTGTGTCAGTATCTGTGAAGTAGCTCAATATCAAGAACTAATAAAACAAGATTGCACTAGACACTGGAAAGACCAGTGCTTGCGTATGCATAAGAAACATGGGTCTTTTCAAAGTCTGATCAAAAGAATCTCCTAACCTAACTTTTGAAAGAAAAATACTTGAATGCATTTATGGCCCAGTGAAAAATGTTTCAACATGAAGAAGGTGCACAAACAGAAAACTATACATCTTGCTTAGTGACCCTGATGTTGCTAGAATTGTCAAGTTCAGAAGGCTACACTTGGCAGGCCCTATGAGACCTCAAAAAAACTTCTCGATGAAGACTTTTATGAAACCAGACTAAGGACAGCTTAAAGCTTCAATGGGTGGATGGTGCTGGAGACGATTCAACGATCCTGCTTGGAGTTCGGAAGTGGAGGACAGCTGCACTTCGCTACTGAGGAGGCCAGGGCCCAGAAATGGGTTGTCGTGCCAACGAAGTAGAATAGTAAATATATAAAATTAGTAATCAGTTACTAATTCATGATGTAAAGAATTATTAATAATTAATTATTTATTAAAAATGAAATACAAACCTTGTAAAACCATTCCTTGCTCTATACATTTCTTAAAACGGCAATACTGACACCTATTTCTTTGAGCTTTTGTGATTTCACATACACCGTCCGCTACGCAGGTGTATACCCGCCTGTTTTGAACTGTCCTTTTAAAAAAACCTTTACACCTGGAAAAAAAAAAAGTAAAAATTAGGTTATGAAAATTTCTCGGTAAGAGTCAATTTGTGAAAGAAATAACAGAATTGGAAATAGAAAGACAAAGGCAAAATTAATATTTATTTAAAAAAATATTGTATCACTGTTTAAATTGTATTTTTATTTAACATAAAATGTGCCTGAGCACATAACATGCATTGTTATGGGGTATATAAATTTTAGCTTTGATATAAGCTGAATAGCTCAATTAAAAATTATGATCAATGTTACATAAAAACTATTAGAAATCTGGTACTAACAAGTGCCTCTTGATATAAGAGGCCATTTAACTTCAATAATACACAACCACACCCTTCGTATTATCTTTTCCTCTTTCAGCATTATAATTTAAGTTTCTAGAAATTCACTATTTTAAAATGATTTGATGAAAAAGAAACAATAGAAGAAGCACTGGTTGTAATATGCTCCTTGGCTCCTATATAATTCTCTGAATGAAGTTTAAAGTTTAAATCCTTTCTTCATAAAGAATTGGAGCCTAAAAGAAAAAAAATACTGAAAGGTATTTTATAATACATCATCTGTTTTAAACATTCGGTTGTTTAAAAAATAATCAAAGATCCTGAAAAAAGGTATGCGGTAAGAAGGTATTGTATAAAAAAGTATTGTGATTGGTGAGGTGAAAGGTACTGAATAAGCTCAATTTATGTCTTTTAGGTTTTAAATGGTTAATCTTGAAATGTATTATTAGAATTGGCCTATACTTATACTTCAGTATTAAAGGTCACTTCTGGGTACTTGCTATTAATTTATAACTAATTTGCAAATCAGTAAATTGTTATTATATTCATTCTCATATTTAGTATTGTAAGCCATAAAACTGGCATTCCTCGTTATTTAACCAGATACAAATAACAATCAATAAAATATTATTTTATTTTTTTAATAGACAGATTTTTTTTTACTACATAACCTGGTTTAAAAAAGTTTAATATTAAGAAGTCTTTTAATGTAAAGAACTAACAATAGTTCTGACAATGAGTAAATAACTATAATTCATTGAAAAGCAACGTAAACTTAGATATGGTTCAAGTTAATAAAATGAATAATTGTAAAATAATCTTTTATGTAATGAATAAAATATTATTTCACTAAGAGCTTTCTGGTTCTCATATCTTTTACTGCACTGTGAAGAAAAGAATTTTTTTTTCTATTGGAGAAGTTATTTATTATCTTGACAGAGGCAATTTAGCTTATTATCTCTCTATGACCCAGTTTCTGCTTGGAAGTGTTTGTGCACATTGTATAACCTTATATCATTCTTCTTTCTTTTTGTAATTGTTCTATTTTAAAATACACTTATGCACTATAAATTATTTATTTCTTTTAAAATATTAATTTATAACAAATAAAATTAATATGACTTTGTGACATTGCTTATGATGCAAAGAATGTTATATGAAGCTTTCCATTATTAAATACAAGATAATAATTTAATTTAATAATTGTTTTTAATTATTTTGGCAAATAAATTAAATTAATCAAATATTTAAAATAAATTGTTTAAATATGATTACAAAAGATAGACAAATGAGTAATAATATAAACTTGCAAACCTGAGAATGGCTCTATAATTCCTGAATATAATTGGCGTAAGAAAATTTTGTTTCATTATTAATTACTTAACAAAAATGTCTCTGGCTAGACAATTGAAAGATGTCACCTAATACATTCTTTTGGTGCCATCAGAAAAAAGTGTTATCAGTTTTACTAATATGTATACCCAAACTAAGTAAAATGAAAAAAAAAAAATTGATATATTAAATAATTTCTAATTAATAGCGAAGTTAATATACTCGTATTATAATAAATTAATTTGTGACTGACACTTTCCCTTTGATCTATAACTTTATATTAAAAAAAAAAAAACATTTTTATAACAAGGTTACGAAGTACTTCTTCGTCAAAAAAAAATATATTTTGTGAGTAACCCTCTGGTAACCGATAGGTCCAAAAGAAATTTTTGGCTTCTGACAAAGCATATACCATAACTTATATTTATATATATTATATATAAATTTATTTATTATATTATATTAATTTATTATTTAAATATATATATATATATATATAAAATATATATATATATATATATACATATATAAAAATATATATAAATATAATTTATATTACAATATAAAATATAATATGTATATATTGTTTTACTTTGTTTATTAAATGTGGAGACAGCAAATGTGATGTAGAAATAAATAGAATATCATCAAGGATTTAGAATATTATAAATTTTTATATATTAAATAAATAGGAATCTTCACATCCAGCAAAGAAAAAACCTTTTTTTTTTTTAAAGAAATTAAAATCATAATTTCTGTAATTTCCCTTTCCAGAAATTCCACCAGGAACCTCTCTAACTGGCATTACATGGATAACACTGTAATTTTGAACTGATTTCACTGGGGTATAATGTATTCACAATCTACCCAAATATTCGCGGATTTTTTTTTTTTTTTTTTTTACCTATGTTTATATATATATATATATATATATATATATATATATATATATATATATATATATATATATATATATATATAGAGAGAGAGAGAGAGAGAGAGAGAGAGAGAGAGACTACTTTATAGGATGCTTGAATATATTTTTGACAAACAAATAAATGTTAGAAATGAGGAGAGAGAAATGGAAAGTGCGTGGCTCGTAGAGAGCATTGCCCTGCCTTGGACTGACACAGCCTTGACCAAAATACAAAATGCCAACAGCCCCTCAGCCAAGGACCCCAGTGCCTCTACAATGCCTTTGTAATTACCGTATCTTACCTATCCCCAGCCACGCACGGCTTTCTAGTTCTCTTACAACATATTATATTATAATCCTCCATGGATACATCGTTTTAAAATTAATAAAAAAAAGATTACTGAAGCCTTTCCCTTGCAAATATAGCATCTTTTGAGGGTTTAAAGTTTTAGAGCTATATTCTAATTCATCTTTACGCTAAGAAATACTGTTCCTTCTTATTATTTTTGGATTTTTTTAAGGGATTAATGAGAAAACCGAGTATAACCGATCATGTATATCGTTTCACAATGGGGAACCACGTAACTGTCCAACCCCAGCAGAGACAAAACAAGTCTCAAAAGTATCATCATAATGATATATGTGTATTTTTTATATTTTTTATAGTTATATTTTTATACTTATATATATTTATAATATATTTTTATATATTATATATTTTTTATATTTATATATATACAATATATATTTTTTATACTTGATAGTATTTATTATTTAGTATAATAATAATCATAGTATGGTATTTATTTATTAATATGGTATTAGTTATTAATAGTATGGTATTTTGTATTTATTGGTATTTACTATTAATATATATATATATATTAATAGTAAATACCAATAAATACAAAATACCATACTATTAATAACTAATACCATATTAATAAATAAATACCATATTATATGATTATTATTATACTAAATAATAAATACTATCAAGTATAAGAAATTAACAATGAATTGCTGTGCGTAAAATTTCGGCAAAAATAAAATTATGAAATAATCCTAAATCATAACGTTTTGTTATTTCGTGGTTTCGCATTGTGACCGACGATTTAATATTAGATAATTATATATTTAAATATATTTTTAATAAGCAATAGCTATAAATATATAGGTTTATCATAATTGATTGATTTCCTATATCTTGGCTGAACAAGATGTCTTTCAGACAATTATCCTTTATAATTTTAGTTTTTCTTTATATTTTCATTAGTTATATTTATTTTTATATTTGTTTGTGTTTTGTATGTTTGTATTGAACTACGTAAAGAAGATGTATACGATTCACTTATTGCGCATTTATAACTTAAGCTATATATATATATATATATATATATATATATATATATATATATATATATATATACACACACACACACACACACACATCTATGCAATAATTAAATATATCTTTATGGATAGTAATAAAATATATTTTAAAAGTTTTAAATTGATTGCGCAAATTTACCAGGGTGACAATGACTAAGTGTTACATTTTTCCTTTTTTAATAATATACTTTTCAGAAGTCAGCTTTCACATAAACAATAAACTTACTTCTTTGCATTAATTCATAAATGCAATATACATTTATTGCTAATGTTTATTTATGTTGTATTTTTGTTACTTTATATAAAAAAGTCAATATCTACGAACCGGATTAAGGTCATTTTAAGATCAAACATTAGCCGATCATTTTCAGTTTATCCTTGCAATGAAAATAACAGAGGAATTATTATCTAGTTATTATTCTTAATTACGAATCAGATATATTTTATTTATGCTTTCTTCTTCGTAAAAGTATCAGAGGGAGAAGAATTATTTAATAAAAACTATTTAATAATTTCGTGCACAAAAGAGGAAAGTTCGTACGCCCTCTGACGGAATTCGAAATGCGCAGGAAATGAACGTCTGACGTTCACGCACGATCTGAGTCAATGATAGAGCTTCTGACTTCCTCTTCATGTTACAATATCATTCATGAGGACCTACTGCGGAGTTTTTTCTATGTGGTTTATTTTTTTATATGTTTTTTATAAGTTGTGGTTTATTTGAATAATACAGAAAATTATAATACATTTAATATTTAATTATGATAATTGTTTTGGGAAGATATCAAAGAAAAGGTTTCTTATTTCTTCTGAGATGATACATCAAAAGTAATGCATAAAGATACAATTTAAAGGTACTTTGAGGAGGAAGAACCAAAATATAAACAATTGGGGGCTTTCAGGGCAATACAAAAAAAAACTGAGTAGCTAATTTATTTTAAGATTAAATAATGCCATTCTCCCAAATTTAAATGGCTTATTAAATTGTACCTGCAATGATTTCATTGACAATGAGCCACGATGGTGAAACTTAATTTCTTTCAACCATTTGGTAAAAGACCTAATTGACCTATGTCTAAACGATATTTAATTTCGCAACTTCTAATTAATATATAGCGCAATCTATAAAAGAATATAGATCATCAAGAATATACATCAACAATTACAAAAATAATAAATACAAATAATTTGAATAGAAAGTTAGAACAGATTTGTAGTAATTAATTTCGACATAGAATTCCATTTCGAAAAATATTAATTTGCGAGAAAGCCTTAAAAAAAAAAATTAAATTAATCTTGTATTAATGGATACATTTAAGGTTTATGCAAGGTTATGCATTTAATCAACTAATTTACGAAATAATACATCCATCATAACGTGTTATTGATTTTTCTCTGATTTATATGAAATAATTTAAGGGTTTCATTATTTTATTTAAAATTCCATGTTATGAACTATAACATCAAATATATATATATATTTGATATATACATTTATTGCTAATCTTTATTTATGTTGTATTTTTATTACTTTATATAAAAAAGTCAATATCTACGAACCGGATTAAGGCCATTTTAAGATCAAACATTAGCCGATCATTTTCAGTTTATTCTTGCAATGAAAATAATGGAGGAATTATTATTGGAAATATTATCTACTTATTATTCGTTATTATTATTATCTACTTATATATATATATATATATATATATATATATATATATATATATAATCTAATGTAATGTATATATATAATATAATGTACATATATAATCAGATGAAAAATTACAAATTTTTTTTTCGCTGTTTGTTCTAGCTTACATTACATTACATTACACTTAACTTAATTGCTTTAATATTTTAATATTGCTTTTTCCAAAGAATAAGTAAATAGCTTATAAAAATTATAGGTGCATGGAATTTCAAATGTTTATAATATAACGAAGCGACACAATTAAATCTACCCAATGAATTCGAGACTAAATAAATCACATCAACCTGCAATAATATTAGTAAAATGTCTGTATTGAACCTCCGAAAAGAGAAGTTTGGAAAGAAAATTAAGCCTCAGGAAGTATGGAGATTTTATGTAATAAATTATTTTATAAAGGTTAAGTTTATTTTTTTTATTATTAAAAGTAAAACAACACACAACACTCTTATGTAAAGGTGTTGAATGCGCTGTGAAAATTATCAGTCAATAAATATGCAATAATACTCTAATTTTTTTAAAAATCTATTAAAACAATCTAAATAATACATTGAAATTTTAGTTAATTATATTAAAATAGTTAAATATTGCTAAGAAATAATAGGAATCTAATAAGGAAGAAGTTATGCGCCATTTAAGCCGAAGTAGTGGGGCTGAGGGTGGGGAGTCAACCAGTGCCACTACGTGAGTCAGTTCAGGCTCACACTTAGGTGATAAAAGGTTGCAAGGCGCTTATATTATTATAGTCGTCTTAATTAATTAATATATTATAATTTTCAAAAATAATTAAAACGAATATTAAATGTGACAAGAAAATTTTCAGTAACGTTGTGCGTAGTCAGTGAAAACTTATAAAGTTTAGTTATTGGGATTTAGTGCAGTGTCAAGTGTTATTTTGAACTAGAATTTGAATGTTTAAAATGTTGATAAAATAAATAGTATATGCCATTACTATTTCTTTATTTACATTATATTTTACTTATCCTTAATTTCTATATTGATTAAATAACATATTACTAAAATATTTTTTGATTTAATGGAATTAATTTCAATAAGCGGTAATAATACTTAAGTATATGCTTTCATTATAATTATTAAAAAAAAACTATTTTGTACCATTAATGATAATACTATCAAATTCATCCCTAAATTTTAAAATTAATCAAAGTTTTGCTACCTTTAGACACCCTCAGAACGAAAATTTACTATTCTCTAATATTCTTAGAGAAAATCATAAAGAAATTATGATGTCAGTGATTGGATTCTATTTAACATAAATTTATATTATAAAAAGAAAAATCATTTTAAATTCGATAGTTTTAAAATAAATGAACATAGAACAAAAAATATTGTATGTACCCTAAACTAAATATATATATATATATATATATATATATATATATATATATATATATATATATATATATAGTTTATGAATAGCATAGTATAGTATGTACCCTAAACTAAATATATATATATAGTTTATGAATAGCATTATGGCAAATGGGAATCAACCCAAAATTTGATTTTGAGAAAGTCCACATTAAGTTTGAAATGTTTCATTAAATTGCATATGGATCATAGAGATTGATTTTTTTTCCATAAGCTTTTTTTTTTTTATTATGTTTTTTTAATCAAACAAATACTGGTTCATCATAGTATTTCTTTAAAAATAACTTATTTTGTTCCTTGGTTCCTCTTTGTTTAACTGGAATTCTGTTGAGCCTTACCATGATAAACCTTTGGTTCCTTCTCCAGAAATTTGAAGAGGTAGTATTTAATAAGTACAATGTACCAATAAAAAAGTTATTTTTATTTTAATTACAGCAGCAAAGTAAAAATTATATCACCAAATTTTTAATGTAATCGTGCCTCTATTCAGTTTGAGGGGATTATCAAAAAAGTATAAAAGTATTGAAATAATGGCAATTTTATAAACTCGTCCTCAGAAAAATAGAGGTTTTTTCTTCATCAATCATTTATTTTAAAATTAAATTAAAACTGACTATTAAAATTTTAAGATTTTTCACATAGAAAATTAATTTCCTATAATTGTGTGGCCTAAATGACATATACCTTAGCTATTACATGTGTCGGAATAGGTAAATGTTAATGCCTTCTTTTGTGGTGTATTCTATTGCTGAAAACTATTAATATTTCTGATATTTATTGTTTCGTTAATTCGTTGTGTTGGAAATTATTTCGAATCTTCGAATTCAAACACTTTCATCCATCGGCCTAAACATTCAAAGCGACACCACTGATTGACTTTCTAATAAAGAGCTGACAAAGTTATCAGATAATCAATGATAATGAAAGTTTCATCAATAAAATGATAAGCTATTCGACTGGTTGTAGAATCTATACTTGGTACATAAAGCATGTGAAAGCAGTTTGAATTATAGGACCATATTGTAGTGCATAAGTATACGCAACGTACAATAATGACATAAGTTATCGATTTTCCGTGATGGTATCAATAAAACGTAAATGGATTTGATATAATTTCATTAATTGTTATGTATTTAATTATATACCATAAAAGTTTGAAGTAAAAGAGACAATCAAAGAGCATTGCAATTTTCTCACAGTAAATTTCGAAGGGAATAATCATTTACGGTTTGGAAAAATAGGCCCATGTTCGCTTCTCAATACTAAAGCTATGCTTAGTTATTCATTATTCATTCATTACGCATTAGTTATTTATATATATATATATATATATATATATATATATATATATATATATATATATATATATATATATATATATACCGATGATTGGAATCAAGTGAATGTATGTTACCTCATGAAAGGATAATCTTTTTTTTTCTTTTGTTAATTATTTCAGGAAGGGATGGCTTAAAAAAAATAATAACTTTTTTTATATATTTGTTTTTATTTTTATATGTACATAAGAGTCAAGAACCCGAGTGTTTTTCCTATTGAAAACGAAGACATAAATATAACTCAGTACAAAGCAGAGGTTTAATAGAAGTTATAACAAACATTAAAATCTTCGAATTCGTCGAACACAATGAAATATAGTAAAGAATACAAAGTATTATCTTAACAGAATATAATACTTAAAGCAATAGTCATTATTGAAATAATATATATCAGCTATATAAAGCAGTAACGTTCTAATATATACATATACATATATATATATATATATATATATATATATATATATATATATATATATATAATAGTAAATTATTACTATCAATGTAAACTGCAAAACGCGTTAGGTATTCCTAAAGTTGTGTGCAGATAAGTAGTGCACTACAACTGTGTGATCTCAAAATTCAAATTTATGAAATTGTAACGTTTTTGAACTTGAATAATGACATGTTGCTCTAAACCGAGCGCACATAAGCTTTGGAGAATTTAACCCATCACCATTACATCCCAGACATTCGAAACTACTGCTATTACATAATAAAGTAAGCTTTATATACATCACTAAACTAAATGTTTTTAATTTTCTTCTAAACTAACTCAATTTAACTTCTAAACTAACTTAATAAATTATTGTATCTAATTAATTTTAAAAGTATCCTATATCCGAAACTTGAGTTACAGAGCTCCCCTCCTCCAGAAGAAAATCCTGGATCCGTACATATGTCGATGAGTCCATTGATTCAACTAGCAGAACCCATTTTTAGAGTTCATTTGAGCACAAAAAGTTGTCTAAAGTCAAGAGCATAGTGCAATTCAGCTCCTATTTATCTTCCCCAGCTTTCGAAGCAGGTAATTGCGCAGTTGCGTATCTTACGTTGTTCAAGATCGTGTTTACCTGGCGAGATACCGTGGAACGAACGTTCCTCCATTGTAGTTTACCCCTCTTTTTTTGTACGTCCTTGCTTGGAAATGTGTTTACAAGTAGAAACCTTCGGACGGACGAAGGGGCGTGGTGGAGGGCGGAGCTTAACATCCAATAAAATGGCTCTTATTGGAGTATTATTACCCTTGTCTTGAGAATCGGTGCTTTCGGCATGACGTCAACATGTTAGGAAATCAAGTGGAGGATGAATTCCTGGCGTGTTTTTCGAAGTTCGTAAGGCCTGAGGAATTTTTTCATTTTCGTTTTCTCTTCCCATTTAAGTGATTCCCCGGTCTTTGGATCTTTTTCAGTGGCATTTAGCTGCATCGAGGAAACAATTGAGGCAGAATAACCCAATAGTTAAATAATTAATTTAAAAAAACACGTTTTTTATATCACAGCCAAAGTTCTTTATCTACAATCTCCAATAGATTATAATCAGTTCTCCAAATAAATTAAATAAAAAAAGTTTCGCATTAACAGTAACCTTCCACGAAAACTGACAAGTTTAAAAAGAAAAGAAAATCGTGAACTTGATTCGCTGGGCTGTCCTAGTTCACTTGATTATAATTAACCGGCTTTGTGGCCTGGATATTTTTTTATCTTGTCATTACATTTCAATTATACTCTCAGTTTCTGAAGTATATATAATAATCGAATAAATATTATGGAAAGAATTTGAGAAAAAAATTCATAAATAAAAATTTTGTTTCGTTAAAATTGATGCGAATTACGTATCGGTTTAGCGACGAGTTATTTTAATATGAAATTCTAAGATATATTTTCTCTATATGGATATTCGATTTTCAGAAACATCAACGAATCCTTCTAAAAATGCTGAATGGAAACTATTCTAATGCCATTAGTAAAAATATAGGAATTTAAAATTGTAATTTATTTTAACATACATAATTAGTCTTATTTTCTCCGAAAATAATAGACGTCTTTTGCACTGTATCGAAGGTTATCGGCGGGGGATGGAAGTGCATTTTAAACCCAACAACACGGTTTTGGAGGTTTCGGAGATGCCCGATGAAAATTTGGAGGTCTCATCTTTTTTCTCCCATCCCCTCCATTGTGATATTTCAAATTTTGTATAATAGTTACTATTTTAAAGATAATTTAAAATACGACTTTAGTGACGGAGCTCTGCTGCTCACGTTTTTTTTTAATTACAGCAATAAAATTATATCGTTTGATATGCCTGTTCTATATAATAATATCTCAAGAAATTTCATCGAATTCAGTTCTCTAGTTTTAGAATAAATCCGATATCTAAGACAAGACAATATATAACGATATTTTTTCTCTATCAAAACTCTATTTTTTTTTTTAAATAACAAACCTCAATAATCCATATTTGATATCGGCGAAAAGGTTTTTTCACACAGAAATTATTTGAACCAAGAGTTAGGAGAATGTTTGACCTCACTCTTCCCAGTGAAAAATCGCTCAACAAATAATAATCAATAAAAAAAAAAGAAGACTACACTGTCAAACTATTGGCTTTTAATTTCTCATGTCATCGTTTATGGATGGATTTTAATTTTTTATATCTCATATTTTCGCCCCAAAAGATTTTTTCTCGAGTCTCTTTGCGTTCTCCGTGATTCTTAAATATCCGTTAAATACCGAAAACGATACAGTTTAGTATGTAGAACGCGAGGTTCTTCGAAACAGGAAACAATATCGAAAAGTGGACATTTTTATAAAATTACTTTTTGTGATTCAGGGGATATAAAACTTGTAAATTTAGTGAGGCCTCCAAAATAAAAATCTTGAAAAATTACTGTATCTCCTCTATAAGCATGAGAACCTGAAATATATAGTAAGTACGTAATAGAAAAAGCGAGCGCGCAAAAAGGGCCTATTTTTTTTTTTTTTAATTGTAAAATACTAAATGAATTGATATTCCCCAATACGTCTGGTCTCCGTGGGGAGTTTAGACCAGAAAAGCCTTTGGAGGATCACAAGTTAAAGACTTGTAAAATGGTTACAAGACAAATGAGATGGGATAGAGTGCTGAATTATAAAACTAAACGGAGGATATAATAGAGAAAGTCATGTGCGGAAACTACAGCTTTCATATTTAGATCGACCGTGTGGTCTTATAGACCATTGTTCTTAGTCCAAGAGATAATATTTTTGGTAATAGGAAAATTATCATATTGTTTTTTTAAGATAAAATATTTACAGGTAAACTATCAGCTGATGAACTGACTGCCAAACAGAAATAAAACCAGTTATTGGTAACATTTTAAATATGATTTTTTTTTTTTATTCCATCATCTTCTCTAAAACCCACCGAGATTAAGAATTTAATTTATTTTTTAACTACAATAATTTTTTTTTCAAAATGAAACGTGCGAAATATTAACCAATTAACTTTAAAAAAAAAGTAAATAACATGATTAATTTGACATCCAGAGCCTTGGGAAAATAGCAAAGAGCTAACAAGTGGACCTGGAATCTCGACAATAACTTCCATTTCAAGGTTAATCGATGAAAATCGATTCTTCCATAGTAAGCAGGACGAATAGATGAATAAAAGTTGCTGAAAAAAACCAACAAGGAAACAATTACAAAACTTTTTTATCTGCTTTAATATTCATGGAACTATTAAATACACGATCATTGCAACAAAATAAAACGCAAAAACTATAATGACGAGATTGCATTCTTTGTTTCTAGGTTTGAAGATTCAATGTTAAGAATTTCATAAATTGTAAAGTCATAAATCATACAACTGAAACTGACCAAGTCATTAATTTTAAAATTTTATAATAATAACCATAAAAATCTGGTGCGTTGCGCGCATCACACAACTTTCCCTTTCCACTTTTTAAAACAATTTCCAGTTCACATAAACACTACTTG
Organism: Rhaphigaster nebulosa; assembly: GCA_948150685.1. Lineage (NCBI taxonomy): Eukaryota > Metazoa > Arthropoda > Insecta > Hemiptera > Pentatomidae > Rhaphigaster > Rhaphigaster nebulosa. The sequence continues at coordinate 107,470,743 of OX411310.1, read as the reverse complement.
AAATATTCACAGCAGCATGTATTTCTTCACTTCTTCCATCACAAAAATACAATAAAATAGTTTTTTAAACAATTGCAATATATTTGGTTTGTCAAGCTGAAAATACATTTCAAAAGTTACCAGTAAGTTTCCATTTAAACATTTATTTCCATTAGATAAACAATATAGAAGTAGAAATTAGTACGTTAATAATTTTATATTATTACAGAGCGTACTGTAGAAAACAGGTTGAGGAGTTTCGGTCGCTTCCGTATCTTTTTCGGATAAACTCGGCTTTCCATCTAGGGTCCAGTTTTGTAGTCCTCATAAGATACCCAATATCTTTGCTAATACTAGTCCGATTTCGATGTTTTCTTTTGTTTTTGTTTTTTTGTAAAATTTTATTGTCTTTAATATAATTTTGTACACAATGTACCATAAAAGGCATATTTTTTGAGTTTTGCGGAAATCAATTTTTTTTTTTCGTCAAAAGTTTCCTCCCTCACATATTTTCGGTCATGTAGGTATTACTAGAAGAAAACTTTAGGAAAGTTCCATCGAAATCGTCGGAGCAGTTTTGAAGAAAAACGTAAAAACGTATAAAATCGCTGATATTATAGTGCTCCCCATCCCAGGGCATATACCTATATTATTCATAAATGTTTTATAATACTGATTTGTATTACATCTAATTTAATATGTATAATAATACCAAACTATATTTTGAATAGCTTATTTTTGAATTTTTGTGTGTTTTTAGAACTGAAGATGAATGTATGACATTCGAAACTAGTTTTCAATAAAACAAAATCATAGAAGTGGCTAATAAATTATCAATACATCATAAAAATAAACTGTAAAAAATTATAATAAGATTATGACAGTTAGGAGTAAACTATCAATTTTTAATATGAAGGCAAACAATGGTGTTTGTTTACACTATAATAAAATACGAAAAACATTTGAGAAGCATTCTATCAAAAGTTGATATATATATGTATATATCATTTTCATTAAAAAAAATATTTCTTGACAAATTCTACATCTAAAGTTAATTTAGTTCCCTTCAAAACTTGATTTTTCTCTTGTCAAATAATTGTTAAAAATCAGCCTTTTCATTAAATATTTATCTTATTTACATGAGATTCCCCATACTATTTTTCGTGATTTTTTAAAAAGTAATTTTCCGAGAATGGGTATATTGAATTTTGATAGGATACTCTCACAGAAGAGTAGATAGAATAATATTTAAGTATTCTATTCACTTGTCTTAAGTATTTTTTCAAATTTATTAACTGCAATTTAAAAAAAAAAGAAATTGTCTTTTAAATCCGTATGTGTATTTCTGCTCTTTTGCTTCTCCGCAGTGTGTAAGGTCGATTTAATTCGTCCATTTATTTTCCAATTTTATAACTAGATCAAAACTTTTTTGCCGATGGATATATAGTATCTTTTTTTCAACTGTACTTTAAACACACGGTAAGACTGTTTTTATTCAACAAAAACTTCTGAGAAAGTAATATGAGCCTTGCTTAGATCCATCTTTGATCAGAGTGGGCTCGTAGACAGGCTCATGTGAATTGATGAATTAACTAACTACCTGTTAATATAAAGGCATAAAACACACAGAATCAGAGTATAACCAAGGAGTAACTGGATCGGAATTTATCAAAGCATTGAAAAGGCAAAAAATCAGAGAATGGAAGGGCTTGTGAAGATGGAGGTGCAGTAAGACAGAAGTTAGACTTACCCTTCGCAGGTGATGATGCCATAGTGGAGACCTGTGGCCTTGTCCTCGCAGATCATGCAGATCATGGGCTGGTCCTCCTCCTCCATGTCCCCTTCCTGCTGCTTGTCCTGGTGGAGTCCGGGCTTGGCCCAGGACAGGTTGAGGGCGGTGAGCTGCTGGGCCCCCGGCAGCTGCGAGAGGTCGCCCGCCCAGAGCCTTTCCATGTTCAGCGACCTGCCGCTGCCGCCTGTCGTAACCGCTCCAGGGCTGATACTGCTCCCTTCTTGCCCTGCAACACAGTCAATCGGAATGCTGATGATTCGAGGAACACCTAAGAGAAGGTACCTATGAATATTTCCGAAAGTGTTGACTATTTAATCTCGCGACAATAACTTTCATGAATAGCAAGTACTTAAAAATAATTTTAAAAACCGAAATAACGTTATGTAAAGTTATTTAGGCCTCTAACTAAAGAAATAATAACTGTTCCATTAGGAAAACCTTTATTTTCGGGCCATCGAATTGATTGAGTATTGATAGCGAATACATAACAAATTAAGTTGATATTATAAATACATGTTATTATTGGTAATATTAGCGAGGATGTGTACAAATGATCTTTAAAACAGAATCCTAACGCAAGAATAGACGCCTTTGTAATTAGAACAAGTTCGAGGCAGGAAGATGGTCTCTCAACAAAAGGACAGACAGAAACTCCCTGGGACTCTGGTTGAAGGAGAAGAGAAGTAAATAGAAGTTGGGCTACAAGTAAATGATAGTACAAAACAAAGTGCTCGATAGTAAGCCAAAAAGTCTACCCGAATGACATATTGCTTAGAGAGAAAGTCTTTATAGCAAACCGATTTAAATACTTTGGTTCCTCAATAAACGATAAACTGACCGAGATAGACCACCTTATTACAAGAGGTCCGGCAAAGTGTTTGGGTTGGATAACGAACGAATCACTTAAAACGTAATCAGCGCTGAAGTGAAGGTGGGAAAACAGCGCTGAAGTGAAGGTGGGAAAACAGCGCTGAAAATAGTGGGAAAAACGTTTCATTATTAATGAGAGGCATCAGGAAAAAGGATCATAAGAAGGATTTTACACCTAACTCCAAGCTAGCCACTGGAAATAACTTCCCCCAACCTCATCTCTGTTAAATAAATATTTAAAAAATAATAAAAGCTGAAAAAAGGGAAATGAAAAGCCCTAAAAAAAAAAGAAAAATGAAATTTTAATGACGCCATTAGTCGAGGCTCGGTATGATGCCTGCCAGTAGATGCATGGAATTTGAAAATAATTATTAAATTTACACCTTTATTCAATACATACTGAAACATTCAATTTGGGTGATTTCTATATACGATTCTATATATTGCGATGACAAAGAACATTTCTAAAGTTCTACTGTACTGTTGTAAACAAGGAATTTATAATGCATTGGCACAATATGGAAACTCCGAAGAACAATGGATAAAATCATTTTCCAGGAAAAGTTGTGGGAAATAACAAATGGACGGGAAAGTGGAGGGGAATTTACGCTCTGTTTAGATTTCCAGTTTGTCGCCACGAATGCCTGAGTCCACCAGTTCGTGCTACAGGATTCCATTGAAAGTGCCATTTGAGCCGATTCATGGAACTCCTCATTGACGTTATGGCGTGGAAATGGGAACGCCTCAAATGAGTTATGCCATATTATTTGAAGGGCGTAGAAACACTCTATGTTGCATTGCTAACAGGTTTGATTAAATGTATGGGATTAAAATTCATTGTTATAGAAAATACTGTGCCAAAATAAAATAGTATAATTGCTATCGAATTTTAACAAAACAGTATTGCAAACCAATTATAAAATCTTTCGCGTTCTGTGGAAAATTCGAAACAATAATATTTTGTCGCATGGCTCACAGGAAAAACGAAGAATAACACAGGAAGATCATGCTTTCTATTATTGAAACAAACGTTCCTCGACGCAAACACAGGAAAAATATGAGAATCCCATTATCTACGAAGGATTAATTGTAGAGGCATTGGTCTCTCAGATTATATCTAGGTAGGAGATTCCGGATTTAATAATTATGCGCTACGTATTATTTTCGTTTTTACTTGAGCATTTGTGTTTCCGGTCACATTTTATTTGCTCATAATATTTTTAATAAATTTATTTCCTACTTTTAATAATTCATTCCAATATCTTCAATACTCTTGGGTCTTATTGACCTTTTATGAACATTTTGAACTTTTAAATAACAAATAAAAATAATAATAAATTATTCTAATGTTATTCATTGTAAATAAGTGGGATATAAGAGGAATCAGGCTCTATCTGATAGTATCAGAGAATCTTTTAAGAACATTTTTTAATCCGTCAATCAATTAACATCGAACGTGTTATGTTATGTGCGTTTTTTGTGTGCTAGAAAGAATTTTTTTTTTTTTGTATCTAAAGAATTCTCAGATAAAAATTTGGAACCGTTTTGGGCAATTCGTTACTGAAGTCAATAGGGCGTCGAATTACCCCATTGGCTCACAAGAAGAGATAAATATCTGTACAATTACAACTCTACTGTCCGTGTTTATTTTAATTTTAATAATAGCAAAAAAGCAATATAAAGAATACAATACGTAAAGATCAAAAAGAAAGTATTATTGCTCATTAAGAAATTCTAAAATCCAAACAGCAGTATTACCTAGTGGGAAAGAAGCAAGATAAGTGGAACCATATGAACTGTAGAGTTCCTTATAAAATTCATTTTTTAAAACGTGATGGAATAAAAGTAAAAATAAAATACTTATATGGAATATAATTATAAATCAAAGTAGGAACATTGTAAATAATGTAAATGGCGTTTTATTGTATTATAAGTACTATTGTAAAATATATATATATATATATATATATATATATATATATATATATATATATATATATATTATATAATTACCAAGATTATGGAATATTATTTTAATTAAGGAAAATTAATATTAAAATTAAATTAATATTTAAATATTAAGATTAGAATGAAGAATAAAATAGTTTATTATTTCTTCACTTATAATATTAGTTATTTTATATTACATATTTCTGAAATATAAAATATATACAACATGTAATTATTAAAATGAAAGTCAAATAACTAATATTTCATTTCACTTTTCGTATAGTTCTTTTATTATTTTTTGCTCTGAATATTACAAGAATTTTTTTCATGTTTTTAATTTTTTTTTATGTAGTCATTTACGATTTTATTTTTAGTAAATTAGAATATACTCTTTATGTTATTTTATTTCTGATTTATGTTTTTATTTTTTTTTTTTCTATCTGATTATGTGTATTTATATAAATATTAATTTAAAAAACAGATGTTGAACAGTTAAATGATTGAGTTTTTGCTTAATGGATGGTTGTAATTTTTTTAAATATTAATTTTTAGTAACAATTAGGTTGTTTTTCTTTTTTTTTTTTCTAAATAGGTTTGATAATTTTATATATCAGTATACTTAAAATGATATTTTCATTATTTACTCTAATCGAACTTTTGGCCAGAGATAATTCTTTTTTTTTTTTTAATGGTTACAATTACACTATTTTTAATGGACATAATAGTAAGTCAATAAAAAGTCTAAATAATAAAGTAAGTAAATAAATATTTAATATATTATGTAATATAAATTTAATAATTACCCAGGGTGAGCAAGAGCTGGGCAGCTGCTTCCTCCTGAGCGGGGATGGGCCAGGCGGGGGTGGAAGGCCCTGGCTGCTGCTCGCTGGGCTGGGACCATACCATGGTCCTAACCCCTCCTGCCTCCCCCATGATCACGGTGGGGGCGGGCCTGGGGGCTGCCGGCCTAGGGGGCCTCATCTCCCCCCTACCGTTGGCCGACCTCCAGAACCCCCCAGGCCCGCCGCCGTCGAACACCAGCTCCTCTTTCACGCGCACCTCGATGGATTTCTCGGGGGTTAACGCTCTGCAAATGAATGAATAAATTGAAAACCTGAATAGTCTATATCATAATAATTTTTATAATTAAACTAAAACGATGTAAAAAAAAAGGACTTATTGAGAACAAAACACGAAGTTAGGATCGATGAAAACAAAATAAAAATAGAAACATTAAAAGAAGTTATGAGATGAAGTAATAGACAACGAATGACGTGAGACAGATAGAACTCCCATTTAGATAAATAAATAAACCATCTTGGGAGAGGCTGATGAAAGAAATATTTTGAGTTGCAGAGATGACAGCGCTCTCCACTTGGAGGTATATAAATAAAGGATAATGCATATTTTAAAGTAAAAAAAAATGATTAATTAATTTTTGTTAATGTAATTGAATACCCAAATTAAAATTGCCGCACCGTCTATTGTTTTAATATTTATCTATTATTTTATCTTTATAACATTCGTGTTTGTAAATGTTTATGTATATTAATTAATGTGGATAGTGTCGTATTCATTTATTTTAAAACAATTTAATTTACATAATTCATTTATTTTTGTAATGTTATTTATCAATTATTGTAATTTACAAATTGAGACTTAGGTTTTTTGTAAACTTATTGCTTAGGATATTAAGTTAAATATGTTAAGTTTAAATATTAACAAAACATAAGCATTATTTTATTTCTGATTGTAACTGGGTATATATAATCATTATTTTTTCTATTAATATTTAAAACTTCATTTAGTATGTTTAAGATGTCGAAATGTCAATTAGTAACGTTATAAAATCAATTTTATTAAATATTGCACACGTATGGTGTGAGAATTACTTTTCAATCATTTATACAATGTCAATCGTTAAGTAGGAACGACGGTTATAAACGTTCACTATTTTTTGTTTGTTTTTAATTTGTCAATATGTTTCACTCCGTAAATATGAAATATTCATCAAAATGAAGATTTATTTATTAAATGAAGCATTAAAAAAACGTTTATTCTCGGCGTTCCTTGTCGATTTCAGCATGAGCGTCAAAGAGTTAAATAAATGAATAGAGTTTAAAAATTTTATAATCAAGTACCCACCACAAACTTTAAGGCTGACGGGGTAACTTGAAGACAATCGTTATTTCAAATTTGAATTTTAAAGTAGGCTTAGTGTCACCGTCATTTGATGCAAACTAAAATCAAAAACTAAACGAAAGGAAGTGATGAGCCCGCTTAAAAAGTTTAAGTTTGAAATAACGATTGTCTTAAAGTTACTCCAGCTTACGTTACAATTTTATTTTTTAGACTACCTGCATTTTATATACTAGCATAAGAATATTTGACATAAATTTTAATCACCAATCCAAATAGACATGGTAAATTCTATAATTGATTTTATTGTTGATGGGACTTACAACAGTTGATAGGTATGCTTTTTGAAAAGAATAAAGTCGGACTCTTAAAAAATGTTTTTATCAAGTCCCAGAGAAAAGTGAAAGGAATAAAAAAAATATTATAAAATTTTAGGTAAAAAGTGAAAGTTTTAGATAATGAATAATTCAATTAGCCATAAATATATATATATATATATATATATATATATATATATATATATATATATATATATATAAATATTTAAGGGCGCAAAGCATGGAGTTTAAACTGTTTTTATAGGTTAGCCACTTCTTAACGTTGTATTTTTCTCATCAAGTCATAGACATAAAAACATTCGGGAAAATAAACGGTTCTCGAGACAAAGCCATAATACGAACGTACTTTCCCAGCTGATAATGAATACAGAAGAATAAGAAGAAGGCGCACGATTAACAGATAACAAGGGAAATACGTAAAAAAAAAAAAAATCCGTTCTTTAAAGATTAGCTCTGAGGTAGAAAGTTGAAGCAGACAATGAGTAGGTGTCGTCGCTGAAATGTCAATGGACTCAGTCCGGTCAATTTCACTTCCCTTGTTTGAGCACGACTTTCTCCAGCGAAAGCTAGCGCCGAAATTCGATTTCGTCTAATCATAATCAGGGCTATTCATCAACATAAGTAGCGATTACACGGAGGCCGCTTTTCATTTTCAGTTCGGGATAGTTCGTCGCAAAGGGCACGTCTAGATAAGGCGATAAGGCCTAGCATATTCTTGGCAGGGCGAAGTTCATAAGGGTAAGATATACCAACATATCATGACTGAATATACGAATAAAACAAAGATAATAGTTACTGAAGTTTTTTTTTTTTTTTTTAATGGTGGCATAATTATTTATATACCATCCCTCACCCCTCAGCACATATTTGAACCTGGAACGAAGACAATCATTATACGCATACATAAATAAAGAAGAAGCAGCCTAGAGTAGAAAACTTGTGTGGAAAGGTAAACCTTGTCCTATATGGTCAACTAGATATCAAAGGATTGCGAATGAATTCAACAGCAAGTCAATGAATGTATTTCTTTCTTTATGTTATTTTTTGTTTTGTATTTTGTATTTTCAAACACTTACAATATATGCCTTTTCAAAAAAGTAAATATTCTCAAAAAACAAACAACATTGTAGTCCATTCAAGATGTATTTCGATCTAGGAAAGGGATCCAACGAATTTGTATTTTGAAAAATATTATGCAAAATAATAATAACTATCCTTGAATACCAAATCGAAACATACAACTTCTCAATAAAATCAAATTCTACATTTTTTTATATTTATTCGTCAAAGATCGATTCGTTTTTTTAAAAAATAATATGAGGGACATTCCGCGTTCTATTGAAGATGTCCCAGAAGCGGGCGTCCCTCAAGGATTCCCCTTCTCTTACTTGCTAATGACAGAATTTAATGATCAAGGTATCGCTGCTCTACGTTGTAGGTGTCTTGATCTCTCTTAAATTGTTTGTTATTTATAACTTCTACGAAAATAGATAAATAAATTTTGATAAAGTTATGCGCGACATTAGCCCTAAATCCATGTCCAAAGAAAGAAAAAACATTGTTTGTTTTTCTGTCGGCTTTAAGATATTTTACTGTTTTACCCAGTCTGCTCCATCAGCCTAACCTGAGTTAGTTTTCTAATTCGGTGGATATTTAGGCTTCCATATATCCATCAGATTTATGGTTTCTCACAGGTTCTGTAGTGTATAGAAAAATGTAGTGAAACTAATTTTTGGTTTCTTAATAAGCTTCTTTTTTTTTTGTGATGCATGGGGTTATAGCCCTACGCCCAACTCGGAGGGACAGAAGTGGCCCTTGAAACATGAGACTGGCTGGGGTTCTTCCTCTCCCTCTTCTTCTCAGGGTGGAGTAACACGCGAAACCACCAAGCTGTACTGATGGATGATAGTCAATCGATAGTCGGAAGCCAACAATAATCTAAAAATCACCTCAGGCATAATTGATATTTTCAATTCTATGTCAAAACAAAATCTAAAAATAATTCCGACTGAATTGAGATTGCTTTTAGGGATTTATTATTTTTTTTTTAATTGTTATTTAATTATTTATATTTTTATTATTCATTTAAAAATTTTCAAGCTCACAACAACCTGCTAACAAATGCATCTTGAAACATGATATATAGGTAATTATTTCTGACAAAAATATTATCTCTTTATGTTATCATTAAAATTAAAATTTAAAAAATATTTCCATTTCATTAATACGATACTGCTTCTTTTTTATTCTTACTCAAATAAAATAGTTCTTATTAAAAATAATTGTATCTTCAATGTCAGAACTTCAACATATTTTTGGTTTTATAATTTATAGTTTTAACAGTAGGCAATGCAATTATCTGGCATGAAGCTGTTTGGAATGAAGCAGGAGAGCCACAGGGCAGTGCTCTAAGGCCATTACTTTTCAATACCTTTACTTCAGGCTTTTGCTGAGGACAATCCTTACATCTCTCAAAAACCATCTTCAAGCATTTATCATTGCTAAGAGTGTGCTCATTGTCTTCACACTCCTCATAACCTGGATTTATTTTAGCATGTGCATATCCTTGCATCTGAAGAGGTTTATTTGGGACTTGGCCTGGAAAAGAGAATGATATAGGGAACTCAAGTCGGTCCGAAAAGAAAAGAACTAAACAGACGATCTGAATCCTCTAACTTACTATCTATAAAGTACTACTAAACTCAAATGGCTATATGCAGGTAAAGCTGTGGAAATTCCGTACAAAACCAATCTTTCAATGCACCCCTTCCTCACCAGTGAAATTTAAAGGAATACCATCGGCTATTGCTCATTTTTCCTTCTTTTTTTCAGAAGTCATATTTAATTAATTATTTTTTTGAAGTAAGAACAGAAAAATACTAAATATGCTTAAAAGTGCTTTACTTTTAAATACTTTGCAAAGTCCCACCTACTAACTCTACCCTATAAGGATATATATCTCAGAAATAATTTCTGGAGGGATGAGAAGAATTTGAGAACCGGATGTGGGAAGCAGAAAACTGACAAGCGAGTGAGTCAGTAGAACTCTCACTTATTCTAGGTCAGCTGATTCACAGGAGTCCGTCTTGGACCGTTATGGGGCTCAATAGAAATCCCAACGTCAGAATATTTAAACGGACTGTTCCCCAAGATGAATGTGAAATCAAAATGATGCTATCGTTTGGTCCAGTTATATCAACTATATCACTTATATCAACTCACTATTCGAAATCACCAACCGATTATACTTTATTGTTAGAAATCACAATTGTCAAATTATTCCTTTGTATCTAATAGTTTTGTATCTAATGAACGGTTCTTAACCACGAAGTATTGCTATTCAGTTGTTGTCTTACAAGTGGAGCGCACGATATGTCCGTCGCAGATTTTGATCAAACTTTTGTGGGTGATTCTACATCGAAATTTCTCCCCCGAAAAGTTGATATACTTCACTCCGTAGACGAATACTGTTTTCATTACATATAATTCAATGGGCCCTTCAGATCACTCTAAATGTAATTTTGTGGCTTAAATGTTTTGAGCACTTTCGGAACTGAAAAATTTTTTTGTTGATATTTTCAATTCAGGTTTTTTGGTGGGCTAAATCAAAATTTGTTACCATTTTTGGCGTGAAAAAAAATCTGTAATGCTAGTTTATCGTTTACTTAATAATTTAAAGAATTTTTAAAATTTATATTACCAAAAATCAATTATTTCTTAGTGTTATTCACTCATCTTACTCTGAACAATAACTGTTTTGCTGGAAAAAACATGTCGATATAATTTTTCAAACTCGAGATATAAAATAAAGCATTTTTATTATTTTTCTTGCACGAAACGATTGGATCTGCGTCGATTTTTTTCGATGTAGAATCATCCAAAAAAGTTTGATCAAATTCGGTGACGGACACATCGTGTACTCCCCCTGTTAGACGAGCATCATAGAACGAGAATTAATTATCTTAAAATAAGCCATACACGTCTTCGCAATGTCTCTCTCAATAATTCCAATTTTTCCCATCTGAATTTCCATGTATCCTAAAAGATCAGTACCATCGAAAGATAAAGAAGTTGTGTAAAATCATTAGGGATTTATTTAATAAACGATATAGACTCGTCCCCGTTCCAAATGGTAGTCCAACTGCAAATCGAAGGTATTTAAACTACAAGAATGCCCATAAAGTAATTTTCTCTTTTTTTCCTTCTAAGGAGTTAGTTAATTACATGTGATTAAATACTAGTATATATATACATATCGTGCAATAAAATATTGTACGATGGATGAACGAAATCATCATTCAATAATAGTCGATTCAAAATTTTCAAATCACCGCAATAAATGTGTATGATTAAAATAAACACAAAACAACTTCCTGACATAAGTAACATATAAAGACAATAATATCATATAAGTTAAATTGTTATGAAAACACGTCTAAAACCATTTCAGGAATTAATAATACTTTTTATACAAACGTTGTATTTAATTCTTTCTAATTTATTTTTATTCATGCATCTCCAAACTAATACTAATTACACTTTAGAATAGAGAATCATATTTTCATAAAAAAACTATATATATCAACTTCATATGATGATAGCATAACTGTTAAAAAATTCAAATAATGGACATCCATAAGCTGGAGGATTGAAAAAAATTCTTTGAGCTTCAATTAAAATATTTCCAATATTCCAATCATGAATTAGACCAGTTTAAAGGCAAAATAAAAATAATAAATACAAGCTATTGCTGTAAACTGCACTGAAAATATCTACGATCAACGAATCTCTGAAAAACGCCATGAAACTATTAACTATATGCTAACAACACGGATAATAAATGAAGAAAAAAAAGAGAAAGAGAGTGAGAGAGAGAGAGAGAGAGAGAGAGAGAGAGAGAGAGAGAGAGAGAGAGGGGGGGGGGGAAGAGAAAAAACAAATGAAATCTTTCTTAGTAATTAAAGGTCCGTTTTTTTAACATAAAAATTTGAAAAAATTCAAGATTAGACATTTCAAGAAGAGCTCACCATCGTTAATTATTAGCATAAGAAATACTGAAAAAAGCAATAAGGGGTTAATAATTAATTAGAGAATCATTATAATTTCCCCAAAATTTATTTACAAGAAAATGTTATTCCTCTTAGAAAATGTTTATTATTAATTTTAATTTAGACCTTTGTTTTCACCTTTAAAGAATTTATGGCCGTAAATTGTGTGTGATTGTTGTAAATCATAAAAAAAATTGATATAAAAATTTATAGGTGATTTATTCTGATGCATTATTTTAAGCAAAAATAAATAAATTTAAAAATAAGGTTAAATGAAAACAAAAAATATCATCTAAGGACTTTTTAAAAATTATTTATGTTAAGAATATGTGAAGAGAGCTTTTAAAATATTCATTAACTATCCAGTTTCATTCCAAGTACCTTCTTAGATAAAAAAATCTTGATTACTAAAAGAATATATTTTTTATTGATCTGGAACGAACTCAAAATAGATCTTTAATTGTGAGAGCTGTCATTAATTTTGAAATATGAATTATTTAAATGCCCATATATAACTATCTATTCACAACTTCTTAATATATATATGTTTTATTAAAAAAAAATAATTTATTTAATTAATTATAATTAATATATATTAATATTAATATGTATATACATATAATTATATATAATAGCTGAAAATATTATCATTGTGAGAGAGGGCATAGGGTAGGAAGAGGAAGAAGAGATAAGGGAGCTCTAGACAAACATCAGACTCAGCTCGGCAGTTTCCCGGTTGGAAGTTTTCCAAATTTCCACCTCCAAGTCAGAGCGAGTTCACAGCCCGGGAAATTCTAATATTGGAGGTGTCTTAATGTTTTTTTTTTAACGCGCCATCCTTCCGCGTTCCCGCCCATTCTAGACCGCTTACATTCGGTACTCATTCTAGTAAAGTCTTTTTTATCAATAGGATACAGTAATCGGGTTCCGTATGACTTATATGAAGTGGGAAAAACGAAAATTACAAAATAAATTATTCTTTCTTAAGTGAACGCTCACACAAATTATTAAAAAAAATAAAAATACATATCCGTGTTCTGTATGTCCTTCCATTAACTCTAATCTTTATCAACCTTTTCCTTCCCTAATATTCCTATCTAATGAGAGTTTATTTACTAAGTCTAGTTGATATTATCATGATACTACTGGGTTTTTTATTTATTTAAAAAATAAATTTGGGTTTTTATATATGATTATTAAGTATACATGTAAATTTACTTTATTGAAATTTATTTTATTATTATTATTACAATATTTGCTTATTTAAATTCATGATCCCTAATTAGTTTTATTTTATTTATTATTATCCTGTAATGCAATAATATAATTTACAATGCCATTAATTGTTTGAGATAAGTATTGAGATCGTAAATAAATTAGTAAAATTGAGTTTTATCTTTAAAAAGAAGAAAAAAAAAGAATAGAAATAATGACTTTAAAAAATATATAATTTTAATAAAACTATATTTTTTATTAATATATATATATATATATATATATATATATATATATATATATATATATATATATATCAAAATGTTATACCTGTTATTATTATAATAATACATATTATAAACTTATTACCCGTAGTTATTCTTACTATATTAATATACTATAAATTATATATAATATTAACTTATTACCTGTTGACCTGGACAGGACTCCCTGGAGTCTGCTCTGGTCTGACTGGAGAACCTGGGGCTCCCAACTCTGGAGACGACGTAGTCGTCTCAGCCACGCTCTCTCCTGCACAAAGACCCAGAATCAACTTTATTTTATTTTATTGCTATTATAGGTAGAATAAGACTATTAATAATTCAATAATAAAATGTCATTTTTATAACCCTGTTGCATGCTCAAGGTATAAACGCAGTTGAAACAAACAACCATAAATTACTATAACTTATAGGCTCGACTTACTTCCTTCAATAGCTAAAAGGCCACATATATTGTTATAATTTATTTGTTTCTTATTTCCGCTTATTGTTACAAATTAGGTGTTTGTAAATAGTTGTTTAAAATATAATTTCATAAGGAATTTCGTGGCTTATAGATTCCCCTCTTATTTATTATCATTTTACAACTTTAAAATTCCTACTTATATATTAAAAGCATTTAAAGGAATCTATATAGTTTTACAGTAATATATATATATATATATATATATATATATATATATATATATACATACATACACAAACACACATATCCAAGTCTGTATCAATATCAAATTTTATTCGAAATAATTCGTAATAATGGTAATTTTTAAATTTTAGCCATTTTAAACATTTCTGTTTAAGCCTAAAAGTTTTCGTTATAATGTTTTAAAAAAAAAAATAAAAAAGTTAAAAACTTTTGGATAAAAAATTGAGACATGCCATATAAAGTTTAAATAATTATTGGCAAGGACACATTTTTTAAAGACATTTCAACGAGACCTTAGGTTTAAATTGACTACACCTAAAATGAACATGGCAGGATAGGTGAAGCATGGTATACAAACTATTACGAATAAAATTTAATGTTGAGACTTAAGTTTATGATTCTTAAAAAAAAAATGAGTCTCAAAAAATAAATAAAAGAAAACAGGGAATAGATAACGATAAAATACAATTTTCAAAAATAAGAGCGCAACTATATTTTTTTTTCTTGTTTATCTTTCTGCTTACTCAAAAAATGAACCTCGAAAATCATTAAAATCACTACTTCGAAAGTTAATCTATTTTGCCGGTACTAAAAAAGAAAATTACCGTACCTCTAATACTCTAATATAAGGAAACGCCTAATAATTTACCATTTTCTTGAATTTTGCGTTAGTCGTGTGTATAAATGAAATCACCTTGGTTTGACAACTCATATTTTTGGCTAAAATTAGATTATTGGCGAATCTGACTTATCCTCTGTCTAAGCATAAGATAAACTAACTCTATCTGTAATCTGTTGAATAATGGCCGCTTTAATAATATGACAAAGTTCTAACTGAAGGAATTTATTTACTTTGTGTAGTTTATAAATTATATATATGATCACAGGCATGTTATTTTTTTATTAAACCAACTTCGAATGTTAAATTAAAACCACGTAAAGTATTGAGGATACTGATAAATTTTATTTATAACGAAAAATTGTTAATACTTCAGATTTTCAAACTCGTTTTCCTTAAAATTAAGTTTAGAACAGTTTGAACCTTCTCAAACCAAGCGAGCGATATGGCATGTGTTTCAAACAAAACCGGTTACGGTTTATTTATTTATTAGTAAAATAAGAAATTGAAAAAAAAAAAAATCTATTTTATTATTTTTTTGAATCATTAGTTTAAATCAATGACTCAGAAAGTAAAGGACGCATATGTTGCTGGGTATAGATACATATTGAAAAATTTTAATTTTAAGAAAATTTAAACTGCTATTTAGTAGTTACCACTAAAAAAACAGAAATTATCGAAAAAATTCAAATTATTTAAAAAGTAGAAAACTGTAAAATATTCCTAAATGAAGAAGTTAATTTAATGTAAACAACGCGAAATTTCTGAGGCTCAAGTATGTTTTATTAAAGGAAATTAGAGTTTATAGCTGTCGTGTCAATAACGAAGGTACTACATAATACGGCTAGGAAGTTGGAGCTCCTTGGTATGGGTAGTTATACATGTCGAGTCATACTAATAAAAAAAAAGTTTGATGATATGAGAATAATTGAAAATAACTACAAAGACATAAATAATGGTTTAAAAAGGAATTCAAATAACCGTAAAATGAGTACGGAACTTCAATACTCTGGGGAAGACAGTTACATTAAGACAGAGGATCTAAAAACGAAAACACACCATTTACCAACATCCAAAACCAACAAAAATAAATAAATATTACAAATAAATGATAAAAAAAATATAATAATTACAGAGGGAAGAACACATCTAGATACAGGTAGGGATGGAGAAGTGCGCAGTGTTTACAAGTAGGGTAGACCTTGGCCACCCCCTCCCTTCCCGCCTTTCCAGGCCGAAATCCTTACCTCTTACCGTAATCCATAGAACTGGTACAAGTACAGGTATCTCAGCGTATACAGGAGGGGTTATCTGGCTAGCAATCATGAACCAAACTTCGGTTTATACGTAGAATTCCGAACATTCATTCATCAATCAATACGTTGTAACTCTTCAAGGAAATGCAATGCTAGGTAAGTTGCGAGATTTGAGGAAACGAAACATAAAAAGAAAAACAAAGGATCTAATTGCGTAGTGCTTTCTCAGTTACTTTAAAATAAGTAACATTTAAATTAATTATCTAGTAAAAAAAAAAATGATATGTTACTAAAAATAAATTTATTATTGTATTTTTTTTTCAAAAGCTATGATTTTAATATTCTTATTTTATTAAACAGCCACGTAAATTTTAATAGAATATATTTCAGTAATAGAGGGAGAAAATTGTACTATTTTTGTTTCTTGTACCTCAAATACCATAAGCAGGAATGGCAATATATATATATATATATAATATCGATATAAAGTTGTTTTTGTTTGTTATAAATATCGCCAAGAAAAATTGATGACTTAATTGATGACAAAAATGAGCTGAAAAATTGCTGACTTTTTCTAATATCTCGGCGAAAATCATTGTTTAAAAAAAAACTGCCAATGATTAAACTATAATTTATTATAAGGGAATTATTACCTAAGACTTCTGGACACTCCTTTTTAGTAATTTTTAATTTATAAGAATAATAGTCAATAGTTCAAACACTTCTTATTATAGTGTTTAAAACTAAAGAATATGACGATTCAAAATGCAAGATGGCACTTGTCCAATCACGATACTATTTGAGGAAAAAGCAACTTATAATTGTGAAAAAAAAATTCTATGATTTGACCTTTTTTTTTTAAAATGGCCCATTTACATTAATTTTGCAGATTTCTATGGAAGGGGCAAATTTTACGAAGCCAATTTTATTTTCTCTATTTTCTTTGCTAACACTTCTGCTTGTTTTAAGGCCCCTTTTGAAAGCTTAGCCTTTTTATTTTCCAACTGTTCTATTTGTAAGTGGCGTTTTCTTTTAATGCTGTTTTCGGTAGACAAATATCCTCGTCCCAAATTCTTCTCCATTTCAGGTACTAAATTGCAACGCTACTGACATGTCACAGTCACTATTCGTTATCAGTTTCCGATGGCTACATTTTGTAACTTTAAAGCTTGTTTCTCCAAAGTTCGGTGTCATGTACGATCCATATGGCAAGAAACTGTAAGTTATACCCATTTTTCAGTATTTTTTTTTGGATTTTACCGATTTTATCTACTGGCTAGACAGCCTGTTATTACATTTATTTTTCTTAGTTATTTGAAAAATTATTTAAGGATTTTCGAGCAATGAATGCCCCTATTATATAACAAAAACAGACGGCATAACTGTCGTGTATTCTTATAAAAATGCTTGAAAATATGAATGAGAATTTCTCTTGGAAGACGGCCATCATATTCATGCGCAGTATTAATAGTACTCGCTATTAATTTATAATGCCTTCTTGATTTCGTAGAACATGACGTTGTTTTTTGAAAGACTTAAGCGCCAAAAATTAGAAATTTCAATTTATTATGAGAAGTAAACACCACCTCTATCGATTCCCGCTCAGGATATATCGAAAAAAAATTGGAAATGGTCTAAAACTCGACTATTGATGGCGTAGCACCATATACTGACTCGCTTTGAAAAGAGTTAAAAACCTTATAAATATTTTGCCACATCAAAAAAACTTCTAATGTACACAATAAAGAATAAAAATTAAAAAAAAAAATTTGTTATTTGGGAAAGAAGCGTTTTTTGTATTTCCTGTAAAGTTTGCTAAATGCCTTTTTCAAAAAACAACGTCGATGTATATAAAATTTAAAAAATAAAATAAAATAAATAAACAAAGATCATAATATTAATCAATAAACTAGGGATTTATTTATTCAAGGTCAATAGTAGCACTAAATAAATACTTGAGAAGCTGTTGCTTTTGTTATTACATCATACGAAGTCCATGAACTCGACAGCTGCTGGATGTGTGGCGAATCTTTTGTAATTTCTATAATTAGGTTAATCTGTTCACAGATAGGCTTTACAATGATATATCATTTCCAAAGCGCAAGATTGCTTTTCTTAAGTAATTTCCAATTATTAGGTAACTAAGTAATTTCATTTCATAAGGCCATAAGACTAATGTCTCACAAGCACTTGTGTGAGATTTATTATTGTTTTCAATTGTTTTTGTTATATTCCTTTTATTAATTTTAATCTTTAAATTGGTAAATATATGTTTTTACTCATTACATTTCGTTTAATTTTTTTTTCTCTAGGACCCTTTAAATTTTTCAACCACATGAGATAGACCAAATTTGACTAGGGCATATAAAGTAATACTTTTAAAATAACCATTCTCTCGTTCTTGTTGTACCTCAACATCCTTCTAGATTATGGAATCCTATTTGATTAGACTGCAGGTGTATGTAACGGCTAGTAAAGAGCAATAAAATTCAGATTTTTGAGAAAAAAAAAACATAGCACATTAGTAAATCCAAATAGATTATTAGAGGCTCTTTAGGTTAGGTTCTTCTAGCAGTTTTGATATGCAGTAATAGGAAAATACATAAATTTTGTTAACTCTTCGCCAAGAAATAAAAATCGGATAACCTGCGCCTACCACTAACGTGCGGTGTTTTAAAAAAGTAGAATTACTTGGAGAGCAAGTAATGAGAATTGCAAAGGAGAATATATAGGTGAAAACAGCGTTATCGTGAATGAAGATCCATGTCATATGTTACAAATTATAGGAACTGTTCTGAGCGATGACGTCATCAACTTAACACTCAAAATTGGTCAAGTTTAATCGCTTATTGTACTTCTGCTTTAGGTCCAAATCCAAAAATTATTTTTGCAATCTCTAATGGCACATTTTCTCTGCTAAATAATACCAAATCTTGATTTCTAGCATTTATAGAAGCGGAGCTATGGGAGTTTAAAGATTACACAGAAAGCGTCTTAATTTTCTGTCCTAACATCCCAGATTTACCGTAACTTTTCTGAGCTTTTAACTGAAAAGCTTGCAAGTTTTGATTTTACAATAAATTAAAAGTAATAAATCCATATAAAATTTAGTAACTTTGTTATGATGGTTTCGCGTATTGATTATTCGAAGAGTATTGGCAAGTTTCCCAAATATATTGGTACAAAAAAGGAAAGATATAAAATTAAAAAATGTATTGCTAGAGGATTTCACGCGAATAGGAGAAGAAACGGGAAAAATTCTTTATTTATGATTTCAATCAATACCATAAAATAAATTAAATATTCTTAGGTGAAGAAATAATCTTAAATAATGGATGACAGAAAAATTGTCGAAAAACAGGAAAAGGAAGACGAGCCACACTGGAAAATGGCCTATATCGAAAACCGCTTTACAAAAAGAAAATAAAAACAGATTAACAATGAAATATTTACTAGGCTATTTTTTTATTTATTGTTAAAACATTAAAATAAGGTGCACAATGTGACTGCATTTGTCAATGCAGTTAAGAGATTCCAGTAGTTTGGCCTTAAAAAAAATTATTAGTCAATAGGGAAGGACCTTCGCATATCCATAAACAGGTCTGTCATCGTCGACGGAACTTAGCCGAAGTCTTCCTATTCATCACTGGAATAAGGAGTATGATTGTTAAAGTTACCTGTGGGCATCTAGATGGTGTTTAACTATGATTACATCAAGTCTAAGAGATAAATAAATAAAAACTTATTTATTCACCGGGATTTAAACTTACCATAGCCGAGACTATAAAAGACTACAAACTGTTAGCTTAACAATAAAATCAATTTTGAGGAAATAAAGTTTATTACTTTGTAATGCAATCGCATCGATAATTTATAGCATGAAGATAATTTTTGAAACTCTTATGGGTTCTTTTACCTTTAAAATGAGTACCAGACAACAGTCTGCGGTTGAAGAACTGTGCTGACCACACCATCTTCATAAAATATCGTTTTTATTAACAATTTTTTCACTTTTTTGGGAGGAGGGCATGAGCGGTTTACTTTTAATTTTCTGAGCTCAATATAGTAAAAATTCAATTGATAATTTAAATAATAACAATGGGTATCAAGATCACTAAAAGGTTGTAAAAGAAAAAGACCATGAAAAAAAAAAATTCGAAATTTAAAATTGTTTGCAACAAAACTTATTTTTTTGAAGTTTTTTTTTTTGTTGGGAAAGTACCTAAGTACGTCCTTTTTCTGTTATACAACAAAATAAACATTCATTCTTTCGATAGATTCAATTAGTATTTTGAAATTTATTTTGTAATTGGTAAACCGATGTTTCAATCCTGTGAAAAAAAGTGTTAATAAAAACGATATTTAAAGTAGATCGTGTGATTGTTTGGTACTAATTTTAAAGGTAAGTGAACACATAAGAGTTTCAACAATTATTTTCATGCTTGAAAAATATTGATGTGATTACATCATAATAATATTAATTTCCTCAAAATTGATTTCATTAGAAGCTAACAGTGTATTGTATTTTATAGTCTCTTAAATTCTCTACAAAACAGATACAGGGAATCGGACTTTGTAGGCATTATTTTAAAAGTAATTTTAAAGTATTCTGCGAATGTACCCATGGATACCAGTTCACTTTTTTTTTCCAATTAATTAGAAAACTAATCTGTCGGATCATCCAGCATTTATATGAAAGATAATTGAAATTTCTACAGAGAAACTAATATATATATATATATAGTATATGAGTAAAAATACGTAACAATAATAGAAATTATTTGATAATAACAATTATTTTTATATTAAATTATTAAAGGAATATCTGGGTTGTTATGAATGACTAATGCACCGTTATTTTACGAAAAAACAATATAGTGTTTCGTTACTTCTGTTTACCAACACAAATGTAGAACGAAGGTCAGCATGAGAAAGACGCAGAACAAGAGGAGCCAGCCCTTGCGATGTCAAGCCATGGGCTTTCTTATGTAAAAACTCTTAATGTTTCCATTCTAAATTCTTTTAATTAAATTGACTAATATATTATTTAGATAATATATACCATAAAATCTATAAAAATTTGACTAATTTAACAAATATAGTTGCTATTATATAATAGCATTTTTAACGTTCATATAAATATTCATATGGTTCAATTATGAATTGTTAATGATATTAAAATATACTTATATTTGTATATAATATATATAATATACTAGGTATAATTGAATTATTTAGGTCATGAGTATTTAAATCAGCTTTCAATTTAATTCGTACTGTTATACTATGAGTAAAAACAAAAGAAGTTTATTACTTAGAAAAATATATATTTTTTAATTCTAAAACTAATTATTTTATTTGAATATCTGAAATAAATTAAATTAAAAACATCAGTCCGTATTACGTAGATACGCATTAGCTTTTTGATTTACAATAAACATTATTTTGACTTTGATTTTTTATATTTTAGTTTCTTATTCAAAAATGAACCTTGTAATCGACCAAGAAAAAAAAAAAAAAAATGTCAACGCACCCTCAAAATTTGAGATTATACATTTCATGATACGTGTCGAATGTAGAAATCAAATAAAAAAATCCGCCCCTGACTAATTCAGTGATCCCTTTTAAAATTAGGCACCAAAGTCACAGGTCACTTCAGGATGACCCTCGGAATTCGACATTACCATCCGCCATTTCGTTTCAAAAAGGCGGCAAATTAAAGGTTCTGTATAACCATACCTCGGTTATTTATACAGATTGAGGAAACATATTAAGTGTTTTGAAATCAGCATATAAAAGCCTTAAAGAAAAAATAAATAAATCATTAATTTTTTTTAATATATAACTATTTACAAATAGTAAACTATATTGTAATAATATTTGGCTTTTTTTTTTTTCAAAGTAATATATTTAGTAAAAACCACGATTCAAATCCGTTCAAAATTTGAATGATACACAAATCTTTAAAAAAGTTGGTAAACTATTAAAATATAGAAGTTTAGTATTTTTTATCATAATTATTATTTTTTATTTTTTTAATGCCTTGTTTTTTGTTTGTTTATGTTTGTCTTATTTTACTCAATAACTCCCCACATATTTTAATTGAATTCAGCTTAGTAGTTATAGAAGGAAAGCTTAAGTGTTTTGAGGCCATTTAGAGAAAGAAGTAATTATATAATTTACACACAAAAAAAAAAAAAAGTGAAAAACTGATTCTCCTTTTTTTTTATTTTTTATTAATGAAATTTCGGTGCCGAGTAAACTAAAAATGACACGAAATTATAAATTTCATTGACGTATCTTTACGCAAAAAATTTCTTGAGGTCTATTTAAATATACTGAAGGCTATTGAGTGGTCCAAAATCGGTTATGTAGTTAGGAGAACGTCTTAAGACCCCTAAAATAGGGAACAAAAACAAAACTACATTTTTTAAAGAAATAATTATTTTTAATGTGAGCTGGAAATATTTCTTTATCAATTACCTTAGGTCATTAACTCGAGTTGTAAAAGGTAAATAATCTCGAAATGAAAATTTTTATGTTAAGAAGGCCAATGCTTACGAGGAAAATTATTGAAAATTAGGAATTAAAGTAGGTAATGTTTGTTATTGATAACTTGTTCAAAGGACAGACAACAAAATAATTCCAACAGGCTCGCCTCACTGATACCTTCCTCCAATTAACCTTACAAAATGCAAATGAAAACCAGCTTACCCTTGAAAAAAAAAATAATCTTATAGATGGAGCCTAGATACCGCGAAATGTTAAATAATGCAATACATTTGAAATTCATACTTTCAAAACTTTTTCAATTTACTAAAAAACAAAACAAACCGATTTTAATTAACAATTGAAAGAAAGAAGACAAAACGAACATGGTTATTGTAGAAACCTGTATTTGCTAATTATACAACTGTTAGTCATTACTTCTTCCAAATAAACAAATACATATATATATATTAAATATTATTATTGTTAGTTTTATATTAACTTCATAATTTTAATTAAACAAAAAAAATAAAAATATATACATATAAAGACGCATTATTCTTTCGATTTCATACACAGCATTTTTTAAAAATTGAAATAGTTCTAATTTTTAAATAAATATAAGCCTTTAAAGCATGTTAATTAATAAAACAAGTTTACAATTGACGTATTTATAATTAGAACACAGAAATTGCAAATTCCTTTCCTTATAAAATTATATTTGTTTTTTTGTTTTTTAATAGCTATTAAATTATTATAACTATTAAAATTAGTAGTTTCTTTAATGTATTGTTTGTTTACTCATAAGAGTAAAAATATTTATGTGAGCAAAAATAAATTACACAATTTTATTCTATAAATTTACTTTATCACTAATCAATTTTATTATTATTTTTTTTTTAATTCTTTCAAATTATTTACAGAAATTCTAGACTATGAAGTTTTAAATAAAATAAAATAATTATTTTTTTTTAAATCCTTCTTCTCAATAAAATAATTACAATTTCAAACAGTTTTTTTAGGGCAGATTTTATTATTATTATTACTATTATTTGGACCACTTAAATATTTTCCATTATTGCATATTGATTTGACTTTAAGTATATTTGTTCGACTTTTTTTTTTAATTCTAAATTTATTCTAGCACTGTTATGAATTGATTATTCTCGCTGATATCTTATTAATTAGTTTACAATATTTATTTCTAAAAATTAAATAGACTTAAAAGTAAAGCAAGAACAGGTAGTAGACGAAATATGAACATAAACGTACATAAAGAAGTCGTAATGGGAACCTAGCCAGGATACGTATTTTGGTAGTATGATTTTTTTTTTTTTAATCATTATTATTATATGGATATTACAATTTGCCTATTATGGGACACAACAAAATGGAAACATTACGATATTACTAAACAAAAAAAAATGGTTTTACTAATAAGTAATCAACATTATTTTCAGTAAGCATTTCAAAAAAGTTATGACAAATGTTGCACATTCACTCTACTAATCATATTGAAGTATACACAACCAATGAACCAAATACAATTGACTCACCATAGAACATGTGCGAGAAAGCATTGTCGAGCCAGTCTGCTACGTTCATCCTGGAACACACCACCACAGACTGACACTTGACCCTGCTCGAGTACACTTGGATGTCAGGATTGGTACCTGATCCCTACCTGACGACACCAAGGGCAATGCCAATATCTTTGTTGGCAGGTATTAACATATTTTAGGGCTCAAACCTCTTCTTGAACCCGAGTTGAAACCTCTTCAAGGCCATTCAGGTAGATCGTGTACTCGAAATAAACGTGTTTTTGAAATTCATCTCAATATGAACAAGGAATGAATAGATATTGGCATAAATATATATTGGCACTGTTATCAATATATATTTATCCAAAAGAAATTAATATATTTATATATATATATATATATATATATATATATATATATATATATATATATATATATATATATATATATAAAAGAAAATTACTCAAAAAAAGACCTAGGATTTTGGAAATAGTCTTGGACAGTGCTTAAATATGAATTTTAGCTTTAAATATGATAATAATAATTTTAAAAATAATAAATTACAAGGATGTAAACAAAGGGAGTTTTTTACATTTAAATTAAAAAAATATATAGCTTACTCACCTACTCTATAAAATATATTTGATCATCTCTGATCAATATTTCGATGTTTCTCCCCGATTCGATGTTAACGCTTCCTTAACGAGACTTAATTTCGAGACTCATGTCATCCTCTGTAAATATTTTAAACTAAGCCTGTCCAGCACGGATAGAAAAAGAATCTTCAGCTTTCACTTTATTAATCTCTCCATGATTTAAAAGTCTTTCATACAGAATATGCCAAAACACTGGCACGAATTTAGTTATACTTAAATCCTCCATTTCGTAAATTTTTCCAAAAATCAGTTAGACCTTTCGTTGAGCTTATATGAGCATAAACTGAATTTTAAATAGATATCTAATCTTAAGGGAATTACATAGATTTAATAAGTTGTTTACGAAGCAAATTTAGGGATTACAAAAGGAAAAACGGACTTTATTTAAACTCCAGCATTATATTTATTATCAATTAAATCTTAAACTTAAAAAAAATATATATAACAATAATAAGAGACATATTGATGCCACGACATCCATTCAAAAGTATGAAGCCTACTTAATCGACGATAATAAAAGATGCGTGTTGTACTGTTATCTCCACAACAGTAGATTAATTTACAAAAATATTTTTATATTTCACGATTCTGAAGTAGGAGAATAAGAAGGTATTACAAATTGAAGACGACAGAACGAAATTTAAAACTGGCACTTTTAGGGTCCCTTATTCACTTTTAGGGAAATTAAAACTATTTAATTAGTAAATAAAGTATTTAAGTGACAAATTATAATATTTTCTCTTACTTTAGGTAGTTGAGAGAGTAATGAAAAACTTGGAAAATAAAATAATAAAAAAAATTAAAATTAAATAATAAAAAAAGGAAAACAAAATAATAGAAAAAAAAACTTGAAATTAAACGAATATAAAATTTAAAATCAAATAATTAAAAACAAAATTGAAATATCTCATAAAAATCTTCTGTCCTTTTCTTTCGGCTAAACTGGGTCAGATGGGTTCCGCCTTCACATAATATATTTCATAATAAAAAATAAATAAAATAATAATCATTTATGAAATACAATAGATATCATGTGAAGAATAGCTAAAAAAAAAGTAATAAGTAGCGAATTACAACACTTCCTTTACCTAGGATAGTTGGGAAACTAATAAAAAATTGAAAATAAAGTAATTTAAAAAAATGTAAATAAAATAATTGAAAATTGAAAATAAAATAATTAAAAATTGAAAATAAAATATTTAAAAATTGAAAATAAAATAATTTAAAAAAACGAAAATAATATAATTGAAAAAATAAAAAAATGAAAATAAGATAATAAAAAAAATTATTTAAAAATTCGAAAGGAAAATGAAAAATTGAATTTTTTTTACTCATAAAAATCCTCTACCGTTTCTTTTCGACGAGACTTTCAATGAGTTCCTAGTCGCATAAACATGCCTCAAATAATAGTTAAAAAAAATGTTTTCTGAAATACAATAGGTATGATCAATATAAA
The DNA here is from genome assembly GCA_948150685.1 of Rhaphigaster nebulosa. Taxonomy (NCBI): domain Eukaryota; kingdom Metazoa; phylum Arthropoda; class Insecta; order Hemiptera; family Pentatomidae; genus Rhaphigaster; species Rhaphigaster nebulosa. The sequence continues at coordinate 107,444,465 of OX411310.1, read as the reverse complement.
GAACAGTTAAAACAAATCTTAATTTCCAAATCTAAATGCACCAATATTGTTTTTTTCTCTTTGACTTAGAAATCGCATCTGTATCTCCTCAAACAACAGACAATGATTGAAGTATCTAAATAGGAATAAAATGAGTAGCATTGATATATTGCAAGCACCAGTAGCAACTATAGTTAATTCGATAAGTTAGTAACGATAGTATAATCGATATAAGCGGTTAGTAGGTTAGTCATGTTTGTATACCAAGGTATATCATGCACAGTTTTATTATCCAAATTATCAAAATATTATCAACGAAACCGAATATTTCGATTTGATTGTCAAAAATATTATTTGAATCGAATTATTATTATTAAATTTCATCAATAAAAACCTAAACAATAATAAATACAAATTCATGCGGAACATTTTACGTCAAAGTTTAATAAGTGAATAGAAAAATTAATATTGAACGAAAATAAATCCTAGTTATTCCTCTCTACAAAAACGTAAGTACTATTTTTAATAATTAAATTAAATTAAATAGTAAAATTCTAAACAATTAAGTTCTTTGGAATAGAAATCATGCTCTTTATTTTATCAATTTAAGAGAATATAATCGTACGATATTTGAAAAAAAATTGATACTGCTTCATCACTAAATTTAAATTTATATTAATTATATAATAAAAAAAATTTTTTTTTTTTTGTTGATTTAAAAGACAAAAAAAAAATTAATTTTAACTTTAAAAACAGTTCATTAGTTACAAAATAATTTTTAGGCGAGGAACAAGCTAATAGCTGATTATGCGCTAAAAAAATAATCTTTTTTTTTTGTTAATTTCAATTTTGGAATTCCAAAGAGGATTTTAGATCATTTTTTTGTTTTTAATTTTGTATTTTAGAAATAACAAGAGAAGAAGAGCTTATAAACTAAATCGGTTTAAGATAAACATTATTCCAACTCCAATTCCCTTTGGCTTACCGTAATGAATGATATGATTTCCCGCACTGAGATTGGAGTGGACATCTTCCAATCCACAGTTAAACGTCTTTTCCATTTCTGCCGGCATATCGGACTTTTGTGTATTTTATTTAGATTTTCGGGTTAACACCTGAAAAAAATTATTCCTTAATGACGAAACTATAATTCTCACTTGACGAAACAATATCGAGATAAAACTATTTACAGAAGTGGGAGGATTAGGTATCGTATTTTAACGCAATAGGTTAGATAAGATAACGTATTAAAAAAAAAATAACAATAATTATAATCAAGAATTCTACCGAATTTATATAAGTAAATATGAGTTATATATATTTTTGTGGTTAATAAACTCAAATTGGGGAAGAAATTCATTATAAAAAAAATATATCCTTTTATGAATTTACAAATAAAGAGAATAAAATCTGTTCATCTATGGAAATATAAATAAAAGTTTTCCCTTATTTCAAATTAATATCAGTACAAAAAATCATTTATAGACGCAAATTTATATGTAAACCGTTTCTATTTAGTTCTTGTTAATGTAAACTACTATAACAATTCAACTACACAATCATTTAACTAATATAACATAACAAATGCGAAAAGAAAGATATTAATTAATTTATAGTGACAAAGTCCACTATCAAATGTAGTCCACTACATCTTTGCTTTACTATGATGCATTCCTATCTCAATCAACAACTATATTTTTCTTGTAATAATTAACAACAATAAAAAAAAATTATGAGCCCCTTAAACACCTAATAGTAATAGATTAATCGTAGAAATGTATTGACAAATTTTTATTCATTTCCCATTCCATAATGGTATTTGAATATATAAATGAAATCATTGAATATGAGTAATAGTATAAAAAATGTAAAAAAAAAAACGAAACAAAAAAAGCAGTGTATAAATAAAAATAAAAACAAATAAAGCAACAAATAATAATTTCTAGCAAAAGAACTTTTTATTATTTTTGATAAGTTTTCCACTCGTTCATAAGTATCACTCTTTCCAATTTTGGTAAGATCTCTTTTCTTTAGATTTTATATATATTTTATTTCATTTTATGATTGTGAGGTTGTGAAGCTGCATTGAGAGGTTTGATGTTTTATTTTATTTATGTATTTTTGTTATGACCCGTATTAGGGTCACAATAACCTATTTAAGTGTAATATAAATCAGAAGAAAAAATAATATGTACATATTTTTGTATACGTGTAATTATTTATTTATTTTATTTTAAGGAATTTTTGCGTGGTGAAGTTGTAACCTTTTTTATACGGTTTATTCGACGTTTCATTCACAACATAATACATAATATTTTATTGTCTATGCAAAGACAAGTGTAATTTGTCCCAATATATATGCACACTTAAACAATTTCAATTATATATTGAAAACCTTTATTTTGAAGGTAGTCAAATTAAAGGTTTTCAAAGTAAAGGTTTTTAACAACTAGCCATAAACAGTTATATATCGTCTGATAAAAAATACAATGAATAATAATTTTAGAAATTACGATTGATTAAATTAAATGCATTATTTAAATTGTGTAATATAATTCCAAAATTTCATGTTTTGTTATATTCTTACTTTACTCAGGTTGGTAATATTTTGGAGGATAATAAGTTGGGATTAGCTGTTCTCAAAAGATTCGCTTCATATTTTTAAATGTATAATTTACACGTAAATTACAAAATCTATTTAACAGGTAAATTTAGGCAATATATTTTATAAATATATCAAGTTTTTAATAAAAAATAAATAATTCTCACCATCACTGGAACATCTTGAGTCGACCTTTCTCCTCTTCAACTTGAGGTCCTGGAATAGACTCATTGCGTCCAGGTCACACGGCGCTCTCGTCAGTGTCATAATTCCTGAAGCAATAAACATTTATTTATATAAAGGCATTAATAAAACAATATATAAATAAATAAAACAAACAAATTTATCTTCGCCTGACCAAGAGCTTTTATACGAAAGAAAAACAACACTATCCACCTCATGTATCAACCCTAATGTGCTTGAAACGTAGCCAAATACAAATCATGGGACGAAATATTGGGAAATGACTGTACCGAAAGAGCCAATTTTTACATGAAACAATTAGTATATATACTAAATTCTGTCAGTAGTACAGTGTGAGGTCAATTATTACACATAATTATATAACGTTCCAGCATAATTATATTATATTGCAACACGCCACTATTATATTCTATCATATAATAAAAATTAGCTGCAATATTTTAACGACACCAAGAAACACGCACCAAAACTACGCAAGGCTCTCATCAACAATACGTAATACAGGATAGGTTAAACGTTTAAGATATGAAAAATTTTAAGTAGGTATAAAATTTAAAATGTTTGTCTTTATTACAATCTTATTTTGGAATTTGTAAAAAAATAAAGAATCGTATCGAAGATAATGGTCAAATATGAATTTTTATTTTTTATTTTGTTCATTATCGTTCATAATGTGGAACCACGTAAGCACAAAACGTTTAGGATTATTTTATTTTTGTCTAAATTTTATGAACAACAATTAATTGTTAATTCTTTCTATTCGTTAGCATATTACTTGCAGGCACTTACTGTTATTAAAAAAACATATCTCAATATGATGGAAATTTGATTTTTTAAACGGTTTTTTGTCTCTGCTGAAAATTTGGTATTTGATAGTTTCACATCCCACGTTATATTCTTTATAATTTTTCATATTGTTTATGTGTGATCATTTTTATTATTACATTCATAAATTATATGGTATAGGTTCAAATTTATTCATGGACATTGACAACAGAACATCAAGAATACATTAGTAAATATGAAATGTCTGAAGTTCATTTATATATATATTTTTTAGAAAAGTATAATACAATTAATACACAAAACACTAACAGTAGTGTTGGTCTAGTCATAGTTGCAATAAAAAAAAATATCAGGTAAGGAAAAGAATGAATATAACACTGAAAATATTGCTACAAATTTTCAAATATCAAATTCTGAAGTAGTTATATTTATGTTTTATTACACTATATATTTATTTTGAACTTTATTATTGAAACATGTGATGTTTGTATTTTGTTTCTGTGCGTGTGTACACGATTCCCAACAAATAACCTGTTTATAATGTTATGATTATTTAATAGGGAATACAAAACAAAAAACATGAATTAATAATAGTACTAGTTAAATTATTAACTTTTTACAACTTTCTTAAAATTTAAGAATTCCTAATAGTTTCGTTTCTTACGGTTAGAGATTATAGGCAAATATTTATGGGTTTTTAATGGTGTTACCTTTATTTTCATTAATAAAAATCTGAAGTTGTAAAGTCTAATAATAGAACTTTACTGCTACAAGAACTTGATACAATAGACCGACTAGAATGCAAGAGGAAGATTGAACTAGCAACCTTCACCAGTTGCGTTTTATGAAGTACATTAAACGCCAGTGTGGCGTTTCCTGGCCTAGCCGACCATATTAATAATAAATTTTATTATTCATATAATAAAGAAATCTTTGATAATATTTTTTTGCATAGAGAAAGATTTATATCCATTATCTATATTCCTTCCTATTATCGCTCGAGATACGTTGGTCAAGACTGTATGATATACTTTTTATGATGCAGTTAAATAAAAATAAATCCAATGGAATTTCAATAAATGTTGGATCAATCGTAACTTAAAGAAATAATTGTAATATAAATATTTTAATGAAAAATATGCAATTAAAATTTTCTCGGTGTTTAACAACATATATAAAAACAATTGGTAGTCAAAATTTTATTACTAAATAAAAAAAATATGTCTAACTACAAACGATCATATTTCTACTAAATATTATTTACATACTGTATATTTAAGTATAATAAATTATTTTGAAATGGACCAGATTACTTAGTTAGTAAATTTAAAAATAAACATGGCATTTCCCCTTATGAAATTATTTTATTTAATTCTTTAGGAATAAATTAGAAGTTATAAAAAAAAAAATGGATAATTAAAACCTCAGGCTATATCTACTTTTTATAGTAATGCTGATATTAGGAAGTATGTATTCTTAAAAGAATCATTTTTGAATTATAGTCGTTGCATCAAAAACTGATTTTATTGTATAATAATAATTTGCCTAGAACTAACAACACAAACAATATGAATTTTCATAATATTGATTGTAAAATCTTCAAAGCTATATTTTTATAAAAGGTTTCTACACTTGTTTTTCTGCTTATCTGATAGTTCTAAAACTGTTTGTTGTTTTCAGCCTATTGCCTTTAAAATATTGCGAAGGTTTTCATGTGTTTTTTTCTGAAAAAAATAAGTCTTTTTACCTTGTTTTAACTTTTCTTTCTAAGAGTTGTTGCCAATCCAGAAACGCAAGAACTAACATTATTGTCTAGGAGTTAGTTTTGGCCTACTCCAAGATTCGAAATTTAGTTTTATGGAAGTTCTACAGCATTTTCCGTATTCTTCTGAAGTGTACATAGTTAACTTTCATTGACCTTGGAAAATGTTCTTAAGACAATTGAGCATTTTTTTACAAAAAAACTTTCAGAAATTATTTTTTTTTTTTTTAGAACCTCAAAAAAGAATCTAAAAGCTAGTGCTGATATTTGAATTGGACATGTTTTTCCTAAACAGAAAACTATCTCGTATAAGCCAAGAGATAAAGCATGACGCTGACCACAATTTCTCCCATGAATACTATAAGCTCGATAAACAAGCACTTCTATCGATGTGAATTCTTATTATTTCATTTATTTTTGTGTCAAAAATTTTAATATTTAAATTAGTATATACAACCAAAAAGTAGAGTAGGAAAGACTTTCTATACCAATTATACTTTTCCTATTCATAGAGTGTACATATTTCCAATAAAAAAAAATGTCTTACATTGATTTTTCAGCGACACATATCAATATTTAAAATACTGAGACTGGAGAATATTCAACGTTCTACTGAAGTTACATAAGCAACTGGCAGATGGTGTTTTCTTCCTGTAGGAAATATGTCCATAAACAAGCAATGTTGCCACCCGGAAACGGTATGGACCCAGTTGACTTTTGGCGGGCGCGGGAACTGGTCTGCGTCCACTTTCTAAACTGACCCTCTCCCCTTCCCCTTTTCGGCCCCCGAACCATTACCAGGCCCGTCTGCAGAAAGTAAAAGTGCCTGGGGGTTTCATCACCTAACCTGCCTGACCGCTACCCAGACGTAAACAACTTCTGGCCCGTTCACAAGATATCTGAGTGAGGCATGGTCGACGCTAAGCTAACGGCGTCATTTCACAACCTTCATTCATTCTTTCACATCAATATTTTACTACTCATATTTCACTAGTGTAGGTATTTTATAACCAATGATGCTGATGATCTGAATAATTCTAAAACAACTATTTCAATCGTAAACAGTAAAATTTTCAATCAAGGACACCGAGATCGTACGAGTATAGGGAAAGTAAGAATTCTTAATTTGAATGAAAACGAAGATTTTGAAATTAGAATTAAACTTTCCTGCTATGAATAAATGGATCAAAAGGATTCCAGACATGTACTTACAATAGCCAAAATCCATTTTGACAAGTTGTTGTAGTTGGTTTTAAGGACAAAAAACTTCTGGTTATTACTGCCCTCATAATTTGACAAAAACACAACTGCTTCGTAAGCATATGCTCAAAAGTACTTAGTACTCAAGAATATTGAGAACACGTGCTCTATACGTGAATTTCTGACCAGTCAAAAACATATTGATTTACCCTTTAGGTTACCCTATAATTTACCCTTAAAATTAAGTGAAAGTTTTCACGTACAACTATCATTTTACTCATTTTATATTTAAGAAGAAATGCGTTCGGACAATAGCAAGTTGGTTGACAATTATTCATTGGGTAGCTTTAAAGATTTCATTAATTACTTCGATATAGACGATACAAATTTGTCACGAAAATTGAAGTATATAACGCACCGTTGGAGTGTTAATGATTTTTTATTTACCTTGAGGATCAAACTAAATTTGCTAAAATTTCTCCTCATTTCATACTGCAGGCTACATCGTGAGGAAGCTGAGTACTTATCAATAAATAAGTACCAATAAAGAAAAAATTATAACCAAGAATAAGAAATTAATTTTATTTAAAGTGAGGTTTTGGAAATAATTATTTATTAATAAAGCATAATTTTTTGCTAATTAGTTGTTTTGTTTTTTTACATACTTAGTTTTACTTTTAGTAACAGTTATACTTAGTATTTATTCATTCATTCTCGTTACTGCAATGAAAGTTACTCACGATCTTCATCTAATTGTGATTCTTAATCTTGACATTACAAAATAAACTTCATTCAAAACTAAAAGCATGAGATGGGTTTTAACTTGAAATAAAAATAGACAAGCAGAGTAAAAATAAAAAATATAAACAAATAAGCAATATTTTATAAGTTAAGTAAAGTACTTCATAAAATCGTGCGTTGAGAATTGGTAAGCCAGGGGACATTGGAGAGGGGATAAAGCAAGAACAGTGAAGACACTCTCCCATCCCAACTGCCGCTTCTACTCTCCTTCTGTGCTCCTAAGGTATAATAAGCCTCTTTAAAGTAGGTACCTGACCCTTAATTGGGTTGGGAGATAAACCTGGCGGCTGAGCGTAGATGCTGACCACATCACCTTCTTGGCTATAGGTTTAGAAATAGTACATCAAATACTGAACCCATTGGGCCCAGATCCAGGGCCCCGTGATCCTACCTTTTGTAACTGTTTAATTTTTTTTTAAGGTTTATTATTTTTCAAATATTAAATGAAATAATGATTTTAATAAGGATTTTGTTTATTTATGGTAATAATCCAAAGCTGTTCAGAAAATAAATTCTCTAATTTGAATGGCATCCCATAACATAAAGTGCCATGGGCTCCGGCTTGGTCAAAAAGGGCTATGTTTAACATAAATATGATGGAAACAGCTTGATAATAAAAAGTCAAGGAAAGCTAAACTTAATTTGTAAAACAATGAAAACTTAAATAATCGTTCAGATATGAATTGATATATGTAAATAATAATGGTTTAGACATTTTGTTATTTCTATATCTCTGTTGATTATAATTAGGATTGTTGCCTTCCAATTGAAACACGATAGCACTCAACGCTAGTAAACATTGAGTAGATGTTATCCAGGCTCAAGATAATAGTAATTACAGGGTGTTATGCTCATTCATACCTGGAACCCCAGGGTCATATCGGGGAAGGTACGAATTGAGGCAGGTCAAAACCTTGACCTATCACTCTGATATTCGATATATGATGTCGTCATATAAAATCATCTATTCATATGAACTATTTGCGAGACTTACAAATGAGTTATATAAACAACTCAGATTTACGCATGGGATTAATTTCTAAATCAGAAAAATTAGCATAGTAGTCTCTTCCTTGTTTAGCCAAGCAAGTCAATGCTAACAAGGACCTGTCCTAAACAAAGAAATCTTTTCAATGTTTTCAAACAGTTAATAATTAATAATTAATTATAATTATCAAAATTATTTTATAAAATTATTTATTTCAATTATTACATTTTAGCAACGATTCGGCAATGCATTCTGTCACGTTCAATTCTTCTTCAAGTGCCATTGTACCTATTTTTTAACAGTTTGTTCAACTTTAATAAACTATAATATAGCAATAATATTGCTCATTAATTTCCAGTATTTAAAGAGGAAACGGTTAAAAAAACTTTTCTGTAATAAAAAATGATTTTCCAATTTATGAGAACCATTTAACATTGATTCATGGTCATCATATATAAAAAAAAAAGATAAATTTTAATAAGGTGAGTCAGATAAATAAAACTGTCAGATAAACTGCACAAATTGTAATATCATAACACTATAGTAGATTAATAATATCGTGTATTTTTATAAGTTTTCATCAACTGTTCCAAAACACAATCAATACTCCAGAGTCTTTTGAAAATGACAGGATGGATGCCGAAGAATCGTTGAATTATCAATCGCACTTTAAAAATATACCAATATGTACATTCTAATTAGTGACTACAGGCTAAAGGAATGATCCCCTCCAAAGAAAATGGTAAAACCATAAGCCTTAAAAATATACATTTTACTTTATCAGATAAAATGTGAAGTAATAGTGTCGAAAGAGTGAATCTGGAAAAAAATAAATAAATGAATAGGTTGTCTATACTAGTTTTTTTTTAAAACATAACATACTTTTTAGTTTTTTTTTTTATATATTTAGCAGGGATCTGTTCATTCTCGAAAGTGAATGGTAAAAATCAACTTTTAGGTACAAAAATAGAGTAAATGGTAGGATTAATTAGATATGAATTTCGTATATTTATGAGTATAATCACAAATAATATAATCTATGGTATAATGATAAAATCTATGGTGCACAATTTTTTTTATTAAGTAGCAAAAAGCAAAGTTTAAGTTAAAAATATGTTTCCATTTTTTTGATTAATTTTATTTTCTAAGTCGACTTATAATAATTATAATTCAAGAATTTTCCAAGGGCGTTAATATTATTGGTTCAAAGATCAGTGTGCACTGTACAAATGTCTTCACAACAGATATTAGCTTAAAAAATAAATTTACCGATTAGATACTTTTATTCATTTATGAATTATTGTATAATATAACAACTCAGATAATGATTATAAACAAACAATGTCATTAGTATGATTAGATTTATTAATTTTAATTATTAATTTTTACGTTTAAAAAAGCAATTTCTATAAAAATACAAATGTAAAAGTAATAATAATAAATTGGAATCAATAATAAAATTTGTTATTAAAAGTAATATAAAGATTTTTGTAGTGTTGATTATTAAGTTTGAAATCTCAATAACATGATTCGAATTGATTAGAAATTGTCCATATTTTGAAATTTAAAAAAGTAGATAAATGAAAAAATAGAATCAAAAACAGCGTACACATAATAATCATTTCTTTATTTATTATTTAGGTTGATTCATCGGCAATTGAAAAATCCGATTCCCTTTTTCAAGAAGGCAATTTATAGCATAAAGCTTCTTTACATAACCAGTAACCTCACATTTTCAGTACATATTTAAAAAAAAAATTGAATGTCAAAATTAAGCTCTTGTTGAAAGTTTAAAACATGTAGAAAAAACAAGTGAAAAAATTAATGACATCGGAAGAGGCAAGAGCAGTATGATTAAAAAAATATGCAGTTTTGGACAATAATCCTGGACTGGCCGACATAAAAATTATTGCTACTATGCATGCAGGAGAAGAACGTATTTTATTGGTTTTAAGTATGCTCCTATTACATATGTGGACGTTAATCTACCGTTCAATCGATACAAATCGATTTTGAGACTCGATAATGACGATATAATTATTACTAATAAATAATCATTACAATTAAATTAATTAATTTTTTTTTAATTATTAAAACCTACTTATAGCAAATTGAGAAGTTAAACATTTTGTTTATTTTCAGACATTTTGAAGTTAAATACCCCATTTTTTAAATTTTTTCTTTAATTAAATCTTTCTATATTTTTTTTTTACAAATTTATGCAAACATAAATACATTTTTACGAGCATATTCAGACTTTTTTATCACATAAAAATCCCGTCCCTAATCATTATAGTTTAAAATATAGGTTGTACAATACCGAACAATATTTACTATTGCTTATTTAATTTTTTAAATACTTAATATTTAACATTTGACTTAATAATATTTATTACATAACTTAATAATCATTTTTTATTCTATTCTTCTATACATATTTTTTTCCGATTACATGTGGGTTTGTTCAAGATTTGAATGTTTTTTTATTTCATCTCATCCGATCTGATAAATTCTAACTGGTATCATTAAAAGAACATAACAATTAATATCATCCATTATGTTACAGATAAACAAATAAATTGGGCGAAATATGAGATACGATTGTGAAGTGGGATGTATAAATATAGAGGAGCCTTGCGTTGTTATATCTGAACGAGGAAGGGCCGGGTGCAAACTGCAGCGAGAAGGCTGCACTCGAGGTCTATCTGCAAGGTCCCACCAGTCAGTCTCTCAACTATCTAATCTCATATTTTATTTTATTATGTCCTTCCTTTTTTATTATTATCATTATTGTATTGTCATATATTTGTGAGTACTCTAGTTCTCAGAATAATCAAAGTATGTCAATTATGTACTTGCGTTGAATGACTATCGAACTGATGCCAAAATTGATGCACTTATGAGGTTTGGTAGATTTCCATTTCGTTTAATTTCGATCGTGTTTTTCACTCTAAGACACAAAACAATATCCACGAATATTCTGTCGTTTAAAAATAAGTTAAAATTTCTCCTTGATTTTTGTTTCCTTATTTGTTTCTAGGGACCAAAGAATTATATTACAGTCAACTGAATGATATAATATATATGTATATATATATATATATATATATATATATATATATATATATATATATATATATATATATTATTAAATAAATATTAAATATAAAGAAAATATTTAAAATAATATTTTTATAAAACATAAGGTAATTATTGTAATTCCATAATAAATAATATATTGAAAAAATATGAAAAGCTAATTGGCACTGCTGTGATTATCCCATAATAATCATAAGTATTTAATTTCATTATCGTCAGCAAGTAATAAATTGAATGATAGTCAATGATGAATTGAAAATTTGATTGAAATGTTTACACTATTACAGAAATTATGTTCAACGCATATCGGGTATTATGTTCAGCATCTAATTATTACTATTATTTCGTATTTTTATTTGAAGTAATTCAAGACGATGAGATGATCATATAAATTTCATAAAACAATTAGTAAAAAACATACAAAAATTAAATTGAGAAAATAATAATAAATAATTAAACTAAATTGAATATAACGAAATTGACATATAAAACAAATTTTCTGTAGTTACAGACTAAATAAATGTTAACTAAAAATTTTATTTTTAATGCCTGGATTATTTTTTTATTAGTTGTCATCATTATTTTAATTATTATTTGAAACAGTAGTATCATTAGTTACTACTTACAGCGCTTTATTGTTTTTTTTTCTTTACCTCAACAGACGGACGTTTTTTTATCTTTTTAAGTTTAAAAAAAATTTGATAGATCAAACTAGCAGTTACTTTTTAAACAAAACCGTCACAAGTCAAAAAACTTAGGTCTAAAAATATTTTAGGAATAAAAAATACCTTACACGAGTTACCTCTAAGCATTTACTTACAAATGACTTCAAGAAAATATAGTACAATTATAAAGAAACCTGTAGTGATCAGTTGAAATTTCATGATGAAAACTTCAAGCGCCGATTTCTCAAAACTACAGCATTAGGAGTTGTGCCGGTATTCTTCTAAGGAAGCGAGTGGTATGGTGATGGTATAATGATTTAATATTTATCAAATAATCAATTCACAAGCAGAAATAATTGTTTTTTTTTTTTAAATAAAAAATATTCGATTTCGTATTTCCATCTGTTTGCGTGCATTAATTCTCCAAGGATGTCTTGTCCGACAGGAATTTTCCACACCATTACATTCTATAATATCTATGGAGAGATATGAACTATTTATGACACGTCCTGTCGGGAAGGTTAGTGACTACTACCCTTGGACGAGGTGTTTATGGGAAGATAAGGCTCCAGGAAGGTCCGGTGGTTGGCATTGACAGAGCGGCCCGGACCAAGGTGGTACAACTCCTCAATGGTTCTGAGTTAGCAGCTTGCCTTTACCTCCTCTATATCAGTTGTCAACTTATCGACAATAATTGATTACCTCATCTTATTCATTAATCTTTAACTAATTATAAAATTATTTATCTAAATGCAATAATATGGAATCTAATCTAAATGCAATAATATTACTAAATTGTCTTTTTTACTAAATTGTCTACGCCGAGAGCCGATACGAATTTTGGTGACTTATTTGAAAAAAACTGTTTGATACATTTCCAAATTATGGCCATCCTCAGTATTCAATTTGCACTTGTCTGCTAACTCAAAACAGGTCGGGTTTCAAGATGGTGGCCAAAGAAACACGACTTTTTTTTGTTTTTTCACCAGTAATTCCTAAACAGTGCAATATATCGAAACAGTATAATATATTAAATAAAAGAACATTAAATTCTGAGTCTAGAGATTAACATAACATAATAATTTGGTTAAATGGTGTGGTCGAAAACCACGGTCAAAAAGCGACGATTTTGACCACAGAGAAAGAGTACTTATATGGGACTTTCGGCCAAATCGATTAACTCCAATTTTTGAAATATTTCAAATTTAAGTTTCACAGAACAATGGTTCAGTTACAACTTTTCTCTCAATAATAATAATAAATTTATGACTAAACCAAGGTTCTTTGAAAGTTAGATTTAAAATATATCAAAAAGTGAAGTTAATCGATTTGGCCTATGTCCAACATATGTTTAATTTATCAATAAGAATCTAGGATTTATTTTTTTTATTTTTTATTACCAACTTAAGGTTTATTATTATAAACGCATTTTATACAAATATGTGTTAGTAATATTGATGAGAGAAAAGAGAATTCGTGTCATATGCCGAGCCCATTTCCAGAAACGAATGACGCCGAGGGTCTCACTTTCAATTTGCTGTAGGTGAAATTTTTTTTTTGGAAAACATCTCTTGAATAGTATCACCAAACAGGATATACTAACAAAACCCGAAATTTTATGTAAATACGATAAAGAAAAATTTCAAACGATTGAAATAATTTGTACGGCCTCTATAAAAATTTTTAATTTAAAAGCTGCTTCACCCCAGACATGCTCGAGATGAATGAAACGTTGAAGTACGTATCTAAAGATTATTTTAGAAATATTTATTCGCAATATTTTATTAAGAGGATTATTATTATTTTTCTAATACCAAGCTATAAAACTAAAAAATAAATATTCCCGTGTAATAACTCAGGGGATCAAATGCCTCAGGATTGCACAGCAAAGACCCAAGTAAATAACATCAGTAAAAGGTTATTAGTTCAAGGCTTAAACAAGGGCATCCTTCCGAGATAAACTTTTAATACCATTTAACTATAATATTTAAAGCTTCCATCAATTGAATCGTTGAGGGTCATTCTCAAATCAACTGTCATTTTCGAAATCTGAAAAAAAAATTCAAGTTCTTAGAAACTAGTCTTGGACCCTTTATAGGTTTAATTCTATATATATATATATATATATATATATATATATATATATATATATATATATATATATATATATGAGAAAGTGATATACTATCGCTAATTAATTTCGATTACCGTAGTTTTTTACTATTTGTATCGCATGCATTACAATTATTATTTTAATAATAATATTAATTATTATTTTATTAAAAATACTACAATAATTATTTTTATTATGATTTAATTAACCCTTAATATTTTCTAACGTTCCTCCATCTGGAGCTATAGGACAGAAAAAGTTGGCGGCGATTTTTGTGTATTTTTTAAACTGTTATAGCACGGCATCTATAAATGCTAGAAAGCAAGAATTGGTATCATTTAACAGAGAGAATATGCCATTAGAAATTGAAGAAAGAATTTTTGGATTTGGACTTAAGGCTGAAGTATAGAAAGCGAGTAAAGTTGAACAATTTTGAGTATTGGGTTGATGACGTCACTGATCACCGCAACTTGATTTGGACTCTCTTAATTTCTTACAGTAATTCTTTACCTTTAAAATCCCGCGGGTGTGCGGTAGGCACGACCTCGGTCTGATTTTTTTTACTGAATGTTGTTTATTTATTAATGGTTTTATTTACTTATTTATGATATTATTGCTGAAACCATAAAAAAAAACTAACAAAAAAAAAAACAGAAACAACTTATTTTCACGGTTTTAATGAAACGTTGGCTATATTGAAATAAAGATTGATACGAGAGACTTAATATATTGTTGTACTCCAATTATAAATATATGACATTTTACTGAAGTTTTACTACAAATTTATGGATCTTTTTATAAGGTATCTTTTGTTTTTTTAATTGATAAAAATAATAAAATCTGCCATACTCGAGAGCAATAAGTATTACAGCTGTAAGTATCCTTTCATACCATATTTACAGAATAAATAAAAATAACTTAAAACAAAAAAAAAATAATAAAGATAAAATTTTGTAAAGTAAAATAATATATATATATATATATATATATATATATATATATATATATATATATATATATATATATATGTATACAAATCACTTTTTTTAAGGTGGACATAAAACTTTAAACAAGGCTTAGTCATATTGTTTCTATTTCCATATTAGAGAGCCTTTACTAATAATAAATGTGCCTATTAAAGTGCTAAGTTAGACGAAGGACGCCGCCGCATTCAGTAGACGGGAAATGCGAGATGCGTGGATTTATTGTGAACGCCCACATCCCAATTAAAAATCTACTTAGTATAAAGCCTTTTAGCATGTATCATAGGATGTATCATAAAAATCCTATGTGTAATATCGGTGAAGTCATTGATTTTTCCTAATTATTTCCGAGAAATTAAAATATAATTATTTTCCTAGTATTAATATTCGTTTAGTATGTTAGAATATAATTGATAATGAGCTCATTATGAGCTTGATTGTAATTTCAATAAATATAAAAATAAAAAAATTCCTAAGAAGCTGAGACCGGTGCACAAATATGTGAGGAACGTATTTGAGCGTTGTTGTATACATTTGAATGTACGTTATATATTTATTTTTGAAACGTATTCGACAGTCTATTTTGTTGAAACTGTTGGTTTAAAGCTTTATATACACACAAATCTACTTTTAGACTTCTCATGAGATAAGTTGGTAGAAATAAAGAAGTAGGACAAAGAATATGTAACAGTGCAAAATAACATTGAAGCTAGAGACTCAAGAATTGTATTCTTAAATTACTATATTGCTGGAAGATTTGGAAAACAAAGCGTTGACTCCCTCAAATAACAGTAAATAAATGGCC
Organism: Rhaphigaster nebulosa; assembly: GCA_948150685.1. Lineage (NCBI taxonomy): Eukaryota > Metazoa > Arthropoda > Insecta > Hemiptera > Pentatomidae > Rhaphigaster > Rhaphigaster nebulosa. Next base: position 107,428,478 of record OX411310.1, on the reverse strand, counting down.
AGTCAGCGTTTCTTTAATGAGGTATCATCAGAACTCAATAAAAAAATGATCACATAAATGCAGATCGGAAATAGTACATCTCACGTCAATAGCTTTGATAAAAAGGACTAACCTGATAGATTTAATAATTTGAAAGTTAAGGCTATTGGCCATCAACGCCTTTTTTTTTAATATAAAAAAAACCTTATATAGGGTTTAGAATAAAAAAATAAAATAATAATTATAAAAAGGAAATAATGATAGGAATAAAGGGGAAAAAATAAATAAAAAGGAAAAAATAGCAAATAAGAAATAAAAGCGATTAAGAAAATTAAATTAAACAAAAAGAAGCGAGTGGTAGCAATATATTAAGATTAAAAAATAAAAGCTTCTTTGGATAGGAAGTTATACTGATATCTTCAAAGGTATTCCACATTCCTTTAACCTTCTGGTTTAGAAAGAGAAATCTCTAAAATGTGAGATATTGTCAATATATTGCCACATTTTCGGAATATCGAAGGAGTTTCATTTATAATAAAGTGGGGATGTGTCAATCTTGTTTGACCAATTCTCAGTTGCGAGAGCTCTTCACTGCGGCTGTTGGGGCTCGAGCTGCTCCACGGCCCTCCGTCCTTCTTTATAGTCTCCAGTTCGCTAGATGGAATGATGTCCCACAGTACCTGGCAATCTTGGAATATGGCCTCTTTTACTGGCCGCGCTAGTTCTGATGCTGACAAGAAAGCTTTACCGTGCCCTGGAAGGTTGATTATAACCAAATAACGAAATGGAGATTGTACTTTTAAAAAGTTCGAAATGTACTCTAGAACATGCTCAAACTTAAAATGATAATCCTCTCTCTTCATACTTTCGTTTAACAGGCTTGTATCTAAATAATACAATCCGATTGCAACATGTTAAGTAAAAAATGATTTAGACAAATAAGACAGACACAAATAGGTCATCAATTGCATCATCTTCCCTTTCTCACAAGAACTGCGATATAAGATTGATTAGACCAGAAGTAAAAACCAAGCAGGTAAATAGACATCTCAAAGGGAACAGTGATTAAAGATAAAGACGAAACGTCAGGGGAGTCATGAATGCAAGAGGACTGGTTAACCTTAGTTCGGATCCCAACGTTTCTCCAATGGCCAAGGCGAGCCGCTCTCAGGGAACATCTAGACCCGATCTTCGTCTAGCCGGGCAATCTGTCCGCTTGTGGAACATATATATGTATATATATATATATATATATAATTTACAAGAAATGATATAGAGACATAACACAGGCCTACAAAATTTGGGTTGTGACATATTTTTAGACTTTTGATAAATGATTCATATACTTTTTTTAGCGCTGAATCCGCGGATGACCTTCATTTTTTCCTGTGTGCCTCGAATCAAGCAATTCCGAATTTTCTTTGGTCAGATGTAAGTCTCAAACCAAATAGTTTAGCTCAGACTGTGTAAAAATCTATAACATTACGTAGAATGAGTAAAAATTATAAGAGAAAATCGTTGTGGGTCAATTTTGAAGTTTAATATTTCCGCAATTTTTTAATTTTTTTTGCTAATTTGCGTTAGCGAAAAATCCTGACGCGATGTAAGAAAATGAAGGTCATTATTGGACTTAGCATTAAAAATGCATGAAAATCAGTTATCAAAAACTAAAAACACAGTTAAGTTATGCATAAGTAAATTTGATATTCCATATTCCAATCCCAACTGCGAATGGGTAGAATTCCTGAAAATATGGAACATTGAACTTTAAAGTAAATAAGAATTTATTTATTTACATTAAATTGTCATTCTCACAAACTTGATAAAATATCAAGCAAATTTGATTTTCAGGGACCATAGTCAAAATAATTGAAAACTTTCATTCGTGATTCAAGAACAATGTAATTGCAACATGCTTTATGTTCATAACAAACAATCCGATTACTATCCGATTAAATGAATGAGTAACAGAGCAATAAAACAGGCCGTTTCCATAAAATCTTTATGAAACATTTCAATTTTATGTTCCCAAGTGGCGTTCTATATATAGCCCGCGGCAACAGGTTGTTCCCAGCTTTCAGCCAACGAGATGCCAAGATTAGAACTGCGGCTACCCAAAATCAATAATTTGTACTCTGCCAACTCCTCTTCCGCAGTGTGTCGCTTTTCAACCGGTTTCTTTAATATAATAGTGTAAATATATATATATATATATATATATATATATATATATATATATATATACGGATATATTTAAAAAAAAGTATTTCCAATGAGTGTATGACCTACCAAAGGTAAGTCGGGTAGGATCACACTTACCTCTCTATAACCTGAATAAATCTAATTTTATGGATCTTTCCATTGATATATATATATATATATATATATATATATATATATATATATATATATATATATATATATATATATATATATATATATATATCAATGGAAAGATCCATAAAATTAGACTGATTCAGGTTATAGAAAAGTAAGTGCAATCCTACGGGCATTTTTTAGGTCCTAATTTTACGTCAGACTATTCTCATTACTCGTAGGCAATGCTTTTCTCATACAATCATTGGAAGAGGTTTTAAAAAAAACAAAACGAAAAGTGAGATTATTTGTCCAAATTCCATGATCAATGATCCTAAATCATACCGCAGAATGTCTACACTCAACATTAAACAAAAATTAATATTTAAGGGTACATTACTTACGCTATTGTGTTTATATTTCCAAAGTGAATCGATAACTAAAGTTAATTTCACGACCTCTAGTAGTGAGCTAACCATTAAGTGGTTGATAAACATATCCCAAGGCTGTTTACAGTAACATAAAAAATTATATATGTTGCATCGCAGTGACGAAGTCTAGTTGCAATCTAGTAGATATCAGGATTCATTTTCAAATGATCAAATATTTCCTTAACTCACTGAAACTAATTCGGAGACGATCAGTCATAAAGACACATATCGTAAAAACTTTTATGAAAATCACCTTGGTACGTCTGTAATATGATGTCAAAGTGAAACATACTGATTCACTACAAAAGATTTAAGGGTTACAAAAGGGGGCATACCCCGACTCACCCAAGACATGGCAACCACATACGATAACATCCGTAGAAAATTGAAAAAAAGCTGGAAGAAGGACCTCATTGGATTGAAGGAGATGTGATTGGGAAATTCTCTCCCTTATGCTTCTCAAGCTCTGATTGTAAACTTCTCATCTTATTCAATGGCTGACAGTTTATTCAGACATTTGTGAATTCGTTTATAAAGAAAATAATGTGTTGAAAATCTTTAACTTAATCTATTTTCTAATATGCAATTGAATATTGCCATTTATTTTAAATCAATAAAAGATAGTTATATAATAAAAATAAAATTTAGAATTGAAGTGGGGTCCAATTAAGTTCTTCACTAAACAGAGATCTTCTGAGGAAAAGTTCTCGGCTGATATCAGTTCTCGGCTCCTTTCATCACCTTACTACTTTTCGTAACTTTTTCTAGTAGAGATCTGGAGATCAAAAGGTTAAATTTAGAGCTTTTCGATGAAAACAGATGTTGACAGGAGAGGCAACAACAACCTTCCAAGTAAAGTTGAACTGTTGAGAAGAGACGCTGACGGTTGACTGACTCCAGCCCTTGGGAGAGGTCGCGAAAGCTCACCCTTACCTCAACCTCCTCCCATCTTCTGCAAGGCCTTCCTGAGCAGCCGCGTGCGACGCCCCCTCATCTTCGCACGTAGGGCTCGGCCTTGCCCTAAAATATTTTGGTAATCAGGTGGAAGAGCCAGAACATTCACAAATTGAGGGGTTGTAGTCCTCAGGATCCATCGGCACACTCCATAGGGTAGGGAAGTTCACGGCACTAAATCTTGAAGGGATGGGGGTTGAAACAACAATATATATATATATATATATATATATATATATATATATATATATATTAAATAATTTATCAATCCCTAATTAGACTGATCTTTCTATATCATCATGCGTACGATATATATATATATATATATATATATATCGCTATCTTGGAAGAGAAGACCGACACAACTCCAAAAGCTTTGGAGAAAACGTTATTTTTTGTTCCAAACAAATTTTTTGGCCTAAATTTTTAGACTTCGAGACAGTTTTGTTTAAAAAACAACTGCTCTCCTGCGGTCACACGCCCGATATTTTTGTGGCTCTCTTAACCATAAAAGAATAATCATCTCGTTGATTATGGTTACACAGAAATTGGAAAATTGTTAGTTTTTGAGTTGTGATTATATATATATATATATATATATATATATATATATATATATATATATATATATATATATATATATATATAAATAAATAAAAGGAGGGCAGAAACTGGTAATTTAAGAGCGTCTCAAGAATAGAATTTAAAATGATAATTAATTCGGAGAAAGCTGAGAAGAAAGACAGGCTTGTTAAAAGAGCTTCAAAAGGTGTCAGCTGATAATTTGGACAAAAGATGGGAAGAGGGTCATTTGAGAGTGGAAGGTGTGTGAAAAGGATGGCAGGTGGAGAAAAACATCTGAAGTGTCCTACTTCCCAGTTTGGAATAATTTTAAACACTCTTTAAGTATGAAAGTATATTCTCCCCATACACACGTTACATCAAATCCTTCACAAACGAGCATAGTGTATCAAAAATACTAAAATTAGAGAACAAAAAATTGTAAAAACAATCTTAAACGTTAAACCTTCCGATAAAATTTAACGAATACCTGCTATAAACGGCCTTGCATCAGCTGCATTATCCCGACCTTTGACTGAACCATTGCACAATTGTTTTGGTACTTTTGCTGGTTAAGTTTACTGACGCCCTTTTAGTATACCTATTTTGATTTTGAACTAAATGGTTATTTTTAGCAAGTACCACGAAGAGTATTACTGATAGTTTAGCACTTAGGATGTGCAGAGCTGGATAGTGAGAGCTGGCCAGGATTAGGCAAGGCCGGTGGGGATCCTTGGCCCCTTTGCGGCCTGGGCCGGGGCATCGCCCTCCTGGCTTGTCCCCTATCTCCCACAATGTATCTTACATTTTTACCAGCTAGTATTTACATATTTGTATTTTATTTATAAATTTATAATTTATTTATATTATCGAATTTATTTTCGTCGAAAATTAATTTTCACTGAATTAGTCAACATCACCAGTTTAAATAAAGGTATTAAGAGGTAAAACCGAAACAAAATTAAGAAACCAATTAATGTGGATTGATATATTAAAAAGAATTAATAAAACAAATACAGGATTTCATTATAATTATTTAGTTATGAACACTTTTACTTATCATTTTTATTCATGTTTTTACTACATTTTGAGGTCAATATATATCATCAAAAAAATACTGTTTCGTTTACGCACCATCAATTACACACCAAATACAATGATCGTTCATTGAATTTATTTCTTAAGATTTTTTTTCCATTTTTAAATAACGTAATTGAATTATATATTAACATTTCTATTATTCTGGTATTTTTCGTTACATTTTTTTTCTTTCGATCTTTTTATTTATTAAAAAAAAATAATTTCTTTTATTTTACGGAAAATATTTTTTTTTTATGACGATATTCTGAATCTACATAGAATTTACTTCAGTAATTTCAGAACAAAAAAGTTTCGGAATCTTCAATGAATTTCCTTCAAAAAGTTTTGAGATAATTTTTGAGAGAACCAAACATTTTATGTTTTGTTTATTTTAATAACATTAAATCTAAATAGTATTATATTTCATGTATAAATGTCATTTTATGCTGAATGTGACCCTGAGAAATAATTTGAGCTGAGGGTTTTGGAAAAGAAATTATGATAAAACTCACAAAAGATGTATAATTGCTGTTTTTTGGCATAATTCGCCAAGGAGAAAAAATAATAATATGTAGTTAATTCTATAGATTTGAATGAAAAATAAAAATAACGATTCGTTTAAAAATTTAAATTTAAATTAAATTATTTTAAAATTTTAAAAATGTTGATTTTATTTATTTATTTTTTTAAGTAATGATTTTTGATTAAATTTTGATTAAATAATATTTTTTTAAAATATTGATTTATAATTTGTATTAAATAGTAGCAACGAATATTGAAAAAAAAATATTACTAGTTAATATACAAATCATTTTTTATCAAAATACCGAATAACTGCCAGATGAGGAAAATGCAAATAACTTTTCAGGGTAAACGTAACCTCGCAAAATGAAATTCAATGTTAAATCTTTGAGAGGGCTGGCCGTGGAAGAGACCTCCCCTTCTAATGTACAATTGATTGAATTAATTAATTATTTCCATTCGAGTATAATTTTAAGATATTGTAATGTTATTTATAACTTTTTAATAAGCGCTGTTCAAACAGGTTTCTGTTAGACTTTTAACGCATAGTTAAATTTAATTTTTTTTTAAACAGATTCTTTAACATAGAGTGGTTTCGGCTTAAATTTTCAAACATTATATATAGAAGAAGGTCGAATCCGCCATTTTTTTTTTTTTTAACATTACTATTATATCATTTTTATTTTTACTATCTTTATTTATTTTTCTTTAAAAAAATTTTCGGTACTTTGATTTTACCCACCCTTAGTTTCTATAATTCATATCTACTTATTTCAATGAATCTTCTGCTAATCCACTAACCTTTTTTGTTTACCTTAACAACAAATATGCATTGACTTTTTTTTTTTTTTTTTTTTTTTTTTTTTTTTTTTTTTTTTTTTTTTTTTTTTTTTTTTTTTTTTTTTTTTTTTTTTTTTTTTTTTTTTAAAATCATTTAATGAAAGATTCCTTCGCTAATGTTAGGTCCTTGATAGTTAATTCTTGATTATAGAGATCAGTTCTCCCTTACGAATGCTTCATAGAGCCCTGAAAAAGCGCATAGCAACCGATAATTATAAAGAGATTTATGCCATAAATAAGATACACAGTACGATATCTAGCGAAGGTGAACGGTGCTATTCCACTCTTCCGCAAATTCCCTTCTTCGGCATCCACCGCAGATGAGCGATTTACGGAAGTAAAGGAAAAGTTAATGAAGAAAATTTTTTTTTCATGGACGCGACCGTGATAAATTTTTTTTTATTTGAAAGTGCCAAGGTAAGATGGCGATCCCGTCATTATCACATTAAACAGTTTTTTTTATTTCTAGCGCCGCTTTGACGACAAACATCGGACGAGTGCATGGTGACCTTATTTCTCTTCACAATTGTTGATAATGGAAAAATAACTGATAAGGAAAGATAAAGGGGGGAAAAAAACATAGAAAGGCAATGTCTGGATCAACCGTAAGTGGGGGATATTGAGTTCAAGGCTCACGTGATAGTAATATTTCGGGGTCCGTGGATCAGGAAGGTGTTAATAAATTCTGTTTTGAAATCTGCATACAATAGTTTTTATTATTTTTAAGGGATTTTGATATAAATTATTTTTGTATCTTTTTTTTTGTAAATATTTATGTGAATAAATATCATATAAAAACAACGCTTATATTTAAATTCCTACCTCATTACAAACCAATACCGTAAATCAGTAAAAATAATTGCGTAAAAATAAATATTAAATCTCATGTCTAACAAGAGAGGAGCCAAATAAAATTATGAAGAACATATAAATAAATAAATTAAAAAAATTATAATAAAACGGTTATACCTTATTTGAAAATTTCATAAGAAAAAAAAAATTACATCATACCTTGATAATTTATTTTCATGTCATATAAGAAATAAGTACATAGCCATACGAAAAAAATAACATAAAAAAAGATTTATCAATAGATATCTCTCAAAATATAGACTACCTAGTATTAATAAATGTGTCTTGCTGATTCGTGCAAAAAAAAAAGATTCATTAACATAAATTAAACCGAACAATTTTAATGAGTTATTTTTATTTCTAAAAATATCTAGCTAAAATATTAAACGGTATTAGAAAATATATGTAAAATTAATTTGTAAGAAATTTATAAACATTCTTATAATATATAGTTAGCACATATCTGAAAATTTTGGCATGACAAAAAATTATATGAACTAAACATAATCTTAATAAATTATTTCCTAATAATTTATCTTAACTTATGTTTAAGCAGTTGAAAAGTTAGCTACTCCATTTATAGAGTTGGACGTGTGGGGTTTCTGCAAATCACGATTCATTTCTCTTTGTCCACATTTTGTTTTTCGATAAAACTAATATCCAGGTTTTCCTATTACGCAGCATCGAACAGAAGTTTTGAGTTATGAATTTGAAAACTTTTATTTTGCTATTTTAAATGTCAATATAATACTGTGTTCAAAATATAATATAATCATTTTTTTTTTATGTGCATCCTAAATTTCAGTATTTATTTTACAAAACCATAATATATAATAACTTCTAGAGCAAGTTTAATATTATATTAAAATATTATATATTTAAATTAGATTTATTAAAATAAAAAAAATATCTATATCAATAAAAAGTGGTAAATTTTATGGGAAGATTTATACACGTATATATATATATATATTTATTTTTTTAATTTCCTGGCACTGAACATTAGATGTTTATTTTATAAATATATATAAATAATGTTATTTTATTTAATGTATAGAAAAGATTCGGTGTGACGATGACTTCGCTAATGTTTACCCTGAACAGTTAGATAAACACTAAGGCCGTTACACTCTGAAGGTCCCGAAAACTGTTCATAGGACCAGTCGAGGTGAACGCACTCTCTGAGGCTAGGCGCGAATCGAGGCCCATGAAACTCAAGCGCGCAGTAAACACAGCACGAACAACGCGACAGAGTGTTGCGACATGAGCAAATCAAAAAATATTCCTCGCAAAACTGCAACTTCGGGAAAGAAGAGTCTTTATGCCTCGCGATTACCTTATGATTAAATTATTCAAAAGAATATATTATTTAATTATAGTTATAACCTTTATTAAATATTTAATTTTATAATTCACCTGCTCAGGTTCTAGTCCCGTTGCGATTTTTGAAATCTTCTCTTAACAGAGAAAGTGCGCCGGCACAGCACGCGTCTCAATTCGCGCATAACAAATGTCTCCATGCAAATATGGCATGCCCTTCTCGAAAAAGCGTGAATATAATTTCCAGCATTAATGTAGATTTCCAATCTTTTGTTCTTTTCTGGGTCAGCACAGCCTCGACAGATATGAGTAACGCCTAAAAATAGATCGTCTAGACACAGGTGTCGTTCATCATGATACACAAAGCAAGCTTATTAAGTTATGGTTTGTACAGGTGAAAAAATAAATCAATTATAGGATATATTTTCAGAAAAAAAAAAATGTGTGTGTGTGTCTGTGTGTGTGTGTGTGTGTGTGTGTGTGTGTGTGTGTGTGTGTGTGTGAGTGTGGGTGGGTGTATGTGTATGTATAATAATTAGAAACCATTGATTCCCGGATTGTTAAACCGATCCTTAAGGATAAGGAACATAAGAATTTTGAATGAAGAATGGATTGGAAGAAAATAAAGTGATACCAAATGCCGGAAATTCGTATCATTTTAGTCCATTTAATTTTAAGAAATGAGCGACGTAATGTATGATATATGATTGAAACTGCGACAATACCTTCAATGAGGGTAACTTTGCTCCAATGACATCAGAAGTTTTGTTCTGCTGAGTGTGGCCAGCAGTGGTAGTAAAGGGCGCGAAAGGTTTTGGAGAGAAAGAGGAGTAGTTTACCTTCCGATTGATAAGTGCAAATTTCAGTGGAAGGCCAAACATAATTATTTGGTATTTTTCTTCCTCCTCCTTGTCTTTTCTTCCTACAGCCTGTCTCAAACTTATTGCTGGATTGCATCTTCACATAGTATAAAGATAAATGCAATTTTTAAGTTATTCAAAATCTATCTGACTAAGAAGAAAATATCTTTTTTAGTTATTAATCACTTCATTTGACGGTACCTTGAATTCTAGACAGGAAAATATTTTTAAAAATTCCAGACGACGACCAAGAAATAGATAAAAATTCTGGTGGAGAGAAGTACGTGTGCGTAATATATGTTCAAAACCAATAGGTTCAGCGATTCTTTTATATTTTTGTATGTATGTAGATACAAATATATAATAATAATAATGTGTAGAATACGGAAAGAGGGATAGTTGGCATTAATATAAAATGTCAACCAGGATGACCAGCGATTCTTTTTTATTTTTGTATGTATGCATATATATATATATATATATATATATATATATATATATATATATATATATATATATATATATTCAATGTGTAAGTGTGTGTGTAAATATATTTTTTTTCATCTTTTCCTGACATGGTAACCACACGTATGGACCGTTAATTAGATAGGTACAGGCTCCATGCCTTAAAGGCCTACTACATGAAGGATGATAATAAATTCACAATAATAATTTAAGTTTAAGAAAGAATTAAATTGAAAATAAATAAATAAAATTGAAATAAATAAATTGAATTAAGTAATAAATAAAAAACAAACAAAAATATACATAACGTAAATACAACTGAATAAAACAAATAAATAAGCTAAATAAAAATTAAATAAATCTAACAAGAAATTGTCTACGCTGCCCTTAATAAAGGTCTGTCTTGAATTTAGAAAGCAAATTTTATTCGGTTTCAGGCCATTGTCCATATTTGAGAATTATACTTTTAATCAAATTAATTCGTTAACTGTCAAATAATTTAGAATCATAAAATATATGTTTAAAATTTTGGATTTGTCCGTCTTCTTCGCATAAGTCTGTTTGTATAATGTTGAATCGTTTGAGATAATGTTTTGTGTTACTATGTTCAGTAGTTAGTTGCGTTAGTTCTTAATCATTGCTGTGTATAGTTCTGTAATTATGTATTGTAATGAGGGGTATAAATGTATGTAAGCTTGGTGAATTGATAGATGTCGCCCACATTTGTGTGTGATATAGATATACATAATAATAACAATGTATAGAACACGGAAAGAGAGATGGTTGATATTAATATAAAACGTGAACCATGTGCGAGAGCCTTGTTTGACAAACAAAACAACTGCATACATTGCAATGATACCTAAGCGGTTTTTTTTTTTTCAAAACAGGAACAGAGCTACATCACGTAAATTACAATCTTCCCTTTGTAACGCAGAAGAAGACTTATCAATGTTTACTCAAAGGCTAAGCAGTGACTGTAGTAAACTTTGGTCTATTTGACAAACACTCGCTTATCATCTGGTGTCGCCTTATCTTACCAGAAACCGTTAATGTTGATACCGCAATGTCGTTGACGCCAAAACGCCAGATCTCAAGGTACAACGATCGACAGATTTTCATATTTTATATGAGCCATTATAAATTAAATTTATTATTTTCAATTCTAAGGTATTTTTATATCTTAAAAATCAAAAGCATTATTACTTTTTATTATCAGTGATAACTATTAATAAATAAGTTATTTACTAACGCTAAGCTTAAATTATTAACATCAAATAAGTTTATAACAGATTAATTATTGTTAAAATAAGCGATCTATTAAAAGTGTTTACTCATTTTGTTGGGAACAGGAAAATTGATAAAGTTGCCATCTGGAAAAAAAAAAAGAAAAGAATAAGATAAGATTTAAAAATATGCGTGACATAAACGCCTGAAAGCATGTATTCAGGTATATTTATAAACTGATATTTTAAAAATACTCTTTAAGTTTTAATTAGTATATAACATTACCATGTGTCTTAGTATTTTTTTTAAATTTTTTTATCTATGATGAATAATTTGAAATTGATCAAAAAAGGGGCATACGAACTAATTAAATTTTAGACGATGGAATAGTTAAAAGTGTAAAGATTTAAACTAAAGTACGATAAAATCTATTAAATTGAATAAAATTCTGAACACTTAAAAAAAAATAATAGATTAATAAATAAACAAGACAGAAAATAGGTACGGAAATGAGAAGGCACAAAATATTTGTGAAGTACTTATTTCGAAAGTTGGTCCTTGACTGAGCAGAATTGCTTAAGGTGCAGTATTCAGAAGCCCAATCATGGTTGCCACTTACATGAAAATGCCCCTTCTTCGAATTGGAATTACCCTTTTTCAAGACAAATTATCCTATTTGATTTAAAAACTTATATTCATTATCGTGGGTTATAAATTTGTACGTTTAGAGTACTTGAAATCACGAGCGTCGCGTCGATAAAAAAAAAAATACAATTCGTCTTCGTAAATGTTACCCGTTCCAGTAAAAATCCGCCCCGCCGTTTTTAGTCATTTAAAAACTTGGCAGTTTTTGTTTGTCAACTTGACTATGTTCCAAGCCAACAAAGAATCGACATAGATTTTTATAAACTAATCGATTAATTCAATTTGTTCTTAATTACATTAGGTTTTCTTTAAAATTATCCGTTTATATCATTACCCCTTTTTTTACACTCTGAGTTCCACATTATTCTCTTTTCGGGTAATTATCCGCAAAACGGCTATCTATGCAGCGTTGAGTCGATTTTTTAAAATTTAATCAAACCCGAGATCTTTTTTTTTACCTGAATTTTTCATAATATATTATAGCACCCTTCTTATTACAGCATTGAGAGTGCTTGGTGTAATCTAAATCCCTCCTCAATCAGAAATATGTTTCAGATATCTAATAAGAGGATGTCTAGTTTTCATTTGAATCTGACCTTTTCGAAAATCCAATATGTTCGGTCGGTTATGGCGTAAAACGGTTGAGAAAAAAACTAATAGTCAATCAGGCGTCCAAGAATCCATTAATTTTTTATGTAGATCGATCCGTTTTTCCGTTTTTTTTTTCTTTCTTTTTTTAACACTGTCAAAGAATTTTAAGTCTCATTTAGTAAATTCAAAATGGTAACAAAAATTTAAATCAACTGAATCACTTGGAAATCACTGCTGGGGTTTTTGAGGTCACAGATTCTGAATTAGTTACACATAGTTAAACTATTAAAAATTAATAGTCGAAAAATTAATAAACTGCGTTGTTATATCTGAAATTGTACTTGTGTAAACCCAATTTTGAAAAAAAACATTTATCTTAAATTCAATGGTATAAAGAAATGTTAATAGGAAGGAGAATATCACAATAGAGCATAACGGATTAATTTGCTTTTTCTTTTTTTCAAGTATACATACCAGGAACGGAAGTAGAATTTATATTCTACTGAATTAATTAATTAATTCTAATTAATTAATTATATTCAAACTTAATTTTGTGGCCCTTCTTTCACTCTCCTGCCATCTCCATGGTTCCAGTCCTGATAAAAATTAATAAAATATTAAAAATGACTAGAATTTCTATTTATAAATCACACCACTTCTATTCAGTGTGCGAAACAGGATTCTTCGGTGTGAATAATAGACAGAACACTATAGTAAACGACAATATGTCACAACACACTTCTGTACTGTGAGAGTTGAATTCATTTCTTGAAACAGAAACCTCTGTGCATCTTAAAAAAAAAAAATTAATCTTAAAAACACCAAATGAGGCTCTAGCATATTTGATAGTTGTCATTTAAAGTAGAACTATTTTGTCTTGAAATTAAGTTTAAACTGTCTAAATTATTGTTTGAGTTTATCCTGAATTGTCTTGGAATTATGCACTATCTCTGTTTTGGTTAGTGTTTTCCAGCTGTTGATATGAGATGTGCTATCCCTCGTCTGCAAATATGTGATATTCTTTCTTTCCTTATTATACCAGAATTGGTGAAACGTTGACTGTTTAGCCATTTAATTTCTATTTGAGGGACTTGAGGTATTGTTTCGGAATATTCCAATTATGCTTTATAAAGTTTTAAGGTTTCACTTTAAGTTTCATTTTCTTTTTATTTCCACAACGTGCAACTTTATGATTGTTAACACGAAAAAAAATTAGAATAAGAAGTCCTTACTCAGAAGATATTAATTTTTTTATGGTATTAGTTAAAACCGAAATTTCATAAAAAAAAAAAAAAAAAAAAAAAAAAAAAAAAAAAAAAAAAAAAAAAAAAAACCTTAAATAGGTTAAATGAAAAATAGTGTTTTCTTGTTTCGTTTTTTTAGAAATGGGTCACACACTAGTAAATAAAATATTAGTTAATTTTGATTTCAATATTTGTACGAGTGTTTTAGATCTCTCGAGGGTCAATAATCCATTTGAAATAACCCAGTTGGAATAAAATTAAAGATATATTTTGATTTCATTCCATTTAAATAAAAAATAATTTTTTTTGTAATGAAGTTTTTTTTTATTTAAAAAGGTCTGTAGAACGAAACTCGATATTTCGTAGATATTCTCTTCACACATTCTTAACCTAAATAAGTTTTAAAGACCTTAGATTTAAAGTCCTTAGATGATGTTTTTTGTTTGAAATCATCGAGTTTGAATTAATTTTGCTGCTCGACATTTTTGATTTTGATCAATTTTTTACCAGTTATTCCCTATCATTTGTTGAGTTCAAAACTATGTTTAAAACATTTTTCAGGTTCATACTTTTTTTTTTTTTTTTTTTTTGCAGCCATTCTAAACTTGCACCGCAGCTGTAAACAAGTCTTGCCAAAATGTCTCTAACTCTGGTAATTTTTCAAATATCAAAACGAAACAAGGATTTATGATGATGATGTGCTCGACATTTTTGTTCCTCATAACACATCACCTAAGCAGTGAAGAATGTGATTAAAAAATTTCACGAATGTTGACATAAAACGAGAATTTTAGCGCTGTAATAGTTTATTAATGAAAAGAGACTCGCCTTTGATATTTTTTTACTAGTATAGGGATTTTCCTAAACCTGGTTTTAAGCAGTGAACCAAATTTATAAAGCTAAAACCAGTTGAGTGTCAGTTACTAAATTTAGATCATATGTTTCTATTATATAATCAATTTCATAATTTTTTACTAAGTCCCTTTTGGGATATTCCGGTTTAAATGTTGCAGGAAATGACTATTGGCCTTATTAGAAAATTAGCATAAAAAAAAGGATAATGTTTTCAGGATTGAAATTTCTACAGCATGTAGTACAATATGGCAAAACTATAAAAGAAAAAAAATCAAAGGTGAGTATCTTTTCCTTAATACACTCGTACTTTTACGGCGCTACGTGTCTTGTTTTAAGTCAATTATCGTGAATTTTGTTAACCACTTCCCTCAATATTTAGGTGATGTGTTGTGATGACAAAAAATGTGGAGCAGAACATTATCAAAAATTTAGTTTTTATTACGTTTTTATATCTGCAAAATCACCAGAGTCAGAGACATCCTACCAGAACTTGTTTACAGTTGCGATACAAATATAAGATGGTCACAAAAAAGAAAGTAAGAGAATGAAAAATGTTTTAACCATAGTTTTGAACTCACCAAATTTAAATTGAATAACTGAAAAAAAAATTATAAAAATAATAGATGTCGAGTAACATGGTCTCGATGTTTTCAAATATATTGACCCTCCTAAACTTGGCAATGTGTTCACAAATGACACAGCTCTTTTATATACATATTCTCATGATACAGTTCTATTATTAAAATTTTCTGCCAAATTTAGGGATATATATTTTTTAATAAACTGTTTTGTAAAAAATATCGAATTTAAAAAAAAAAAATATATTTTTTCAAGTTTAGGGCTGCGCTAGAAAGCCGAAAAATTTGGTTTATACATTCATATCATGAAACGATAAAACAAAAAGTAATAAAAAATCTCTCCTGAAAAATTCAATTTTCGGAGTTAAGCTACTTCTGCTCTGAAGCGACGAAATAAAATATTTAGTCCTGGATAAAAGCAATTTTTTAATTAACTAAATAGTTAGGCATGTAATTATAATTGAAATGAATATAAAAACAATTATTGTAGAGACAGTGTTGGACACAAGCGCACAACTAAGTACCGAGGATAGAAGCACATGGGCTCACAAACACCCGCTGACCTATGACGCAAGCCAAGTCGAGGTTGCAGCGGCAAACTACCGTCTGGTACAACAGCTCAATAAACTACAATTGTACTTAACATCAATAAATATATACAGAACCATTAAAAGTTATATTAATTAAGATAATGGAATGTAATTACCTTCCAAGAAAATAATATTTTTCCATGAGAGACTTAAGAATTTTTCTCACTGAGGGTTATTTTAATGTTAAGGCAAAGTTGAAAAAAAGTTAATATTCGTTGCGCAACAAAATTTATGCTTTATTATTATAAAAGAGTTCCGCATAAGAATTAATTGTTATCAATACTAATAAGTACCGTTTCTAAAACGGGTCGCTATATTTTAATTCAATAGGCTACTCTCCTGTCAGAAACTCAGAGACCACAACAGGTGGTCATGATAGTAAAGCCTTTTCTAGTAAAAACAAATCATTTTAATAGTTTTGTGAAGTTAATTTTTGTGATTAATATTCGCAATAAGCACGCAAAGTTTATTAGGTTTTGCGCAATATTTATTCTTTTGAACAAATAAAAATAAATCTAGGTCGACAGCTGTACTGACAGAAGATACTGATCTTCCTTAAAAAAAATGAAGTACTACCACGTTGCGAAATCCAAGAAACATTCAAGTATAACCTGTTATAAAAATTACAGATCCGCGTATCTACAATTTTTTTTTCTCGCATGTGCATTAAAGACAAGAGACAAATAAACAAAGATAACATGCCCCAAAACGTAAACAGGACCTAAGGGTATTGCCACTCACTTGGTTAAGATAACCACCGATGCCTAAAAATATTTTCGGGCCAGACGCCAACTGATTCTGACGATAAAATATTTACGTTTCGCATTCGTTTCATAAAATCATTTTGGAAAACGGGATTCCGAGAAATTTTTTTGGGAAAAAAAATATTTTTCCGTTCCTCTATTTCTAAAGTGTAGGATCCAAAAAGCTTATAAATAGTCTAATATCAATAGCCCGGGACCATCCATTACCGATTTGAATTATGCCCTCTATAATGGCTTTATTATAGTATTTCTTCTTTTTTTTATACACAAGAAATTTGTTTCTTTAATGCGGTTAGTTTATACCAGAGAAATATATTCATTATTATTAATAAAATAAATTTTAATAAGCTTGTTATTAATTAATTTTACTGAAGTACAAATAGAGACTTAAAAGAACCAAAAAGTCCATTTTTCTTTCAGGTTCTTAATTCCTTATGTAAATGGCAAAGAACTCCTCCCCCCATTATAAATTCTACTCCTCCTCCCCATTATATATAGTTTACTACATAAATAAAAATAACATTGGTCTATTTTTCTAAGACTACTTGTTAAATCTAATGTACAATCTTCGGTATTACAAAAATATTATATTAATAGAAAAAAAAATAAAAAAAAAAATATATATATATATATATATATATATATATATATATATATATATATATATATATAAACAAAGTCGTTGATAACAAACAATTTTACACCTTGATTTCGAAACAACTAACCAAGACTTGAAGCATAACTTGAAAAAGACAAGTTTAAAAAAAATTTAAGAAATATAAAAAAAACCTGCAGAAGTTTGTAATTCATTAGAGAATAATGTTGCCTTTAATTCATTGCAGTGGCAAACGGCACTTTGGAATAGAAAATAAATTTAATTTAAAGACAGGAGTTAACAAGTATTTGGAGGAGGTGCATTTTTTCTTCCTTTTTTTCCGAAACTTTTTTTTTGTTAGTATTTTAATGGTTTAAAGTCTCCTTAGCACTGGATTCATTGATATGGTATTACTGTGTACCTTGGAATTAAGAATCCCAAGATTGGTAACGATGGCAACAAGTTCGAAAAAAAAAATGTCTTTTATCAATATTATTTATATTTGAGAATCTTCAAATAAAAATATTATGACATAATCAAAATTTCAAAATTAAAAAAAACACCGATGCATCGACATATAGAAAAGCTAAGATAGCCTTTACTATCCCTCCTTGATGAGCCTAACGGGCGTTGTCTATGACGTCGAAGAAGACGATACCTCACTGAGAAACCGGATCCCCGACGTGACGGAGTAAAGGATAAAAGAAAATATAAATAAAAGTGTAAGTGTAAAAGTGAAATGGAAGTCGGATGGACGGGGCCGTATAAGGAAGACGGATGGAATGGAAGAAGAGGTGGTGGGGTTGGCCTAGTAAGGGGGGTCAACGCCCGCCCTAGTTACAGCAAGGACGCTCCCCCCACCGCTCTACTGTCTAGCTCTACTCTCTGCTAGCATACTATGCATCTAACTCTAGCTATAGTATAGTATAGCATATAGTAGGCCAATATGGAGCAGTAAACGTACATCTATATACATATACTGTCCTCATGTAACAGTGCTGGGTATTACGCAGTTGGCGATCTCGTATGTCATAGGCAAAGAAAGTTATACAGCCATACCAATCAATCCAATAGGATGTAAAGCTACGTTATATATAACTTTTGATCCATATAAATACTTCTTAAACAAAAAATCTTAATATTTTATAATAATCCGCAACAACCCTAGCGGGCCATTAGCGGGTAAACAATTTATTACTCTTTCTCATTTCTAGCTGATTAAAAGAAAACAAAAATATCATGAGCAAGAGAATAAAACATCGGCCTTTTTGAAAATTTCTTACAATAAGGATATTTTTATTTAAAGTATGTTTTGTATTTTTATTGTTACTGCTGTGTTAAAATGGTTTTCTCCTTTTAAATATTTAAGTATTATTCATTTTAATTTGTCAATGTTTATATTATTTTTATTTTGAGGGACAGTGTCATTTAATATTAAATATAAGAATTATTTTGATTGATTTACAGATATAATTGTTGGTAATTTTTTTTTTTTATTTTGCTTTTTGCTACTTTTTATTCTTCATTTTGCTATTTACTTAATGACTAGAAACAAAGTTAATTTTAATATATTTCATTCTCGAAATATATTTTTATCAGGGAAACCTAATTCCACACCACATTTTTTGATATATCAGGAGCTAAATCTAGACAAATACCAAAAACAAACCTCAACTTTATTCATAAGAAATTAAAGCTTAATATAAACATGTTTTCCTGAAAGTGGGGTATCTGTAGCTCAGCAGAAGCTCAGAAAAACATTTGGAAGTAAAGAGTGAATTTATATAACTTTTCGCTATTGGTCTCTAGAAAGTTCACTTACAATGGATTTAGTTAAGCCATACTACAGTTCTTAAAAGAAATTTTTTCTAATTGACGACGGTACAATTGGAACTTAATTACCTTGAATAGTTTTTGAGTGATTGCTTTCTATTCAATAAAAAATGTTACTTACTTAAACACAAATTTCCAGATTTTCTGTATAGAATCGGACCATTGGTCAATTGGTCAGTATGAACTTTTTTGTTCCTCTTTGTGGTCTATTACACTAGCAATGGCTGTGTTTTTTAGTTTTTGATAACTAATTACATAATTCTAATGTACTATTTTAGCGCTGAATTCGAAAATTACCTTCATTTTCTTCAATCGCATCAGGATTTTTCGCAAACCCAAATTTAAAAATGTGTAAAAAAAAAAAAAAAAAAAATGCGTAAATATGAGATTTCAAAATAAACTCAAAAGGTTTTTCTCGTATAATTTATTCATTTTTTTGGTTCATTCTGTCCAATCTTTTTTTTTTTCTCATTCTATGCAAAGCTCTTTTCTAAGTCTGAGCCAAACGATTTGGTTTGAGACTTGCATCTGACCAATGAAAATTCAGAATTGCTTGGTTCAAGGCTTATAGAGAAGTACCTGCTAGCAGCTGGAACCTCATACTCCTGATTTTGGTACAGAGAAAAGGATTTTGTTCTATATTTGCGATATATACATTTCCAGATTGCGAAAAACCCTGACGTGATGGGAAAAAATTAAGACCATTTGAAGATTCAGCGCTAAAAAATACATGGGAATCAATTATCAAAAGTCAGAAAACATAAAAAAAAACAGCCCAAATTTTGTATGCTATATCACCTCTTTATATATTTCCAGAAAAAAAATATTAAAAATCTAGAAGTTGATTTTCGTTATTTTTGAACTTGAACGACAATTTTCTCAAAAACGGCCCGGAGAATATAGTTGGAATTTCGGATTGTCTCAATAAATAGAACATTTTTGGTGCACATTTTCGTCATTTAAATTTGTATCAGACCCAGTGTGTTGGTTGGCATTTAGAGTGTGGCAATAACCAAGTAAGTCTCGTTGAGGAAGATACAGATGAGGGTTCCCAGACCATGGTACGCGTGCTACTAGTGGTACTCGAAGACGTTCCCGGTGGTAGCAAGCAAGCAGACAAAAGTCATGAATAAAATCTTTTTAACATGATTGATGCGGGATAACAATTTCTTTAGCTCTAGATTATTGAATTGGGAAAGGAAATCGAATATGGCTCAGAGACACGTTCAAATGAAAGATAATTATTACCAATTAGTGATTATAGGCCTGTTACGTGATGATAACAGGCATCAAGGCTTTTCAGGAATCCTCAGAAGGATCATATCCACTAATGGGAATATGATCGAGTAATAAGAAATATGAACAATGGAGTGTTGAGAGAAAAAGGGATAAATAAAACTGAAAGAATAAAATAAAAACAGAATAGACGATTAATGAAAGAAAAACACGATTCTCTGCGTTTCACGTCTAACCAATGACAGGCCATTCTCAGGTCTTGACTGAGGGTATTCAGAAACAACATCTTTGTTTTTATTAATTTATTATCAAAATTAATTTAGTGGCAATTTCGCTCAATAATGTTTCAATTATTTTAATAATTGATCGATGGTGGGATACCGTCCCGAGGGCGCAGTCGAAATTCACACTCTCACTTGGGATCAAAATCAGAAGGCAACATTTGTTTTGTTACATTTTGAAGCATATGTTTTGTTCCTTCGTTACATTTTGGGACTTCCAGCAGTCTCCTTTGGATCAAATTTGCAGATTCGGTATGTAAAATTAATTTCGAGGCAGAACAATACCATAAATTTGAGAGGAAATTTCACTAAAATTTCGGTATGTTTACCTGTTTTTTTGGCTGCTTCTAAGGGTTTTGCGCACCTCGTATTCGCAAAATTCCTATGTGAATTTATTTCGTACTAGAGAAGTGCCCCACCAAATTGCTTCAGATGGCTAAAAATGGGTCACAACTTTTGTCTCACACCCCCGCCATTTCGATATTTTAAATTGTGTATTTTAATGAAAATACGCCCCTAGTGACACAGCTCTGCTTTTAATGCATTTATTTTCTTTTTTTTAATGCTGTTGTGAAATTTACAAATAAAAAATCTGATAAGGTTATGAGGCAGCTTGAATCATTTAAGAAGGATTGATTGCAAGCTAACAAAGAATTCAATAACTGTTACTATAAAAAGTACTAAAAATATTTTATTCATATGGAAAGTAAATATTTGCAAGATTAGAGACAACGTTACATGTTTTCCAATCTAAAGGTTTATTTTGATTTTATTTTTTTTCATATCTGAAGGTAAATCTGTTTTGATTAATATTTTTTAAATCGATAATAAATAAATTAAAAAATCTCTTTTTTTTGTTTTTGTTTTTTATAATAAAAAAAAGTAAATCAAATCTGTTAATGATTATTAAACAGGCTAGCGGTGAAGAGCAGATGTAGACGCCCAGCTGCCGGCCCAGCCGTGACGTATAAACGTCAATACATCGCTTCGGTATTTCCGCCTAGTAAACACACGCCATATAAATTTCCATTGCGCAGAACGAAAATATACATTGATTAGTAATAATATAAAAGTCAGTCACCCACTTAATAGAAACTGAGTTTTCTCGTGGCTAAGCCCTGAGATTCCGTCATATCTTAAACATATCCTACCACGTTTAATTAGTAATACCATCCATTATAACAGTAAATTTATTTACAATTAGTGCCTCTAACACTTTCTTATCATATATTTGTTCGATAAGATTGGGTATGGTTTTCATGATTCTGTAAACAGTGCAATAATTAAGATTGACGAAGTGATTCAATTTGACAGGAAAAAGATATAAATAAAATATTTAATTATGATATTTTAATACTTTTATTACAGTCCTTTGTCTATTTATTTTTTATTATTAACTCTTTTAAAATACAATAGGAAAATTCCTATTTTAAAAAAAGGAAACTTATAATATACATTATAAATAAAAATAAATACTTTTTTCAATAAGCCTGAAGGTCTCCAGGTTTAATATAATACTCGTATGTACATAAATGACATAAATGGAAAATTCCAAACAAGAAGCCAAGAGTCTCAACAAAAAAAAAAATGAAAATATCATCTGTCGATATTTCGCCATTTCAGGCATCATCAGGACAGAAAGAGGGAAAGATAAAATAAAAAAACAAGACAAAATAAAATAAAGAAAAAACACTATATAAATAACAAAATGCAGCAAATCTCACATCCAAATACACTAACAAGAGACGGCCCTCCACACCAAGATATCCAGACATGTACATATCTTATATATATTGTACATATATTTATATATAAACGATTCAACTATTATTTTTGGTCATTCTCAAAATAGTTAAAAAAAAATAAAATGTTTTATTCTGAAAAAGAACTATTAGCTTTGTTTTTTAAAAATAACAAATTCGACAATTATAAAAACGTTTCTCATTTACAGTACAAAACAACACTTTATAAATTCAAAAACAACAATACACTAACATATCCTACTTGCAGTAAGTCCTCTATATAAGATTATAAATATTGTATATTCTTACAAAATTATGAAATGGTGCTATTTTCGGGTAGTCTGTTCAAACAAATAATTTATATAATAGGCATTGCAAGTATAATATATATGTGATTATTATTTTTTAATTTGTTACTATTTTTTTTAAATTTATTAATATTTTAAATATTCTAAATAAGGATTTTTTTCAAAATTGTTGTTTTTTATATTAAAACAAGTTGTTTTTCAGAATGAAAATGTTTAAAATAGGTAATTTTGAAAACGTTCAAGAATAATGGTTGAAACATTAATAAATTAATACATGTGATAATTACATATTTTATTAAACTTGAAGGACATGGAAATTTAATTTCTCATATCTATAATTAACTTTTTGATACATTTTTTTTCTGCGTACTCATAAAATTACCTTCTTCACTGACCCTATTATATTTAAATGATGGGATGTATGTGTTGAAAGGTAACAGTGTGGATGCATTTGTTCTTTATAGTAACAATGGCAATTTATTGATCATAATAATGCATTTAAAATTGTATTTATTTATGATATGAATTAATATTATTACTATGATTTATCTTTGTAATTGGTTAAAGCCATTCTAAATAAGTTTTTACTTTTGGAGCAATAAACATTATTTTAAAAAAACAATTAATATATTTATGATATTTATGGGTATGGTACAAAATAATAAATCAGTGGCTAAGCATTCACTTCCCAGAGATATCTACAGTGACCATACTCGTATATATTTTAAATATATATTACAGCCATATCACTAAATGTGCATGCATATATATATATATATATATATATATATATATATATGTGTGTGTGTGTGTATTAAACTTTTTTAGGAAGTTAATACATTCAAATTTCATAGTGTACTAACTAAAGCGTTTTAAATTTCCTGATACAAGAAAAAATAATATCACTATTACTAAAACCAAGTCATGATAGCGTAATTAGAACTAACTTGGATGTTGATGATGCCGTAGATTTCCTAGTAAATTGTCTTAATGACCGTTCCGCCGTCAAACACGTGGCTGGTATAGTTGTCTAAAAAATGTCCATGCTTCAACAAGGTAGGCATTCTTCCGAATTGCCAAACTCAGTAATATTGATATTTGATTTTTATAATTCATATTTATATAAAAATAAATATGGTATATGACAATTATGTTAGCCTTGCGGCAGCAAGAATATTTCTCTTAGTTCAATGCCCCTGTAATCAACAGGTAAGATGTCTTTAAATAGCGATTGGGTGATAGTTTCCTTAAAGAGGGTATAGCCCTTTAATAATTCATAACATTTATCACAGGCATCATAATTTGTCCAATTGAAATAATAGAAAATTTTTGAAGAATAACTTTTTCAAATATAAAAAAAAAAGAAGGTAATAATACGTAATAAGCGATGGGAATGTTCCATTTTCTTCTATTAAATCCTTATATAATGCCTACTCATCTAATTTAAATGTATTATTTATATAATAATTGCATAATATTTCAGAAAATTTGTTGGAAAACCGGTATTTTCCAGGCGGTTACTGGTTTCACTCCATCCTAAAATGAGTAATTGGCATTATTCAGGAGATAAGTCGGACGGTTGGATCGCATCGTGTTTATTTATTTATTTTTTCTTCAAATAGCAATGTATTTTCATTTATAATTTAAACAAAGGTCTGATAAGCCAGCGAAGAGTTTTGCTCTCCTTTAGCCTTATAATGGCTTAAAATTATGGTAAAAGACAAATAAGAAATTATTTAACGATGATTAGTAGCAAAGAGATTTTGAATACGACCAGTTAGGGAGATCGAAATTCAGGTGCATAAACTTAATATACCACGAAACAAGATTCAGTAAATTCAATAAAAAAAATAGCTAAATATTGAGGAAAATCGTCTTGGAGGACTGGAAAGCGAAAACAACAAAATTCTTTTTATCCACATCGCAAAACGAGATAATTGAAAAATAATAAAAATAAAATAGAGGTTTTAAAAATATAACTACGCAAGGGCATTGTGCCACGTATTTCAGAAGCACTGTTATTTTTGTGAACGAGCTACCAAATCTAAATCTTTAACGACCCTAGGGTATAATGACTAGAGAAGGCTTAGGTTAAATATAGCTCTAGAGTACAAAGGCTAATCCCTCCTAATAAGGCAGCCATACCTTAGGGTATAATTATGGTATACCATTACAGGGGATATGGAGACCAGTACTGGCCAGAGTAAGGAGAAAGTGGTGATTGGTATGTGAGCACCACCGTGCGGAATCAGAGGCCGCCGCTAAGTCTACCTCAGCCCACTACCGGATGTGTTTCCTCAATGTGAAGGGTCCGCTACCTTTCTAATGGGCTCCCGGTGGTCCTTGCCCGATCAAGTGCGATTCCATTTAGGGACAAGAGCTTCCTATTTCCATTTTTAAATGACATTGCAATAAATTTTATAATCCTTTCTATCAAGATGTGAAATATCAAGATTTCATATTAATTATTTAATATTAATAAAAGGGATTGTATACATGTTTACTTTAAGTTACAAGTGTGCCATTAGCATAGCTAGAAAATTTGAATTTATTGATTGGGCTTAAACTTCATGATCATCTTGATTTTCCTGTTTTGCGATATTATAAGTCAGAAGATCCCTTGGCAGAATACCTTTACCTATTGTTATCTCTAAACTAAAACTGTATAAATCTTTTTGAATGTTATGTTATAAATAATATACTTAGGCATAGAAAATATTAAATATAGAGAGGGCACCCTTATATCCCCGGTTGGGATGGGCTTCTTTCAAGTAGATTCTTGGATGGACCTCTTTCCCCCTTCTACATCCGAAACGAAATCCTAGCTACGCTACTGGCTACGTTCTAGTTCACCGGGTAACAAGGAGGTTAAAAAAGAGATTATACCAGAAAATCGGGGTGATAAAGAATATAAGAGTGAAATATAATTTATTTGTCGATGACTTGACAAGTGGTATGTTCATGTTGTTGTGAATGGTGTGACTTGACATAACCATAAATAAATAGGGTACGTTAATTATTTCACGGAGGATTTTTGAATTCTTTGAATTTTGAGATCAGTATCAAATCACTATTAGAAAGTTAATAATATCATCTATTCAGTTCTTGTCTTTTTAATTTTCAAACAATTTTTTGTTGGAAAATTTTAACATTTTAAATGGAAAAGGACAATATCATACTCTAATTGAAAAATGACTACATAATTATTTCCCAATCCGATTTAGAATTTTACATATTTTGAAAAACAACAACACAATTTAAATTTGAATTTAAACATTAACAATCTATAACATTATTTATCCTATCTAATAACCAACTATTCAAACTTACATAAATCTCTGGTACAATAAGCCATTGGTAAAACATTTTTTAGCAATTCAAATATGCACAGAATTGTATTAGAATAATTTGTTTATATCATAATAAAACCTTGCAAATTATTACACTGTGGTTTATTATTTCCAAATAGCTGTGTATATAGTTACAAAAATTAAAAAGTTATTTGGATTGAATATATACCTATATTTCTTATTTTATTTTATTTATTTATTATTTTTCTAATGGTTTGGCATAATAATTTCAAAACACTTTATATTTTTCCTCTAACTTCATAAATTACCGAGATACTGAATGAAACTTTTAATTAAAACTCGAGTTCCGAGGATCGTCCAGGGCGAACATCAAATCTAAAACAAAATCGGTTCTGTAGTTTCGGAGAAGAACCGCGGATGGACGGATCTTTTTTTATTTTAATTTTGGATTTTAAGTATCTTGAAACGTAAACCTCAAATTTTGAGGTGGTGGTATTTTTTTTTTTAAATATTAAAAATAATAAATATACATACAACTTACGTATTAACCTGCCGAACAATAAAGTGGAGAACATTTTGAAAAACTGCGTTTTCTTACATAAGTAACTAAATTTAAACTTAAATTCCTTTATTTTAACAGTGAAAAAATTACATTTAAAAAAAATATTTATCAACAATAAAATTATTTTGGCGGCGAAAATTTCCTAATAGCATTCAAAATCGCGACAAATTTGTCTTCTTTATGAAGACGACGCCATATGAATTCTCATAAATACGAATCTAAGCGTACATTTTCTTCCTTAGAAGGTAGATTCCAAATTTTAATCCGTATTCTCAATGAAGGAGATGAAAAATAAGACAACTTTTTTATAGTGTTCGAGCACATGTTTTTTTTTTTTTTTTTCCTTTTTCTTTTATCAAGCCAAAATAGTGGAAGGGCTAATACGCAAATATCATTAGCATATACCACCGTAATTAAAACATTACAACAAACGGGCAATGTTTGAAAAATTCTAATAATCAATCTGTCAGTATAATATGTTTCTATTGTGATGGAAGCTAACTTTTGGATGGTGAAAATATTTAAGCAATGCCACTGAATCACAAATTATGTAAGTTTGAATTATTTTTTATTAATTTTGTAGTTTTTTATTAGCATTGTTGTTTTTACTTAATTTGTATTGTTTTCAATAATAAAAAATTCTAATTCACATTTGAAAATGTTTAATCGAAACGATAAATATATCTACATGAAAATGTTGGCACATTTTTAACCCAAATGTTGAGAAAATATAATTTTTTCCTCAACTATTTAAATATTAGAAATTCAAAGTTCAAGAAGAATTTTTTCTAGAATATGTAAATGATTTTTATTTAATTTTTTACAGAATCAAGTGGTTAAGATTAAATGTTACAGTTTTAAAATAGTGTCTATAAAATGGGTGCCAAACATGACGCGCTTAGTCATTAGACTAATGTTGAAGAAACATTACATGTGCAATTTCAAACTATGCTTCACCGAGATTCGCTTGCGACGAAGCATTCACTTCTGGGAGCGAAGGAAGAATTTTTTTTTCCTCCAGAAGGCAGAGGTGAGGGGAAGTCAGGAAGAGAAAGGGGTTGCCGTTTTCCATCTTTCTTGCGTAACCGAGCCTGAGAAAGTCTTCCTTGTTTCACTTTTCCAACGAGCGATCCATCAGAATCCCTCTCGCTTTGCCGGCCACGAGCGTTCTCAACGTTCGCCACTTCTAAAATAAGCCAACTTCGAAGATAAGGCATTCAGTCTCAGACCAAGATGTCTAAGGGTTAGTGAAATGACTACATACAATCAGATTAAAAAAATTTCTGTGTATAAACAAAATATTGGTCTTCGTCTCTGCTAAATTATAATGATAAATCCTTCATTAGCGATGAAAGCATTATTGACTAACAACTAATTCTAACAGGCGATTAGTAAATTATATTAGTAAACATTTGTATTATGCCGTTTTAGCTTTATCCATAGTTATAGATAATTAGGTCTTAGACGGATTGTGAGGGGTGATAATTCCTTTTTAAAAGAATACTAAGCAAATTATTATTTGAAGAGAAATATCCGTTCAAACTGCTATGTTGTAAAGTTGGGTAAATGTAACATAGTTTCCTACACTTCCGAGCTATAGAACTGTTTTTGCTTTCATCCATCCAGAGATATGGATAACTATGTCCAAGAGCAATTATGAGAGGAGTTACACGCTTTTAAAAGAACACTATGTCCACTTATGTCAAGAACATTATGTCACAGGATAACATATGTTCAAATTGCTCTTCTGTAAAGTTAGGAAAATGTGAAATAGTGTTCTTTAACTCCGACTTACAGAAATATAGAATAATATTTTTCATTCAAACTTTGTAGAGAAAAACAACTTTTTTATATTCTATCCTTTTCCTTAAGAAACTGTATCCTTTTTTATAAAAATGAGGTTCAGCTATAAAAAAAAAAATACTGCCTATTAAGGCTATCTCTTTCAGTTTTTATTACTATTTTAAACTAAAAAAAAAATTAATTTAACTAACAAATTAAGCTTATTTTCCTAATAACATACGAGTGGGGTAGGTCTATGGGCAAAGGGATTCCAAGCACGGTTTCGATTCCGGCATTAGCAAAAAAATTTAATTTTCTGTTCTAAAAGCCACTCTGGTCTCGATTCTGGTCTCCGGATTCGGAAGACCTTTCTGGTGCACAACCAACCACTTAAAGTGAGTATCCCACCCTTTAGTGGATGGGAGGAAAAACAGGCGGTTGAGCACTGTTCAATTTCTTATAAAATCGTTAGTCAAGAAACAGTATATCCATACAAAGAACTGAATCCATGACCCTTCATGGAGAGAATTGATCCAAAAATGTTTCCTTATAAGATTCTGGAAATGTCAAATGATAGAAAACAATTTTCTTTTTTTGTGATTCTATAGTTTTTTTTAATTTAAAAAAATGAGATAAACAAGATGCATTCAGATAGTTTGATACTAATGTTTTTCGATCGACGAAAGAAAACAGATAACGTAACACGATCCGTAAGTAGATTGTTTAAGAAAAGAGAACTTTACAATCAAATAAGTTGAAAAAACTGCTATTACTTAACAACTCCCAAGCTGCAGTGTCACAATAAACCCGTCGCACAGAAAATCCACGATGATTCTGGGAATGACTTTCCCCTGCTCCTGCCGTTCTAGAAGACTTGTTTGGTCATCGAACTGATGATGGATCTTTTGTCACCGGCAGTTCTAACTATATCAGCTCCACTAAGGGAGAGAGAGGAGGAAGGGGCCATACTTGGCACTATACGCCTGAGTCTCTCATTGACGAGCGTACGTTCCGCATGGATTTTTGACGTAAGGGCTAATAATAAAGGAATTTTACATCACAAACATCTACATCTTGTAGATCTTGTCCATGCGGTAAATGGAACAAAGGAATCCAAAATTTGATTAATACAGTACATATTAGAATATAAAAGGTTTGATATTTAAAAAAAATGTACAATAAATATTCTTTTTAAATAAACCGCTTAACGCTAATTGGAGTTTTGTCACTTGGCGTAAATATGCATTTGGGTAGCCTGTATTTTTTTTTAAGCGCCAATTGAAATTTTATCTTTGAGAACATATTCTTTTCTTTTACTTATACCAATTTTTATACTTTATTTAAACAAGTTTATTATTAACAACTTTTCTTCTGAATTTTCACTAACTCGGGTAAATATGAAAGGAACCTATTTAGGATGTGGGTTTAAATTATAAATTCTGAAAAGATAAGAAAAAAGTTTCATACTTAACTTAATCTTTATTTCGCATGGTTTAAATATTGATTTATATTTATTCAGTAGAATAAATTCTAACATATTTTCTATGTTTTTTAAAAATTTATTGTCTATTAAATTGTTAATTATTTTTAAATTTCTAAAATAATATTTCTTTATATTTTTCGAAAACTTACGAGCAATAGACTACAACTAGTCAAAGTACAAATATACTACTAATAGTAATGACTATCTAAAATAAATATTTCCAAGTTTACAACACCCTCATATTAACATCAACATTAAATTTTGGTTCGAATAATTATTTTGAAAAGTTGTTTTCAATCTATTGCATTCAATCCATGATTTTAAATTTATTTTATTACATTTGAGGAGCTTGCTACCAAAAGTGGACATATCCATGTCCACTTTTGTTTGCAAATTGACATTGAAAACAATTTTTGCACCTTTCTGAGATTTATTTTTTCCTGAAAAAACAAACATTCGATTCACTTTTTTATAGAAAAAAATCTCTTTTGACAGAAGTGGAATTGCATTAAGTAAAGCTTTGAGATATGTACATCTCAAATGAAATCTATTTCGGTCAGAAGTGGAGATGTCCATTTATTCTTATATTTATCCTTATGTTCACATGTAAATAAAAAAATAAGTGAAAATAATCCTTTTCAAGTTAATGACACTCTCATTCAGTACCAAAACATTAAATTTTGGATTGAATAACCGACTCCAAATTCTATTTTTTTTTCATATTTTAATCTGTCATATTAAATTTGTAAAAATTTAGGACAAGAAGCCGAAACAAAATCTATTAAAAAAAATCAAGTTATCGACTGTTATTTACATGAACATTGAATTGTGGTTTAAATTATTGTTTCCTAATTATAGTTATTTTTTTTATTTTATTTTTAATTTGCTGTTAAAATATAGTATTTTATGTTTGTGGATTTGAGGTGCGAAACCCCTAACTTCCATCTTTTATTAAAATCGAGATAGGTATGGTTATTGTTATTTGTGTGTATTGTTATTTAATTTTTCTTTTTAGATTTTTTAATTTTTTTATTTCTTGTAGATATCCAATGTATTAATTTAATATTTTTGTACGATGCTTATTATTTTTTAATAGAGAAAAAAAAACAAAATTAAGCATAACCATGCCTACGATGGAGCCATTCATCAAATTAATGACCAAGGTACCACTTTAAACAAGAACTGATTTGAAATTGAAATGAGTACTAAACGACCCACCAATTTAAATGAAAACTACAACAGCACGAGGCTTCGGAACGCTACTTCCGAAGAAATTTAAAAGACATTTACGCGCCTCTCAATGACGAAAAAAACACAACTAATCTTGAAGATTAAGCTGACATATTTTCAAAGGGAAAAACATTAAACAGCATGTACTGAGATATAAGGTTAAGTGTTGGGACGAATTGAGGAACTGATAAAGCCGATTTATTTTCAGCATTAACTGATAGCCTTTTAAAACAGCTCCGGTATCTCTTCGGGGGTCACTAACTTCTCTCATACACGGAAACACAAACGTTGAGATAGCACTAAACGTTCCGATAGCACTAATCGTTCAAAAATGAGAGGTAACCATCTTGTCGCTAGATAAGTTGGGGACGTCGGAGCTCGTCGCGAATTTCGGGAGCTGAATGAGAGAAAGTCGGGCTTAGGGATGAATTATGTAAAACTTATGTAACCCTTCGAATCGTATCGAGGAAAAAAAAAATCACTTTCTCCTTTTGTATCGAATTAATTCTACTTAAATGATTAGTTAAACAAGATCAATATCGAAATTAATTAATTACTGAGTCAACGATAAAAAAGCACAATAAGACTAGTGTTGCGTATGAGATTCTTCGACTACTTAACTGATTTGTTATAAACTAATTTTTTTTAAAAATTGTTCCCCTTAAAAAAAAAAAAGCCAATTTTTACTGTAAGCTCCTTTTTTCCTAGGAAGGTGCAATTTTTTTTTTTATATTTAATGAAAAATAAACGATTTTGATTTAAATACGCATTTGAAATTTGATAAATAAACAAGGACTTCGGTACTAAAAAAATTATTTAACTAATGTAAACTTAATTAATGCTTTTATCCAGAAATAATAATTCATATTCTTTTTAAGTATTTTTTTTTTAATTTAAAGCAATGTGGAGAGCTTCGCTAAGCATTTTGATATTTTTACTCATGTATTATTTTTCTAAAAACTTATTAAGATTATTATGTTCTTTTTTTATAAAATAAAAATTCTTACAGAAGTTTTCATCGGATTTGGTTCAGTACTTTTGAAATGAAATATATATATATATATATATATATATATATATATATATATATATATATATATTTAAAATTGAAAATTGTAAAATAAGAAACCAGGTATCTCTAATTAACAAAAATATATATACAAAGATGAATGGTACTATTTTAAAGATTTTCTACATTAAAATCACTAAAGAAATAATTTGAGCTGAGGTTTCAAAGACTGAAGTTACGCACAACTTACATAATTACAATAAAAAGAGGGATTTATTTTTTTTTTTAAATCTTGGCGAGGAGTAAAATAAAAATCACGAATATTTATACATTTCATCATATCAAAACAAATAAAACATAAAAGTTCACTAAAGTTTTGATTGTTTGGATTATCATCATAAAATGGATTCCAATAAAATCGTCATCAAATCTATTCTATGGGATATTTTATCTAGAAAAATTTTTAATTGTTCACAATCCTAAAATAACCACTCGATAAACTTTTACCGATTACGATACTACTACTACCTTATTGGAAATAATAAAAATGAATTACACCTGTGTAATTATTAATTCATTAACAGATTTACAAAAACAATTGTTTAATCTGAATTCCAAAACATAGCCGTATACATTTTGATTATAGCATGCTAAATTTAGGTAGAGCAATTTCCAATATCATCTTCCCACACTTGGAAGGTACACTGGATCTATCCTGTTGGGGTCAGGCGGGAAGTTGTTAAAATAGCAGAACTCTTCCGCCTCTTTCTGCTCAACTCTCCTTTCTGATGGGAAAAACTTTTCTCCTTTTTTTTAACTGCTAAGCATCTTATTTTTAAACTTTAAAAACTGCTGTTGAATTGTTTTAATCTATGGAAATTATAACAGTGCCTTGAAGTGATCCCATTGATAAAATAAGCTTTAAAGTATACTACAAAATATTTATTCAATTATGACCATCAGAAAACTCATATTTTAGAAAATATGTGGAATTAATTACATAGTTAACTCAGTATTGGCTTAATTTTGAAAATTCTAATTATGTATTAATAATGAATGACCTGAGAAAAATATAGGTTTATATTTTTATAGAGTAATATTATTTTGTTGTAAATGTTAGCATCTAATTGTGATTAGGAAGCTTAATCAGTATTTTTATTAATTTATTAATAAAAATAATAATTTTAGAAATGGATAAAAGAAAACTATTTTTTTTTTTGCCCTAGTAATATTATTTTTTTTTTAACTTAAGCATAACAGTTTAATCTAGAGTGTCAGTTCCAAAAGCTACACAAAAAAAAACATTTATTAAAAATTAATTTTCCAAAAAATTGTGAAGATTCTTTTTGTTTTTATCAGATTATTTTAAGAAATAGATTACAAATATGAAAAATGTAAAGAAAAATGCTTTAAAATCACAATTAACAAGTATTTTTGGAACTGACCCTAATTGTTATTTTAAAAAAAAAAAATAGTATTTACTAAATCATACATATATATATATATATATATATATATATATATATATATATATATACACGGACAACTATTTGATACAATGTAAGCCACCTGTCGTAAGAAGAAGTTCAAACAAATAAATTGAAAATATCATCACTGTGAAATATGATTATATTATTAAGAACATTTGAAATTAGTTTTTAGAAGTATTCTTTAAATAATAATAATAATTAATTTTGAATAGTGAAGTCCAGAAGTCCAGAGTTTCACAGAAAAAAATAACAAAATTAATAAACATTTTAAAATGCGGTTGCATGTCTTATTATAGAACGCAGGCTGGGTCGAAAATAGCCTAGGTCATCGAAATTGCATTGCCATAATTATTGTACTATTGTTATCTACTAGTCCTTATGCGCAAGGAAGAGATATGCACAATTCATAGATTAATCTACTCATTATATTAAATATATGCACTATTATTTATTTACTAATTATAAATGAAACTGTCTAGGCATAATGTAAGACATGTAAACTTTAAAAAAAAAAAAAACTTCACTTGGTGCGCATAATATTTTTTTCATAAATTAAAAATATAATAATATTTCAAGTATTTACTGTATGTGTAATATTTTGCACAGGTTCATAATGCACCAAATTTGAGCTTATCGAACTCATATATAACCTACAAAAAAATTAAACACTTTAAAGTTCGAAACTAATAAATAATAATAATGAGTGTCATTTTAGGGTTTATATTGGAAGTTAGAGGGCGCTGTTGGAATTCGGTCAGAGAGCAAAGGCGCTAGGTGCATTTCCTAGGACTCAATGCTGCCACCATCTAAAAATAGTTAGGTTGGCAGGATTGTTGCGGATACCGGCCGAGTCAGGGCTCTTCCGGAAACCGATGGCTGGAAGCCTCAATGAATAGTGAAACAAAATTTATTATTTTTTTATTTAGTTCAAATTTCGATTATGTTTATTATGATAAATATAAATGCATAAAGAAGTCTGAAGATGTTTATGTAACATTTGATTTTTAGAGTGCATTCTTATTTTTATTTACTTTTTTTTTTCAAATATTTATATTTTTAAATTCACCAATTTGTAAAAAAAAAAAATTAATTACGAAAATAAATTTATTCCTTCCTTTCTCCTTTTCCATTCTAAAAAAAAAATTAATTTAACTTGTATTGATGAAAAATAGTTTAAAAAATAACAATAATATTTTTCGATGTTTTTGCATACAAAAATGTTTATTTTCATTAAATTTATGAGACATTTTATTTTTTATATTTGTTTTGGTAAGCTAAACTTTTTGAATTCTTTAAAAAAAAAAAACAGAATAAATTTTTCAAGTGTTACAGGGACACTTGTTTTTAATTCACTATGATGTGTATCTATATTTTTAAGGATAAATGACTTGAAATATTTTTAATGCCATAAGTCGTATTGAAAGAAAAAAAAAAATAAATGACAATTTTGATGAAGACAAAAATAAATAATAAGAATAAGACGGAATAAGAAAAGAAAAAAATCGGTGTTATGCTGCATTTATTTTTTAAAATATTTTTTTCGAAAAAGCAGCAGAATATTTATTTTAATGCAAAAAATGTGTTGTTCTTTTTATTTTCAATTCATTGTTGATTTTTTTTTCACATGTTATTGTTTTTGTTTACTTGTTGATATATTTTTTTTAAAATACATTAATTAATTATTTTTTTATTAGCAAAAAAAAAATGTTTATAGCAACATTGTGTTCCATAGCATTCTCATACGAAATTTAAATGGCGATTTGCAAAAATATTTTGCAAAAAACAAATTCGCAAATCACATTTTAATTTTTTTGTTATTTAATAGCAATAATTAAAGACTACAAGATAATATAAAGATGCCTTTACCTACATTAGATGGTTGGTTGTCTTGGTAAAGCCTTGCTTGCATGTTCTGCCCGACGGCACTCACTCTAGCACACACTCCGCGCGGCGACTAACGACAAAGTAGGCCAAAGACTGGGCCCCCCCTGCCACTTTCACCTAGCTCCCCTCCTAGTCCTCCGCACTTCCTTCTGCAGCGGTTACCCAACCCGCGGTCGACGGCCGGATCACTCGGTCGCTAGGAGTCGCGAAAGGGAGTACTGTCCAGGGATGGCAAGGCTGTGGCCTCTGCTCCTGAGGAAGCTGCGGAGGACCCCACAACACAATACGCAAAGAATCATTGTATCCGCGTTAGCAAAATTTAAAGGCTGTTATTGTATATATTGAAATCAAAATGAGTACTGAAACATAACAAATATTTTACATATATACTACTAACATAGAAAAGACATTCGATAGCATGTAACGAAGATATAAAATTATTTAAAAATAACGTGAAGAGTTCCTACCATAAAACTATCATATTCACAACTACAGTGAAAAAAAACTTGGGGCTCATCGATCGAATGAGTGTGATTCAGGGTTATTCCTACAATTCATTTATTCATTGGTTTCTGTAATTGCCTTTTCTGTCTGGTAGTATTGTATATTTTAATGCACAAATATAAAGTTATTGCACTTTTCTTTTTTTTAATAATAATTATAAAAATTAGTTTAATTAAATTCGTTTTGTATTATTCTTAATAGCTCAAAGTAGAATTCTGGACAACCAATGTATATTTCATAGTAACTAAATGGATGCATATTTATTATTTTTTTTTCTCTAGTCTAATTTAATGAATAATTTTATTTTGATGTTAAATTATAATTTTATTATTATCTATTCATACCCTTAAAAGTAGACGAATTAAAAAATATAATTAAAAGTAAAACTAAAAAAATCAAATACACATTTTTACTTATAAATATATATATTTTATGTACGTATAAATATATTCTTTTTTATAATATAGATCAACTATATTCAAAATCTGTTTGGTTAATGACAGAAAGGTTTTACACCTGTAAACAAAGAAACACAAATTCGCATACTTTTGGAATTTGTAAATTTTTCATTTTTGACTATTTTTCTTTTTAATTTTTTACGATTTATAGAACTCAATATTTTGAAAAAGAGTAGAAACATGGCGGCAAATGATATTGCCGCTTAAACATATTGAACTTTAAATGAGAATTTAAAAATATATTATTTATCTTGTTTTAGTTAATTGTATTATTTTTGTATTTTGTTGTTATTCATTTAATTGTTTATAGTTAATTTGATTTTTGTTTTAATTAGAATTATAATATTTCTAAATTTTGTAATTTAATAGATTTTATAGTTCATATTCTTTTTTTTTTGTAATAGAACTTACCTTTATTATTTAATTTTTTTTTTCTTGTAAACTTAGTACAGTGTGAAAATCACCCAAGTATTTGAAGAGCCCAAACAGTAAAATAAATAAATAAAATTAAATATTTTTCTAAATTATGGTATGTGTTTAAGAGAAAAGAAAAAAAAATGCTACTTCAGCAGAAAATGATATTGTTGAAAAGGTAGAAAGGAACAAAAAAAAAAAATAGTTAAAAATTTGAATTTAAAAATTGATTGTTTAAAAAACTCTTATTTTTTTTTTACATTGGAGTGATAGCAATTGGGTTTAAAAATGACAATTAGTTTCTCTTTTCTACTGATATTATTTGTCAATAGTAAAATTGAAAAGACAATTTCTTTCTATGTTTTGCTTATTTATTCGCCTAATAATGCAATTTGTAACGTATCTGTAAAATTATAATAGGATAATTATTTATTTTCTAATAAGACTAATTATTAGTCTTATAAGAATATAAATAAGTACCAATAATATATTAAATTATTGGCAATAATACGGTTATAGATATAGAGTTAATTCACAAATAGTTAATTAGGGTTATAAATGATTTTTCATGAAAAAAAGAGAAAGTAATATGTCTCACAATATAAGTGCAAACATACACCAACTAATTTAATTGAAAAATGTTGTGTTAAAATGAAAAATAAAATATAAAACAAAAATAAATCTTATAAAAAAAAAAAAAAAAAAAGATATCTACCTTTCTACTTACATTTACTATCATTGAAAGCCACTCCAACTTACCTGTAAATCAATAATATGCATGAATAATAATCATAAATTGATTAATTTTCATATTTGCATCATTAGGTTATTTTTCGTAATTATTTAGCGTTACTGAAAATTTAAATGCAGGAAATTAAAATTCATTAACATGCCTAATATTTAAAAATATTAAAGAAAAATTGAAATTATTTTTTTTTAATTTTAAAATATATTGTAATACCGATTATTTGAGGCAACTGTGAAAGTTAATCCGTCCATTATTTATTTTCTCATGAATTAAAAGGAACTTTTAGCATATTTTGTATTAGTAAATTTTAGAAGATTAGGGACCAATAAAATAGGGATGAATGAAAAATATTTATGCAAGTATTGTGTAATACATTAAAGTAGAATAAGATTATACGCAATGCAATAATCAATATTGGTATATATATGAACTGATTCAAATATCTTCATCTGATAACACAGGTACGAAAAATGACACAACGAATCCTCTACAAACACAGGTGAGACAAGACGTATACGCGGGCTATGCCCCACTTCAAAGTGGGAAATTTTAGTGTGAAATAATTTTGTATTCAATTATATTATGTCATTGCATAGGAGCCGAAGTAAATGTAAGGCAATTTAATTGAGAATTTGAAAGATATTTTTAAGAATCATGAAATTTCATCATTCTTCTGTACATTACTTCTCCCACCTTAAGTAAATTCAATAAATTTCTCTACTTTTCCTTTATAGAAAGGGCCTTTTTTTTACAAGTTTTTTTTTTTTAATGCCATTTTAAAACTGTAGCTAGGGATATTTGTATCCGATATTATTTTTCTCGATATATCGTTATATCGGTATTAAAATTTGAGTATTGAAAACAAATATTAAAAAAAAAAAAAAAAAGGAGAAACATTTATATAAGAAAATCTACAAGGAAGGCAACAAAGAACCACAAAAAAATTGTAGTGTGGTGTGTTCGAATAGCTATGTGTTCTAGGGGTGGAATGTCAAAAGCAAAATATCGATATCCTGATGATATAAGCATAAAATACCGATCTTTAAAAATATCGTTAATATTTTTATAAAATTTAAAAAAAGTATAAGGGAACTGGAGGAAGATTAGGAGATAACCTGTTTCTTGATATTTAAATCCTGCAGGAAGTGAACTTAATAAAAAAAAATCTAAATGAATCGGAAGAAAATTAAGAGATAACCTGCTTCTTATCATTCATATTCTCCTGTAAATGAATATAATACAAACAACATCATAATGATATCGGCAGAGTAATATCGATATAATAATAATAATATCTTAATGATATGGGCAGAGAAATATCGATATTTCAAAATACCGTTATATTTTTTCTCAAATTAAAAAAAAAAAATAAGAAAAAATCCTCGGAAGGAGGATATGAAATAACCTGTTTCTTAATATTTTAAGTATTTTATAAATGAACTTAATAAAAACAATATCTTAATGGTATAGACAGTGAAATATTGATATTATAAATATATATCTTAATGATATCGGTAGAGAAATTTCGATATTATAAAAGCAACATATTAATTATATCGGTACAGAAATATCGATATGTAAGTATGTGTCCCTTTAAAGATCCTCATAAGATATCGAGGCTAGATATATCGAGATATCCATAATTTTTTCCCCGATATATCGAACTACTATTACGATATATTCAAAAACTATTGATAAGATTTATATCAATAATTTTTATTTTCGATATTTTCATCTCAATTGTAGCAGTATCTTGTATTCTCTGATGTGTGAGACATCAATGGGACACCATATAAGAGAGAAAGACGAAAAATTCATTTATATATAAGTTTTTTTTTTTTTTTAAACTACTGCTTATAATATTATATTATATCCTACAATATACGTTATACCTTATATCTTACAAAACTTATAAGATTATTTTTTTAAACTTAAATAATTCTATAGTGTAATGAGCAGTAAATTTTAGATGCCTATCAAGTATCACACCCAGATACACCACGTTTATTGATACTTTGATAAACGAATCACCGACTTGAAAATTTTTTGGTACCTTTTACTTATTTTTTTTTTTTTTTTTTTTAGAGAAAAGGCGATACTATCGGATTCGGATTCACATGCATATTGGATTCTAATTTTGTATAATATTAAAAAAAATGTTCAGCTTGCTCCAATACTTTTGTAGAAACGAAACTACTACTGTAAAAAAAGGAGAGAAGTTTAAC
Organism: Rhaphigaster nebulosa; assembly: GCA_948150685.1. NCBI lineage: Eukaryota > Metazoa > Arthropoda > Insecta > Hemiptera > Pentatomidae > Rhaphigaster > Rhaphigaster nebulosa. Next base: position 107,388,709 of record OX411310.1, on the reverse strand, counting down.
ATTTGATCGCTCATTTTTTTTATTTGTTCATTTATAACTTAATTTTTTTCTTCAACAATTTTCAAAATCTTCAGCGTATTTCAATTATTTTCTCCTGTTAAAGTGGCGAGTTAAAGTAGCTTTAGCCTGCTTTCCGACGTCAATATTTCCTAAGCGTCTATCTTTTTCGATCCTTCAGAACCAAAAAGCCTCATTACATATTTAATTGTTTCACCCCGTGTTCCTCTGTGCACTCTTCAAACAACAGATCCCAATCCACAAACTTGTATAGGCCCCCTCATAGAACTGCTTTCTTCAAAAAATCCTTTACCTTGCGTGCTATTTCATTTTAGAATTCCTTACCCATCACCATTTGCACTACCTTCCTTCAAGCATCAATTATTTTTCCACCTCCACCAACTATCAATCTTCACATTTATATGTGTGTTCACCACTATTCTACAAAAAACTTCTTGACATACTGACGAACAACAATATAACACCTGACCATCAATTTGGATTCCGAGTCCAATATTTAACAATAGGGTGACGGACTACATTGCGACGGCACTAGAGCAGATGTAACAGGAGTATTTCTGGACGTCGCTCAAGCGTTCGATAGAGTCTGGGGCTTCTCTTCAAACTTAAGACGATATTTCCCCCTACCTATTATCTTATTCTTCAATACCTTCTTTATGAAAGATTTTTCTCTGTGTGCCAAGGCTCAGAACTTTCTACCATTAGACCGGCCTAAGCAGAGATCAGTACTAGCTCCACTGCTCAACATCTCTGTGTACACAAGATCTTCCAAAAAGCACCGAAACTCTGACAGCGATGTATGCAGACGATACAACAATTTTAACAAAACATCAAAATCTAGCACATGCCTCACAGACTTTACAACATCATCTAACAAAACTTCATGATTGGTACAAACTTTGGAAAATTCAACTTAACCACGAGACAAATCTCAACATATCACTTTTACTCTTCGACAAGAAACCTGTCCTCCAATATACCTCGACAATGTAGTAATTCCGAAGACAGACAAAATTCGATACCTTGGCCTGACATTAGACAGAAGAATGACATGGGGCCCACACATCAAGAAAAAACAAAAAACTCTAAACCAAAGACTAAAACTATTATACTCACTTATAATGTAAAACTTAGACATAAATTGAACACTTACACTTACTTACTCGGACACTTACGGGACAGTCAAGAAAACTCACAAACAAAAACTTCAAATTTTTCAGTCAAAAACTTTTAGGACTATCACCAAAGCTCCTTGGTATATCAGTAACATTACCTTACACACAAACCTCAATATGCCAACAATTAACGAACACATACGGACCCACTACAAACGATTTCACTACAAACGATTTCATAACTTATAGGGACATCCTAACACACTCATACAAGACATAGCGACAACCAACACCCGCAGAAGGTCGAAGAGGAGCTGGATGAGGGATCTCTTAGCCTAACCATCCACGATAATCACGACAGGAAGAGGTGCCGCTGGGTACTACCTTTTCTCATGCCTTTCATGCCACGATAACATGTTGTTTGTCAGCACATTCACTGGTTGTCTCATCAACAGGTGTGAATATAAAAAAATAAAGCCCAAAAAATGTGTGTGTTCATTTTATTTGTTTATTAATTCAATGTTATTAAGTTTATTGTTTGTTAATATAAATAGATGTACATAGATATCTAACTGAGATTTAAATGTCTATAATTATTGCATGCACTTTTCTTTTCTTTTATAATTTTATGATTTAATTGTTTGATAATTATCATTGCAAGCTAGACAAATGATATTAGCGCTATACATTTCAGTTTTTATAAGGGGAGTAAAAGTCCCATAATAAACTTTATTTTTATAAATATACTTTATTCTTTTCATGTTTTTATATTTAAAAAAAAAAAAGATTGGTTCAAATTATTAGTGATAGTAATCATATCGACTCAGGGGTTCATTGAAAATTATTTGAAAACCCCCCACAAATATTACTTTCTTCCTTTGGTTGAAGATTTAAAAAAGTAAAGCCAGACTATTTGCTTTGCCCACTTCAAAAGTATCCATTGAAGAGAATTCGCAAAACCATTATTTTTGTGTATCCAATGCCAGTACATTCTAAATTGCCCTTTATAAAGAGGTGTCCTTTATTGAGAAAGGTCCTTAGTCAGAGGTTTCATAATATAATTAATATAGCTCAACTTTGGCCTTTAATAGCAAGACAATATAAGACGCAAAATTATAAAAATATATTAAATAAATACAAATCATTATATTTCATTAGATCTAAAATTTCAATTAAAATATAAGTAACATTGTTTCATAAATTTATTTTTGCTCGATCATATTCTTGGTAATTTCAAAATTGATTTAAACATTACGTAATAATTTTCTTGCGATTAGTCAAAACTCAAAAATATATTTTATACAGTACAAAGTGAACAGCATATCATAACAATTCATAAAAATAAAAAAATAAAAATTAGTGACTATAACTTAGGTTGTATCATTTTAAATACCCTTTGTCTATAGTAGATGTAATAGTGCATTAGTTTAGTTATGTCCCGGATTAAATATACTTAGGTTAAATCCAGCACTATATCGACTCTTGACTTAGAAGCCGGTTCGAAGTTAGCAAATATCCGCTCAACGTTTCGCCTAAACTTCATTAATGCTGGCTTGGGGATGTTAGATCTGTTTTAATCTAGCGTTCTAGTCTGCTTTGATTATTTATTTTACCAGTTACATGGAATCTAACTACTATTTGAGTGCTTCGTAGGCAGGGGCGTAAATAGCTGGTGACAAGTTGTAAATGCAACGGGCTTCGGCCCAAAAGGGGTCTCGAATGGCTCCTTATAACAATAAAATACAACATCAAATTAAATTATACGTAATAATCAAATTAATAACTAACACTGTACTATTATGTAAAACTCACAGCCAGTCTTCAAATTTTAAGTAAGTAGCTGGCTGCCACGGACCTCAAAAATCATACCTACGCCACAGTTCGTAGGACTATTATATATTATAAATATTATTATATTCAATAATATACCAACGGTAGGATTATCTTCTGGGATCAAATCTAGGACCTATCCACACAAATCTATTAAACCTACCATAATGATGGAGATATTGGTGTACATAGATGTAATAAAAAAGAAAATGGCTGAATCAAATAATACTGCTTTAGTGAGTGCCAAAATTTACGTTAGTGTGTGTTTTATTTCTTCCCACTCTTACTTCACCCAAATCATCTTCTTATTTATTAAACCTCCAATGCCTGGGTGAGCGAATCCTCCAAGATCAACCTATTAGATTTTACTATGTTATTCCTTTTCCAAGACTTAGAAAAATAGTACGGTTTCATCAGGCAGAACAAGAAGAATTTTCAGTGGTTAGTTTTCTTGCAATATTGTTAAAAGCAGGAGAACTCAAGTGAAATCCAGCGAGCTAAACTACAAAAGATAATAAAACCAAAAGTTCAAGCACAAGGAAGGCTACATTCCATCAGATTTTGCACCGTGCGAGCCGGCTACAGGAGAATGTGCCACGACCAGCGTTAAAATTAGAAGTGACGTCATTGTAATGACGTCATCTCCACTCCTGTATTTAGTGGCGTTTGGTGTGAGGCCAGCTGTCACTACGATCACTTACTGTAATTACAGTACACGCTCCTATCTTAATCCTTTCCTTATTTCTCTTAGTATCCTTACCGCCAGATCTACAGTAGACTCCGCCAGAATGCCAGAATTATATGAAGTGGTTAGAATAAAAGTGATTCATCGCGTCCATCTATATTTCTAGCACTCAGGTGCCGATAGAAGTAATTAAGATATTAATTATCTATTTAAGTAAATGCCTCCATGGTTTAATGGTCAATGCCCCAGACTAAGAAACTATGGAACGAGGAGGTGGGTTATACCAATAGTCAAATCAACCAATGGTCTAGAACTTGGAGTCTCAGAAATAAATGATATGTACATAGTACATAAATAAATTTAAACGAAAAATTGACTGTTATTTGACAGAAATATTTTTTTTTAAATTCAAACTTCCCATTTTGGGTTAATAAAAATACGTTTGTTTTCTATCTTGAATATTTGAGTGATATTTTAAATAAAAGCCTCAATAATTCTGAGAATGGTGCAGGTTTTAGATTTATAGGATAGTTTTGGAGCTATTGGCTTTTGAATATTTACAAAATAAAGTAGGCAATTTGAGTGTTTTTAAGCATTGGTAATTAAAAAATAAAAAGTTAAAAAAAAATTTAAACCTGTTTTAGGCTATATTTATGTAACATAAATACCAAGTTTCACAGATTAAAAAAAAAATTATAATTTTTTTTTTTTGGTTGATTTTGTGTGGAAATACCCGCACATGAATTTGATTATTAATTTTAATTCTTGTACTGCAAAAAATACAATTATATCTCAATTATAACTTATTAATACAATTATAACTTTAGAGAATCCTGATTCTGCTACAGCTATATCAAACCTACCATTGCATTTGCCCCTCTTTCATATATCATCCTTGCACTTAGGCCGGAACGTAGGCACATTTCAAAGCAGTATATTACTAATTTTTTTACATTAAATTTTATTATTAGCGCTTTTGATTAAACTTTTCCTGACACCCCCATAGTTATAGGCAATGCCAAAGAATACCAGACTAATTTCAGCCAGGCTAAATAACGACACGGGCCCTTAAATAGGAACACTAAGATCTTCCAAGAATCCACTGAGGATCAAGTCAGCGTTGACCAAGAAATTTGCATAATTAATTGATGCCGATGCTTACCGAACCGAAAAAAAAAAATTGTCAATTGTAAAGTTATTCGTAGGTCACAAATTTTATTTTGCTTCAAGATTTCAAGCGACATACACTGTTTTATTTTGTTTTGTAATGGCCTTTGGTTTATTCCTCACCGAAGTATTATGAAATAAATTCGCTTTTCTTACGTCTGACTAATTTCATAGCTTCCTTCTCTAAGATCTTATGTGAGCCCATTTATCTCTGTGAAATTCAATTACAGAAACAAAATGTTCATAATAAATTATAATTTTTGAGTTGTAATGACAGACATCACAATAATTACTTAACACACAATAATTTACTGTTTTGATATGTGCCGACGTTTTCCTAGTCCGACCTTCATCTTGAGAAAAACAAGATATAAGAGTATTAGAAAAGGGAAGAATAAATATAATGGAGTATGAATAATTGTGTGATAAGAAATAGAATAAGAATGCAGTATGGAAGCCCAAGAAAATATTTATTATGTGCGTGAAATATGAAAACTATATGAATATATGAAACATGTAAAATTCAATATAATACATAAAAATATAAGCATAAAAAATAAAATAAATATATTTGAAAATAATAAAAATGTTAAAAATGAATATATGTTAGTTTATTCTATTATTTCATTTTTCATATTTCACATATACATACTTTCTTATATCTCTAAACCACACACTACTTAGTATTTTACGTAGGTTGTTTTTTCTACAATTTGTAGTTTCATACATACCCGTGTAATACAATTATATTTATTCTTCTCTTCTCTATTCTTCTTGTTTTGCTAAGCCCTGATGAAGCGATAAAAATTGGGCCGAAACGTCGGCACACATTAAAGCAGTATATTACAATACTGAGGGTTTAATTTATAAACGCACCCCAATCATATTTTCTTTTATTATAGTTTTAAGATTTGTTCCGAAAACCTACTTTTCATTTTTTCATTCATTTTTTTTTTCAACTAAGGAACCGAATTCGACCAAAACTACGGGAACAATTTAAAATAAAATATGAATATATAAATCAATAAACTTGTAACAAAGAACGAATATTAAGATTGCAAATTTTTACAAAATACTTTGGGATGATATTTCATTAAAATGAATTTACTTAAAATTCTTAAAATTTTTAGTATCTAATCTTTCAGTTTATCAAAGTAGGACGAAAGTAATTTCGGTCACCTCGACGGAATCATATTGTATGATATAGTTAATATTCAAATGTTTAATAATCGGAAAAAATTTAAAAATCAGGATTTGAAGAACAGCCGTATAAGACACTCTAAGGGGGAGAAACGTGTGAAGAAATTTCTTTATAACTAGCTCACTGATTATACAAGTTACTGAATAAATCAGACGTGTGACTGTGAGTCTAACATTCCACTGTCACCTTTGGCAAGGTTAGCGGGAAAATAAATAGTGTGATAATGAAAAATAATAATATTATCCTATTGCTTCCCGTCAATATATTCACAATCGTAATGTGCGAAGGGAACTCTAAAAACAAACACAGGAACACTCTTGGCAATGCCTAAGGACATAAAGGAGGCGCAGATGCTGCAATACCTCAATGATGCGCACCCACGCACCTCGAGAAAGGGTGACGCAAAGAATTAATACCATATGTTTATTTCAGATTGGATAGCTTCCTATATGGCTATATCAGATTTTATCATACCATGAAAATCGGATTCAAGTAGATACTAGTTGGTAATAAAAATTAAAAAAAGTAATTTTTAGCAATTCAATGTCAGGCAATATTAGTAGAATTAGAGATTTGATCAAATAATATGCTAATAAGAGTGAATTTTTATTTCTTTAAAATTTTGAAATATTATCCTAGAGTTCAAAGAAGAATAAATTGGAACAGTAGGCATTTTATAATATAAAAATGAAAATGCTCACATTTGAGCCTTTTTTTCCATTGTATTGTACATTAATATCTCTCACACTTCATGATGACCACTAAGCTAATGATGTTCTAATGGTACACTTTGAAATACTATTCGTCATTTTTTGGTACATACAGAATAATTTTATATGATCGTACCGCAGTATATGGTAGTAAAAAAAGATCGAGATGGATTGAAATAACAAAGATATAGATTTCTAACAGATAATTTAATAATAACCTTATCAACTACATATTATTTATTTATTTATTGCCACTATCCCTAAGGGTCATTGGCAAACTTATGACAAAAATATAAAGATATAAATGTAAGAGGGAATACGATTGAATAAGTAGAGAAGTAGTGAATATCTGCAATCAACAATATCTAAAAAAAAAATAAATTAAAGTACAAAAACGCTACAAATTATTACAATATAATTTATAATTTCCAAATAATTATATATCGTCAGTTCAATTATGAACTTATAGCATAATTATGAGAGTTGGAATTAAGGATTGTGTTCATTCACAAGGACTTTTGTAACAATCTAGTAAGTTGGCAGACGTGCATTTTTCATTTGAGGCCTATGTACATATTAATTTTATATGCCCGAACCTTTGCATGTCATATAGCCTTATAATTTACATTGAGTAAAACTATAGTTGTTGATCAAATATTAAATATTATTATTATTTATATAATGATAACACCAAAACCTTTTTCAGCGTTGTTCCTATCATTTTCGTATTTTTATAATATTTATGAAATATTAGAGACATCTATATGAGTTTATAAAAACACAGAATGTCAGTATGATTAACCCAGGAACGTTTTAAAGGTTATCTGCCCAATAATTTCCTTATACGCAGATCAGATCAAGGCATTGAGAATGCAAACAAAAAAGGTATTAGTTTATGTTTTCGGGAAAGAATTCCTGATGAAATATTATATTTATTTAAGTATTATGCAGTTTTTTGTTGTTAATATTTGAATAATTATTAGTTAAGGTTGGAGGAGGAAGGAGGAGGAGAAATGAGATAGCTACGAGCATAATGTTACACTTCTCTATTCCCTTTTGAAATCCCATCCGTTACTTTTTGAAATGCAAATGCTGGAACAGAAAATGCCAACGAGGTGGAGGTGAGAGGGGCTACTTTCGAAAGAGGAACAGAGGGCGATATGAATGTAGTAGGCGTGATGGTTCACTTTCGTTTCGGATTCGGCGTCCTCAGGCGCGGCCATATTTTAACAACATAAACATTAATTTCTCCCCGTAGGCAGCTGATCCAAGCGATAACTTTCTTTGTGTCTTTTCGAAAAATAATCACGTCCGCTATGGGCGGGTGGAGCATTCGAGACAAGGGTTTGCTTTCTAATGCCGTTATAGCCGGGCTAAATACCACAGAATCGATTGGTTGACATTTAAACGAGATTTAAAATTCGTAACTCGTTAGGAGGAAGACCTATTGGAACCGAAACATACCAAGTGGAATTTAGGTTCGAATTAGCTACGAAACCTACAACTAAAAAGTTTTTCTTTTCTAGATAAACTGTTTTTTTATTGAGAAAATAATAAAATCAGGAACACTAGACCTAACCCCTTTTAGACATCAATTTAGGTACAAGCGAATTTCCTTAAACACACCTACTCCCGGTATGTATGAGTCTTCCCCAGTAGGCTGACGGCCCTAACATAACCGGAGGGAGGGGGAATAATCGCTTGAAGAATCGCGGGCTATGTTGCTTTCTCCCCCGTAATATATAAAGGTATATAGATAATTTCTGTATAGCATTCTCCAGTATATGAAATATAATTCGAAATAAACTCATTTAATTTAGCTGCATGATAGATTTAATTATTCGTCTAATTTGTATGTAAAGAAAAATAGTGCAAACACATGGGGAAAATATGATTAAGATAAAATCGAATACATTAATTAAAATTATATAGAAGTTATAATTCACTAAATTTGTTGAAGCTATAAATAATATTAAATCTATTAATAAGAGGTAAGGCGGGAAGGGAGAAATAGTGCAAACACTTTCACATAAAGATTTTCTCCTTCACATCTTTATGTGAATGAGAAAAAAACAGAAAGAGAGCATCGTTAAAACAGAATGAAACAGCTACATTAAAAATAGGAGGAAATAGTAAAGAGAGGAACAACAGATGAAGAATAAAATAATAATGAAATGAAAATACATCATGCAAAATAAGAGAAAAAGGAGCAAGAAAAAAATGAGCCATTAGGTTAAACGCCGCTACCTAGTGGCGGGTTTATGAATGAGTAATATTTTATACGACAGAAATTTTTCTATCACTGATATAAAAACGCTGCAAATCCGTACAAAATGGTTTATTAATTATTATTGTTATTTGTTCATAAATTTATCATAATTATTAATAACTGTGAAATAAAGAAACCGACCCACAGGTTGCACGCAGGACCGAAGAAAAATTAATTAGTAGAAATTAAAGTGAACAAGAGAACATGTGCTGAAGGGAAAACGTATAAAAATTCACGTATATGGCTAAATAATGACCATCATTTTCTGTGTATTTAATATATTTGTTTCTAGCAAACTGCTTTTCTAGGCAAGTGGGGGTTCCAGAAACAGCATTCACTTAATTTGCTGATTTAATATACTCTGTATTTTCATCGGTTCCACAAGGAATGAACCGACCAATCAAACTGTATTTTAACTTAAAAGGCTAGAGACCACAGACCCCTGCTATGGCCACTACGTTGGGATATTATAAATACCAATTGAGATCTTTTCCAAGGGTGTCGCGTTTACCAATTTAATTAATTAACCTATAAAATGGCATACGGGGTAAATATATTAATAGATTTTGGCATAACATCTTACTTTATTTAAGAGGATTTTATTAATTAACTTGTTGGTTTAATAATTCACAACCTAAATAACTCTCATTATAAAAACCTATTTGCTTATTTAATGATATTATTATCGTGCCACATAATATTAGACAATAATGTACACATTGAATTAAGGGACTATCACTTATCTCATTGTTGCCTTCGCGTCTCGGGTACAGGCCGCTTCCCTGCTCGATGGTTTGGTCTTCTCTCCTCGCAGCGGTCTTCTTCTCTGCCTGCCAGACTCACGGACTCATGGACTGCTCAGCTGTACCCTCTCTCTGCTTCTACTCTTCGAACCTCATCCTTCCAACTTCCAGCAGCTCCTCTCTCTTCTGTATCTCCTCACCCGTTCTCCCTCCTTCCCTTTCTCCTTCTTGAAACGTCTATTTTCCATACATCTGGCCCCCACTCTCTTTTTGGGCCTTCTTATTGGAGGTCGAAGAATTTTGCATTGGGGACGTGTCCCTTTGCGTGACCTCGAGTCCTTTGAATTTTTATTCTATTGTCCCTTGTCTTTGGCGGCAGGTTATATTATAACTTGTCGACCGGGCCTATCTCTTAGTTCTATGGTGCTTTCACTCCGGCTTATCTTTATGACTGCTTGTCGGTAATCTCGAACTGGTCCCGGCTTTCTTAGGTAGAATACCCTTGCATGTATTTCTTTGTTCGAAAAGTAAATTTATTTATGTTAATACTGACTGAATCACGTGGCACCATTATTTAATTACTATTACCTAATCGAAAATATTTCCTTCCATCCCTGTATTCTCAATACATAGCAATATATATGTATTGTATATATATATATATATATATAATATATATATATATATATATATATATATATATATATATATACACACACACCCGCTATTTATATAAGACGCTTATACAAAGATTTCAAACAATTCAACAAGGACCATTGAGACTTATTACTCGAGCCCCATAAAATGTTAGTAACAAACTTTTAATTATTGAATCACACATGCTAATAATTCTTATTAACGGATAGATACGGACTCACTGCAAACTAGGAATCGACCGATATAGAAATTTTAGCCAATACCGATAATTGGCCGGAACCGATATTTCGCAGGACTATCGGTCGTTCGTTTCTTTATTTTGTGGTCACAGAACAGCAGGGAGTAACAGATAACAGCTACTAATCAGCAATAAGTTAGGGAGCTGTAGAGGGCTGTCTTCACCGTGTAGCGGCTCACTTCTGAAGCAATGTAGAGCATTGAGTAGATTACGAATATCATGATCCGCAAATCGAAATCAGAAACATTCTTTTGATTTTTGTCAATGTACACAATAAAAAAAGCAATTTTAGTTTTTAGTTTGTTTTTTTCAGGAAATATGCATTTTATAAAAAAATAGTTAAAATAGTTGTTCAACGTACAAAAAAGATCCAATTACATTTTAAGCTAAAACTCAAGATAACGGACTGACAGAGCGTAAACATTTTCGGTATTTCAAGATACCTACTACAGGAGTTGTTTTTTTCAGGAAATACGCATTGTATCAAATTTCAAATAAAAGTTGTTTAACTTACCTATAAAGGAAGGTGCAGTTAAATTTTAAATTTAAAATCGATTTAGGGTGATAAACGGAGTAGGGATGTTAGATTTTCACACCTGTGAAATTTTCGGTATTCCAAGAAAAAACTTACTACAAGAACGTTTACTTTATTTCCATAAATCTGCATTTTATAAAAAGATGTTTCAAACAAAAGTTATTTGATAATCAATAAGTTCAACTGATTTGAACCAAATGCATATGTCACAGCCACAAAAAATATCGATATTGTAGAAACCATATCTTAATTATGTCGTCCCAGAAATATCGATATTATAAAAACAATATCTCAATTATATCTGCACAGAGATATAATGTTGATATTTCTATGTACACAACAATAAACCAATAGCAGCAATGGCCACAAACTGAATTATTGAGAACACTCCAAGAGAAATGAAAAGAACCTGTATGAGAGATCCACGTGAGAAACCTCTTCAGTTTGACTAATGTCAATAAAGAATCATTAACTGGCGATTGAGAAGTATGGGAGGAAAACATTAAATTTAAAAGGCTGTCTAAACAAGTGTGCCATTAAGATACTTGAGTAAAAACGTAGTTATCATTAAACTTAGACTTAGTTCGAAAAATAATCCTTTCATAAAATTCTGGCTGTCATGTACTGAATCCGTTTCACAGTAATTTGAAAATTGGATTTAAAAAATCCACTACGCCATCAAGGCAGGCTTTAACAACAATTCCAAACCAATATTCGAGAAGCTGTCAGTATGCAAAAAACATATTACTCGCTAATGAAAATTTTCCGATCTATTGAAAAAGAAAAAAAAGAGAAGAATTCTGTACAAAAGAGTTGAAGGGAAAGTATACTTCATGTACGGGCATAACAGCCAAGGTTTTGTTCTTAAGACAATGGCAAATTAGAACAGAGTTGGAGGCACCCTCAACTTTAAAACAAATAGCTTTGTGCAAATAGGTGAAAGCCTGCCACTGTACCTGAGAATATTTTACACCTTTTGGGTAACAACTATGAAACATAGTTAATTTTTTGCCAATAATTTGTTTATTTTACAATTTATTTATAGCGTATTTTACCAGATACAAAAAGACGATTTTTTATTGTCTAAGTAGACAAAAATATTTTGAAACATTTCACTCTATTTTTCCGTGGTAATGAGACCTTTTGATGAACTTTTTTTAAAACTGACCGTCAGCTCGGAGTCTAATAAAGGTAATGCATGCAGTGAATTATGTACAAACATAAAAAATTAAATACCGGAAATACAAAAAAAATATACATAAAATGTTTACAATTAATAAAAATGTTACTTTAAATACATGCAAAAAATACAAATTTTGCTTTTCATATTAATTGTATCTTTCATGTTAATGGTAACAAAAGCATGGATATGTAAACTTCTCAGAGAGCAACAGATGCCTATATTTTTGTATTATTAATTATTTTTGAATTTTTATTGTCGTGTTTATTTATTCTAGTACGGATTTATAGTGTATTATCAAAATAAAAATAGTTTTTATAAAACCGAACAGAGGCTATTTCTACCACACACCCGCGGGGTTTTAGAAGAGTAGAATTACTTATAGTACTTATTTTTGGGCGGGAAAAAATGCATTTTACAGTTTAAATACATTTTATTTATTCAAAACATATTTTTTTTTTTTTTGCGAGTTTCACACAATACAATTAGCAGTTGAACGCTGCTCGGTGCGTTTTCAAGAGCGACGTCATCAACTCGCACTAAAAATTGTTTAAATGTACTCGCTTACAGTACTTCTGCCTTAAGTCAAAATCCAAAAATTCTATTTTCTATCTCTGATGGTGCATTTTCATCTTTATTCGATTACACTACATTTTTTGTCTATCCTTTGTTAATTTTAATCCATCCAACTACCTTCTCACTTCTCCATAATTCTTTCTTCCAGATAATAATCAACCCTTTCCTAATCTTTTACACAACTTCTAAATAATTGGAAAATTTATGGAACTAATCAAACATCAAAATTTGAACGCACTCTTATATAGTTCAACAGTACAGGAAAAATAAAAAATAATTGTATGATTCAGCAATAAAATATTAAATTAAAGTTGGTAGATTATGAATTAATAATGGATTAATAATTAACCTTTCAACTATAACAATATTGTAATAATAGAAATTAATTTAATTAGTTTTAATTTGGTTTCAAATTTCTTCTTTTTTGTGTCTAATCTAAAATTATTTTGTTCTTAAAATCATTATTAGGTTGCACTTTAAAAGCAGGTATGGTGATTGTTTTGGATTTAGGATTTTATTTTTTTTTACAAATTGATATATTTTGGGCTATCGTAGTTTCTAATTTTCTTGAAGTTCCTCCAATAAACATTGTATTATGATTTTACAATATTTATATAAAAATATTTTCTATATTATATAGGGTAAAATATTTCAATATTTATATTTCTATATTGTCTTTTATATTACAAAGCTATCAATATCAATATCAATCGTTGTACCAATATCAATAATATTAGAAACCTGTTTGCCATCTTATCCTAGAATAATAATAATTAGCGAATTATTTAAATTATAAAACAAATATATATTAATTTAAGATACATGTTCAAGCTAGGAGAAAATATTTATTCGTATGAGACAAAAGGAAGAGCGCGAGGGCGTTGAGATGGAAGAGAAGGGCCAAAGCTGTGGCTAAATCTAGAACATCCACCAGGAGCTAGCTGGCCCAGTTAGCTCCCTGGAACTCTAACTATAGAACTCTAGCTCTACCGCTCTAAGCTGTCAACACCACGTATCTGTCTCTACTATCATCCCTTGTAGTAAACACAGCCTAGTATAGATAGCGAGAATGAAGTTTCAGGCCCTAGACTTGATAGATAAAAAATGTATAGTAAAGAAGAAAATCAGTATACTTTGCGCATATTTAAATCTACCAAATTAAGAGTATTTAAAAAAATAAAAACATAATACATAGTACCTATCTTCCAAAAAATATTAGAACGTATTTATTAAACAGATCACTAAACTTGTAAATAAATTGCAAATCGTCTGATGGATAGCCAAAGATAATTCCTCACAACGTTTATGTTCGGTTCATAATTAGTGTTAGTAATATTTTTATTCTAACAACTCCTCTTTGCTTAGGTTCTTGACAGAAATTTAACAATATAGCTAAAAATATATAAAAATCTATAATATGAATAATATGATTCACAGATTGACCGAAAATATACTGAAGTCCATGGGCATTATCCACCATCACTTGCTAAATAGATATCGATTGTTATTATATTATTTTATTAATTTTTTCTACTCTTATTACATCAGCCTTATATTAATATAATTTTATTAAATAATGCAATAGTTTATTATTTCTAATTTATATTATTAATTCTTTTATAGTTTATAGCATTATCATTATTTCATTAAGTCTTAAAGCGGATGCGAGACTGTAAAATTCATCAACTACTAAGATAAACTTTTTAATTTTTGATTTTATATAAATTTTGTTACGTTACGAAATTATAAAGGATTGACTGGAAAAGAGAAATATAGAATTAATAAGAATGTAGTAGAGAGGATAAAATAGACAAAGACAGATACACACAAAAATAAGCACTGCAAATTATTACACTAAAAATAAAAAAATTATTTAAATTGAATTTTTTTTAAAGGATTTTTTTATATATAATGATTCCAAAACATTTTATTTTTTTCTTCTATCTTCATAAATAGCCTTATGAAACTTTTAATGACGGATGGTGATGCCGAGTTCTGAAGATCGCCCTAGGGTGACCACTGACATCGGTCAGAAAAAAAAAAAATCGGCCCGATAGTCTCGTAGAAAACGAACGGATGGATTGTTTTGGTTTATTTTTTTAATTTTATTTAATTTTTGGATTCTACGTATCTTGAAACGTAAAACCTCAAAATTTGGGGATGAATTATTTGTTTTTTTACTTGCTCAATTACAAAGACAGAAATAATAAACCAAATAAAAAAAGTGCATAAGGTAATATAGTTTAATGACAATAATAATAATCAGGAACAAGTAAAGTTAAATTGAAAAAAAAAAATGTATTTTTATTATGTCTTAAAATAGATTGCTAAGTATTCTGCGTGTATATAGCAACCTAACGTATTTGCACAGCATGGCTTTAAAATAACTTATATCTCTCTCAAATATGTTTTTATGATCATGTTCATAGTTATGTCATGCTTTAAAATAATACAATAATACTTACTAAAATAAAAAATTAACGATGGTTTGCGGATATACTAATCCGTTATTTTTCTACTGTTATTTATTTTTAGGAAATATTGTTAGCTAGGTTAGAGCAATCCCTAAATCTACGGCGTAATTATGCGAATTTCTATAGCCTTTATGTTCATCCTTATTTTTATGAAATATGGCATATAACAATAAAAATAAACTTTAAGTTACAAACATTTTAAATTGTAAAAGATATTACTTTTACCTTCGGTCATGATTGACAGTTATAGGCTCAAGCCTGCTTTACATAATTGCCCTCAGCTGATTGAGTAAACAAGGAATTCTTCGACTCAAGGCTATAACGGGGAGTTGTACTACGTTAGACTTCAACTGACATACAACCGTTGATTGACGGTTCTTCTAATGCTTATAAGCCGACACAACGGTTTTGTCTAGCCAGTATTAGTTTAGCAGGCCCATCAGTTTTAGAGATTTCTTCAAAGCGTGAAACGTTCGAAAAAGGCGGATGTCTATACTAAGAACAATGGTATTCCTTCTCTCATATAAAAAAATAAATTTATTATTATGGTCCTCAAAACAGGCACAAGAGAAACACAAGACAAGTTAAGTTGCGAATCATCCACTAACCACTTTGGTCTGCGCTGGTCTGGTTTTGTAGGCCGGTTCTAAAACTAGAAATTTAAGGTGGATTAAGATCAGTTTTTTAAAAACAGATTTTTAACACTTAAAACGCAAAATACGTATAAACATATTACAAACCTAAAAAATATTTTTATAATTTAAGACACAATTGTAATTTAAGATTTATCCTTATCATTAAATTATATGACGTGGATTATAAAAATTCGCATAGTTATACCGTTTCCTTAATGATTGTTATAATCTAGCTAACAATATTTCTTATAATAATTAACAGTTGAAAATTAACAGATTGGAGAATAGAAAACCTACTGAAATTGTTTATTGCAATGATTGTTGTTGCTGTAATGGGTATTACAATATTTAAATCATGATATAGTAACTATGAACATGGCCGTGAAAACATATTTTGAAGCCATTCTGGGCAAATGTATGAGGATGTTACTATATACACATTACAAATTACTAATTTCTAATTAATTACAAATTAATTATTACACTTGTTCTATTATTACACATGGTTCATTATTTTCAAATAGTTATATATCCAAAAATAATAATAATAATAATGAAAAATTATTTAGGATTGAATTGTTTTATTTTTTTTAAAGGTTTTACAATAATTATTCCAAAACAATTTATATTTTTCCTCAACAAATATAATGATACAAATATAATCATCTCTCTCTCTCTCTCAAACTATACATAATAATTTAAAAATAAACATGATTGTAATGGAGACGAATAGGCTTTTTGAAACATCAGCAAAAAGTTTTTCGTTTGTTTCAATGGCTAAAAAATGCTATAAATTATTATACTATGGTTTATTATTTACAAATGCCTAATTGAAGGATTGAATTTTTTTTTTTATGGTTTTGGTATTATGATTTTAAAATATTTATATATTTTTGTCTATCTTCATAAATTGTCGAGATATGGACTCTCTCTCCCTCCCCCCTTCTCTCTCTCTCTCTCTCTCTCTCTATATATATATATATATATATATATATATATATATATATATATATATATATATATAAAACAAAACAGCTATCATGCTTTTGCCATATCATTCATTTCCTAATCTTTTAACTTTCACATTGACAAAATATTTACGATTATCTTGTACTGTAAACCATCTCTTAATTAAGTCTTTTGGATTATATTTGAAGCAAAATTTATACTATAATTCAAAAATGAAAATATTAATATATCACTTGTTATAGGGTAAATTTCAGAAACAAGATATTAAACCAGTAAAATGTGCCTTGTAATAACATAGGAAAAATATCCTTAATTAAATAAATTAATTAAGCTTAGTTAAATTTTAATCCCAAAGACAATTGTCGACACTTCCTTATCCTTGATTTCCAAGCAAATCTATATTATCTTAATGAAAAAAAAAATTACGTTTTTATTTTTTCCGGTTTTAAATGCATTTCGCATTAATTAGAACGTGTCGAAATACGGCCCCAGATTATACCGAAAAAAGAAAGAAATTATTTTGATATAGTTTATTTAAAGAAATATGTCTATAATATTAATGATATTCTTTTAACTTAAACATTATCGCCGAACATTTTTTTCATACAGAATACCTTACACAAACTTATTACAAAATAATTAATGTTACGAATATAATTGTTATTTCAAAGTCACACCTCTGGATCCAATTAAACTCTTTTTACGGCAATATAATAAAAATAGTTTTGCAATAATTACGAGTTTTTTTATAATTAGAAGCAGGCTGAATGAAAAATGTTTCACAAGTAAAATAACTCACAGCCACAAATGTAGCTATAAATTTAAAAACAGGTTTGAATTTCAGTTCTGGCGTTTCACTACTGTCAACATACTGTCTCGCAACAACCATGAATATATTTTTTGGGGTTTGTAAATACCAGTTATAATTGTTTCATTTTTTTTCCTTAACATCCTTCGTCTCTTCATTTGTAATGTTTTTTAATGCTCATTTAATTTTCCTTCTACTGTAACCGTGTTACATTGTATGGACTTTCTGTTCTTAAGTATCGATTTTTAGTATTTATAAGTTATTTATACTCCTTCACCTTATATGGGGTTCACCTTATATATTTATATATATATTTGTATAAGCCTTACATAACTAAAAATAATAAATAAATTAATCTATTTCCTAACTTGATTTTTCCATCGTAGAGAAGCTGGGGTAAGATTTTATTAAATATTTCATCCCCCGATAGTTGCAAGCTATCGAAGACATTTTTATGATGTAAATTGATCTTTTCTTTAATTTTTAATATCTGTACCTCGTCAAGAATTTTGTTTATCTTTGTCTTCTGAAGTGTAGTTTCTTTTACAATTTTCCTAAGTATACCATTCTGAAACGATTACATGCGTTTATATGTTGTTTTTGCTAAATTCTTAAACATGGGCGCACCATAGAGTAGTGATGGCCTGATTATGCATTTAAAAGTCATCAATTTCAGCCGAAGAGAAAGGTTCCTTGAACCTAACAAGTGATCGAGACTATGTTTTAGCACGAACTGATTTTAGTTTTTTATCAAAGTGGGTCGAAAGTCCAGTGTCGGGCTAATTGTATGCCCAGATAAGTCAGTTTATTTGAGATATTGATTTTGCAACCATTCAGCTGAAATATGATTGGAAATTTCTTTTTGTCTTTTTGGAAGGAAAAGGTAATGCCCTTAGTTTTGTTTACATTAATATCAATACTTAGGCTTCCTAGTTCGTGAATAATATTATGGCATGGCACTTCGGCTTATTTTAGAGCCTTTTCAGCATTGAGGCTGCTGCTTGTGATAGCCATGTCATCAGCAAAAGCAGTTACGGTAGCTTTAGAGGTTAAAATAATTTAAAAATTATTAAAATTAATTTTATTATAAAATAAAATAAAATAATTTTATTATAATATTATAATATTAAAATTTATTAAAAATAATATTGGTGACATAATCGCTCCATGTGGAACACCACAAGGAAGAGGTATTTGTTTTGAATAGTTTTCACCAACATTTACCACTATTGAACGCTTATTGAGAAATTATTTCAAAATAGAATAAAGTTGCTTAGGACATTCTAGATCAATCAGACTAGGCTTTGCGAGACGGACTTTGAGCGATCCATTGATATCAATGACGTGGTGGTGTTCCGGTTGGAACTTTAAAAACTAATATTGACAATCTTCTAATATATGTAGGTGAGAAGAGAAACTACTATGATTTTTGGTAGTTGGGCTGACCGGGAGAAAGCCTACAGGTGAGGCGGGCTGGGATCGATAGACAACCTCTGTCATTGACATTGGCACTACACTGTCCCTTCGTCCTCTGGTAGGGATCGGGGAGTAGATATCTGTAGTAGTGAGGACCCTATCTTGTCTAAAGTAATAATATTATAAATCGAAAAATAATATATCATTGATACAACATCCATTCCTCATAAAAGATCAGTTTTGAATCGTTGGGGAGGACAGCCAAATCAAAATATCGAATAACAACTGTAAACGATGCGCTAAATTTTCAGAAGCGTTGTATAATTTAAGAGCCACGGGAACAGATCTCTCATCCAACTCTTTTTCAATATTAACTTGTTGTTTAGTCCGTGTAATTTCTCATTCAATCATTTGCGAGTATAAATGCATTTAACTGTTGTCATATGTAAGTCAATGCGTATGTGATTTAAGCTTATTAGTCCTATTTTCACCGAAAATAACAGATTTTTGAACAGTAACGAAGGTCATTTGAGGGGTGTGGGTTTCATTTTATATTCGTTTCATAACCCCTGGATCGCGGTTTTGGAGGATTCGAGGATGTCAGATATATATTTATTTCCTCCACTAGATTTGGGTCTTCTAGCGGATAAAACTCTCTTTGGATCAAATGAGCTGAAATTCGGCATGTATGATTCTTTTCGAGGCAGAACAATCTCAAAGAAGTGGAGTTAACGTTTTTTAGTCATAACTTCGGGCACTAAACGGTTTTCGCGGTTTTAAAGCTTATGCCCCTCCAAATTGAGTTAGAGGGTTGAAAATTTGTAGGTGAATTGAATTGGTGTCGGATAAGTGCCTTTCTGGGGGTCTCAATTTTATTCTCCCATCCCCGCCATTTTATATTTTCAATTTTGTATTTTGGTGAAAATACAATCGTTCCGCTGTCCTCTCTCTTTTTTTTCAAAGTGTCAAAGTTTAGATTTATATTTTCGTCGGATTATTTTCTACATTATATATAAAAATAAATTTCAAAAAATTAAATTTTCTCAGAATTACATTTCTTATTTTTATATGGAAAAGATAAAAAAATTATTTATTTTCCACTTGCCAAATTTTTAGTGCGATCATCTGTTAATCTAGAAATACACAATATACTATCCTTCCACATCAATACATTGCATTACACAATAGACTATATCTTCGCCAAAAGAGACATGTCCGAAACGTTTTGATTTGGGGTTATTTTATTTTTATGTAAATTTTAAGCACACCAATTAATTGTCAATGTTTTCTACTCGATAGTATAACACTCATAAAAAATACAAAAAATAGAAGGAAAAAGAAAAATATTAATTTCATTTATGTATTTGAATAAATCATCGAATCGTAACGCAAGTGAATTCCAAAAGATAAAAAAATTTAATAAAAATGTAAAATTATTTAGTTTAAAAAAAAATCTCAAAATCAGCAAAGAATGGAATAAAATATTTTAAAGGAAATTCTTTTCAAATTGATTTTTTTTTTTGTTAGATTTATTATTTTAATGTAACGAACAAGAAATTTTTTGTTCTTTATCATGTCGAAATCGAAGGTATAATGTTTTCAAATGAGTTCGTTTAATATGCTAATTGATAAAGAAAGAAAAAATCACTAATCACTATTAAAAACCTGTACCACTACTACCCGTGAAGGGTCTTGGGCTCAGTACTTGGGGTAAGGACCGTACTGTTTCTAAGCCAACGGTTGTGTAAGGAGGTGATTTGGCCGAGATCACGCTCAACCGCCAGGTTTTTCCCCCAATTAAGGGTACCCACTTTATAGAGGCTGGGTGAGCTCCAGGAGGGTCCCCCGATCCCACAGGGTCGATCCGCGACTGAATACATAATAAATAATTACCTGCCTCAAGCCGGTCTCGAACCCGGGACCTTGAGATTAGTAGCGCAGTGCCTAACCCACTAAGCTACCCCGCTCCCAATCACTATTAATAAAACATAAAATTTAACAAACTTTACAAAACATAGTTGTACAAAACATGCTCACACAAATCGTATTAGATATACAATAAAGATAACAGCTTTATTGAAAACCGTTGGATGCAATTGAAGATTTTTTTATTTTTAAATTTTACATCAAAGATGAAATGTTATATTTTTATAAATAAATTAGGTTTAAAACAACTAAGTTAATGAATTGGGCCATTCTCAAATTTACTGACTTTCGAAATAAGTAAGATAAGTGTTATACCAATGTTAAAGAATGCAAAATCTAACTTGATCTACGAATATTACGCTCTATTCGATTTTATAGATACTTTAAAAAATAATAAAATAAAAAAAAAGTTTTAAGTCACAAGAATTACGAAATAAAAAAAAAATGTATTAAGTTTTCCCAAATTTTTTTAAGTTCTTACCTAGCAGAACTAGTTGCCGTTGTGCCAATAATGAAAATATAATTTTTTGATTTTAAATATTTAGGTAGTATAAATTTTCGATATGCACTTCAGACACAATGTAACCCGCGCGAACTTTTGACAAGAAATTTTGTTACAAAATTTTTATTTTTAAACATTAAATAGCTCAAAATGTATTCTGCTTCGAGACCAACTGAATGCTGATTGAGAAGTTGAAAAAAAAAAAAAAAATCGAAAAAATGAAAAATACCGAGCTTCTAGAGACTTCAGGACAGCTGAAGTGACTGTTTATTAGATAATTTGATTACATGATTGTTCCAGAATACTAAAATAAAAATTATATTACGAAGTATTATATAAACAAACAATATTTACTGAATTTTTATCTTGTGAAGAAGAATTGACGATTATTAATTACTAATATACCTGATTTAAAAGTAATGAATTGCGACAAGAATGTAATATTTTATAAAAACTATTTTTTTTCTGTCAATTGCATAAAGATGTTAAACATCTCGGAATACTGCATTTGAAGTTATCACTAGACAAGAGACTAATAACTACTAAAGGTATTTGCTAAAGGCCTAGGAGAGGCTAGAGTAGGCTCAAGGTAAACGGGGTAGTGCATTCTACTCTGTTCACCAACTCTCTGCATAAAACATCATAGGACAAAAATACAAAAATGTCTATCATTCAATCTTGCTCTCTGGCTTTCCTAACTCTTATTTCGCATTTCCGTCATCCCTAAGCTCTCGTACACGGCATTCGAACATTTCGAAAACCGAAACAATATGATAAAAAAGTGATACAAAGTAGGTACTCTAAAAATATAAAATTATGGCCAGTGACTGTCGGTTGAAGGTAAAACGTATTTCACAACAGTTTTAGCGTTGCAAAACTTTTTTTTTTCTTTGTTGGTTACCATGTTTTTCGACCAAGTGGCTCAATCATAAATAAATTGTAAAGATAACAAGGCTTAGTCAACCCAATGCCAGCAATAACCATCCCTTCCACTGAACTCTATTGAATAATAAAAACATAAAATAATTTATTAAAAAAAAAATCTAGTCCGATGATAGGATGGTCTGATCCACCCTTGAGGAGCTCTCCAGGGAAAGCACGTAAGTAAAAAAAATAATAAACGTGATAATAATAATATTTGTTTCATTATTAACATAAATAAATATAGTTAAACGTCTTAAATTAAATTTTTTTATTTGAAATAAGTAATCAATTAATAATTTTTGGAATTGCTGTATTGGACTTTGTTTCCCCAAAGGAGATCCTCAATCCTTTTTTATTGTTAAAATTTTCAGTACATAAAATTCTATGCTGACTGAAAGTGTAAATCTGCCATTTTCAAGAGTATGAGTCCCGGTGAACTATTCAAAGCAACCGATTATTTGTTTATTTATTAATTGATTATTTCCTTTGAAAAAGTGTATAGAAATTATGAAGAAAACAAAACAGTCTGTGTGATCATCACTGCGCTCCAACCCCCTACTTAATCCTTATGTTGACTGCAGAGTCTCTCAGAGACTCTTGGTCTATTTTAAAGAGGTGGGAATGCATAATAAAATTGGATATCCTAATATGGAAATTTAGGCTGTTATACGCTCCCCATTTCAAAAAAATGTTTCTACAATTTTTCATGTGTTGTTCAATAAAAATCAAAAGATAAGCAATGTTTATTTTTCCTTATAACTTAGCTACCATATATTTTCAGCTAACATTATTTGAAAGAGGAAGTAACGCAATGAATGGTAAAAATGTGGTAAAATAAATAATAACTATATTAAAGTAACTAATATTAATATATAATATTAATATATATATATATATATATATATATATATATATATATATATATATATATATATATATGAATTTTGAGTAATAAACCAGCAGTAAAATACATATTAGATAATAATATTCGAAAGAAAAGTTGCTTTTTATGTATTTTTGGTTATGAAGTCTCTCAGACTCTGTAGTCCCTGACAATGAGAAAAAGTAGTAGCCAATGTAAGGATTAATGGACGCGGGGCAAGGGTTGAATGGTCTGCACAGTTCGCATCATAGTTTTCTGTGCCTAGCCAGATTTGGTTCGTCAAGGTTAGAAAACCAAAGTTATACTCGGTAGGAAACTCACTTTAATTTATAAGAAAAAAATAATTAAAAAAATACATACATATAAATATTAGGACATCAAATTTTTCAGCGTTTTTAAGTTTTCATAAATAAGAGATAATTAATAATTATTTAAGTTACTAACGTTCAATGTAATTTAATGATTTTCATAATTTGATGATTTCATTGTCAGAAATTACAATATGCAACATTTCTGTTGGAATAAAAAAATTAAGCATCAAGATTATATAGAAACAGATTGAATATTAACTGAAATAATAAAATTTTGATACAAGAAAGAAGAAATCCGTGTACTATTTTGTGACATACTTTGGAACCTGGAGCGTTCTTTCTAAAAAAACCTCTTCGGTATAAATGTCGCGTTTGACGAAGACGAATGTCAGGAATCGGAGGCTATCTTTCATCCAAGATATATACATGATACAGTGTATATGGAGGAAAATGCTGTATTGCACTTACGTATAATACAGAGATACATTATGGGATCAAAACACATTTGGCCAGAAGAAGAATAATTCGACTGAAGGATAAAGCAACTACGCAAAGCTGAATTATATGAGCATTAATAAATATAACTGAAGTAGTATAATAGCAGCGATTGAAATATTAATGGGGTTAAACAAAGATTGAATCAATAAAAAATAGCGCTGAACGGATTGGTAGACGATAAGAGTAGACCACGTTTTAATATAGATGGGAGAATATTTAAAAAGCGATCTAATAGATTATGGGTAATGTGCGAAATTGCGGTTTTTTTATATTAATGAGAAAATAATTAATATCAGGCTAAATTTAGGTGTTAAAAAAAATTGAAGCAGCTTTACAGTAAAGTTTTCGCCTGACTAAATAAGTAATAAGATGATGCCATATAGGATTATTGTTAATTACTAGGGACCTACAGTCAGTTATTGTATTTTCAAATTAATAAGATCAAACTAGTAGATCTCACAACATCCGTAGTTGTTGGTGCAATCTGTTTGTTGATAAGAATTACCGTTTAGTCATAATAGATTTTAAGTTATAAGATTTAACATTAAAATTTTTTTATGAAGTTCTAAGGAAACTAAAAGGAATTATGAAGCTCTCCAAAAATATTGGTACTTGATATTGATAAATCATGTACACGTTGCATGTAGGAAAGGAGCATAAGATACGATAATTCTTCATGAAAGTAAGCGATATCATTACTGTATCTGTTCCAAAAAAAAAAATAATAAAATCTGTATCCACGATGAATTTCTAAGACCACTTATTTCCTATAACAACCAAATAACTCGAAAATCATGTTTTTTGAGTTAACGTTACATGGAAAATTGCAAGGATGTGAGCTTTTTTATCAACTGTAAATCAACTGTAACATTTTTAACGTAAAGCTATGTTCCTCCATCTTACTAAAGACAAATTTTCAGACTCTTTTGGCATCATATTTAAACGCTCATAGCTCCGCTTCCACAAATGTACCATTTAACAGAGAAAATGTTCCGTTAGAGATTGAAAAAATAATTTTAAGCGAGTAAAGTTAACCAATTTTGATTGTAATCTGATGACATCACCGCTTACATGTTTTTAAATCAATAAAATATTGCGCATTTTCAATCAATCTGTCCAATTTTGAATTTCTTAAACATCATTTGAATCTGTACAATACAAAACCTCTTTCCGAATTTCATTTGGTATCATAGTTTCACAGAAATTAATACAGTATTTAAAACTTCAAATGCATCACCTGAAAAATCGGGAATTTCAAGTTATGACGTTGTTGAGTATATCAGTAAATGAGTGATATCGTTAGCAAGCATACATTTAGAAGAATATACAAAAACGCGCGTTACAAGAGCTGAATTAATGCGTGTAATTTGAAAGAATCCGAAACGATTAAAGGAACAATCCATTGATTAATTTCAGAGTGGTTTGAAATAAGAGGAATAAGTTTAAAACTATTTAACCTGAAATAGAAACACAAGGAAACCAGTAAATAATAATTTCTTTCATTAAAAGCGCTTTAAGGACAAAGATAATGGAATTCCCCTGGGTCAACAACTGCTAACAAAGCGATCGTATTATAAGGGCAATAATTCTATACTTCCTTAAGTTAGCTGTAATAAAGTTTCATTGTGACTTGTAATGGCGCCTTTACTAGCGAGCTATTGGAGCCTAGGATATCCTTCAATGTTACTGATTAGATAAAGCACAACTTAACAGCTCATCCAGGTCACCGAGGAACGTGTTTATGCATTTAATGTCTCTAAAAGAATAACGGCTATTGGTTGATGACTATCCCATACTTGTCACAAGAATAATTTTTTTTTTTTTTTTTTTTTTTTAATGAATTTATTTCGATATACCACAGTTAAAAAAAATTAACTGAATGATTAGTATGACTTGTCCAAAACTAGCAATTGCTTAAACCCTTATTCTTTGTTTACGCCTCGGAAGACCACCGAGAATCGACAGAGAAGGTTCGAGCGGATATAGAGTATATAATGAAGTAATCGGAAACGATCGGCCAATTCCTTTTTAACTGCTTTAAGCATAATTTTAAAAATGAATAAAAGATTGAAAATAAGTATTTTCTTGTCTTTCTGATTATATTCATAATGCAATGAATAAAGCCTTAAGAAGTATTTTTAAATTAAATCATCAGAAAAGCCCTTAATTCTCAAAGCGATTCCGTTAAAGTTTATGTGTATTCGTTTGAACTCATCCCGGATATCGTCATTACAGAGCAGAAGTAGCTCAACTCTTAAAAAATTTATTTTACAGAAGAGGGTTATTTTACTTTTTGTTTTATCGTCTCAAGATATGAATGTATAAACCATTTTTTTTTTTTACTTTCTAGATTAGGCCTAAACTTGGCAGAACATATTTGTGATTTAAAAAAATATCAAGATTGAAAGAACTGTTTGATGTGACTAACATTGACAAGTTTAGAGTTAATTGTAATAGATAGAGATAGGCTACTATAACCTAATATAACCTATAAACCTAAAACAGAAAAAGCCAAATTTGGAGTTAGTATGGTTCTGCTGAAGCGACGATAATACGCTCAATAAGGCTTCAGATGCGGCCTGAATAACCACCACTCTTGAGTGTTGCTTATTTGTATTCATCTAAATATTTATAAAATGGCTTTATTAATCGTCCCTATTACAATTAAATTAATAATTTTATCAGAAAGATATAAAAATCATGAAACTGGTTGAACATCCGTTTTTCAAAAAAAATTATTTTTTTTTTAAATATTTTTAAAAATTTAAAAAAGCAAGTATTGTTATTATTTTTTTTGTCTCTCTTCTAAAGCTGCGTTCACACGAAAGAGTTTTTCACTCTCGAGAGCAAAGCTCGCAAGTGTAAAAGGCTCTGAGATCCGAGGGCGAGCTCTTCGGCAGGCTCCCAAGCTCTCGGAGTTGTACCGGTCTTCTTAGCGATATGTGTGTGAGCGTGTGCGTGTATATAAATATATCATAACGGTACATATTTTATACCACATTAAATTTATCGGGTCTCTTGAAATTTACCGGATACCATGGGTCCAGCAAACCATCTCATGTGGTGGCCCTGTCTCTCGGAGAGCTCACCCTCGAACTCTGAGAGGCTTTTAAACTTGAGAGTTTTATTCTCCAGAGTTTATAACAGTCTCGAGAGCGAAAAACCCGCTCGTGCTAAAGCATCTTAATACCTACTACGTTCTGGTTCTTTCAAAGAAAAAAATAACAAATAATGGGCCCGTGTGTTATTAACATTTTAATGTCTATTCTGTAATTAGTTTTTTTAAGAAAATCAATGTATAAGTCTTAAAATGAAATTGTGTGTAAATGGAACATAGATGCAGATTAGAATTAATAGATACTTCCATGTGTTGGAAATTCCAAATAATAATTTTCAAAGTATCAGTTGGATGAAAATATAATAATAATTAATAAAAATAAATATTTTCCATATACAATTCAACTTGCACTGTAGCCATGAAGATCGGATGTATAGAGAAGCATTGGCTTGTACATTAAAAAAAACAAAAACACTACAACTTGTATATTTCAATGATTTTCATTATATTTTCATCTCACTGACCCCCAACACATTATTATTTTGTATAAAATTATTAATTTTTTATGAAATTAACAACAGAGAAAAGATATTTAACTAAATTAGACCCATGCAAATGAGAAGACATAAGAATAGAAATATGTCAAAGGACTATAAATTCGTAAACAATTCTTACAAATTACCAAGATATTTTTATAACTTTTCAGTTTTTAATCTTATCCTAATATCTCCTACCACCTTAAAATTTGTTATGATCATTATACAATAGAGGACCCTGATTTCAATATAATATGTCTAGTCCATACCGTGGCGAATATCCCGAGACCATCAACATCCCGGCACAGCTTCTCTTCAGCCTCCTCCACAAGCCCTAGCAAGTCAGTCGAGTTGTCTCTACCCTGAAACTGTCAGAGGAGAGTCAGCATCTGTTAGAGCTATAGTAAACCTTGTGCCATCCATCTGATGCACATCTTTACACAATCACTTCCAATGTCAGCCTTCCATGGGCTTTCCATTAGTATAAATTTACAAAACTGTCATAAAAATTGGTTATATATTCATCCAAAACAAATCTGAAACTGCATGATAACCAATAGAAAGAAAAAACGATGCTTTTTAGACTGAGGAATACTCATATTGGCTGATATAACAAAAAAAATGTACTGAATATTAATATTTTTTGTTTAGTATAAACAAATATACTGAATAAGGTTAAAATAACATGTGAAGAAACTATTGAGCATTCCAAAGAGATATTAATGTAAGGAATATTATAAGGGATAGATTGGGAAGGAAGGCCTAGGCCTATTCGTACGGTTTGTGGGTATATCGTCTATGACATAATAGTACTTATGACTATATACCGTCGAAAAATTTATCAGAACTTTCCCAATTATCCAAATCTGGTTTCATCCTTAAACAGCTCAGCTCATTCCTATAACCCTCCCCGAAGGTTCAAACGATAGAGGCCACAATATCTATTTTAAATGACAATTTGAGTCCCGGCTGTTGACCAGCTTCACTCAGGTAAGTGTTCTTGCGGCTTTAACGCTCTCATTCAGCCTCCACTAGCTTTTAGAATAGAATAGGAAAAAACATTTTTTATTCTGGGACAAAGTAACTTAAAAATAACACAGATCTTAAAAAATTAAAGATTATTTCTGGCCATAAGAACTGTTAGATAATAAATAAAAAACATTAAGTATACACATCTAGAAAATATATAAAAACAGAATGGGAAATGGTGCAACAATATTTTCACTTTCAAAAATAAACCAAAGAGAGAAAAAAAAAAGAGATCATCTAATAAGCAAAAAAACTTGACCACATAAAAAAACTTACATCTGTTATATAAAAATATTTTTAAAAATGCACATAATCATGCAGAAAAAAAATATAGAAAGCTATCAACAAAAACGCAGATGGGAAATAACCATCATTAAGAGTATATTATAGCATTGTAAAAATGAAATCGTAGATGAAAGTGATATGCAATATATGTTCATATTCATAAAACCGTGATTAATTGAGCCAGATCCAGATTTTGTACTAAAGATAGTTTTTCTATTATTTTTATTAGATTTCCCTTTTTTTACTAAAAACAAGATATAATTGGAGGAGAGAAAAAGTATGGATAAAGTTTAAATGAATGAAGACAAAATTTACAAGAATAAAAGAAAAAATTATATTTGTATTTTGATGTTTTGTTATACAATAATTATTTTATTAAAATCATTAATTAATCGTTCGAAAACACAAACAAACGTAAAATATTATGAGAGTGTAACGTGCATTGTTCCTGAGTAACAGATCACTTTAAAGTTGTCATATTTTTTAATTTATTACTTCTTTTTTTTTTATTTGTTGATATCCGCATGTCTAGTTAACGTGGAAAAGAGACTAGAAATTAAGATATTACTTATGCCCCTTAATTTTTGGTAATGAATAAAACGAATTATTTTCTATTTCAGTTTACTGGTTGTTATTTCTCAAAACATTTAGGAAGGATATTGGTGAATTCTATATTCTTAAATCAGAAAAAAAGTCCCATTATTTTGGAATAGGAAGATCCAATAAACATATGTTTTTAATTGGAGATCAAAAACAATGGGCTCTTTCTGGTTGACGAAGTCTAGCTCAAGTTAACTAATGATCTATTTTAGCCAGGTCTATGAATATTAAACCGAGTAGCGAACTTAATGCTTATAAAGTTCATAGTCCCTTGAAGGGTTGAGTGGGGCCTAAGGGAGCAAATATTTGGTATAATAATGCGTTTGGCTTCTGAGATGAGCCTTAGAATGAGGATTAAGATTTCATTAAGTTGTTTGATTTTCATTTATCTCAAGTAAACAGCTCCTAGGATTTAGAACTAACTTGGAATCGGTATTATGAGAGTTTTGTATATCCATAGATTCTTTTTTTTCTATCTTCAGCATAATTATCACCAGAGTATTACTTTCATCAAATAATTAGCGATCATTAAAAAAAAAAAAAAAAACGGAAACAATAGATTCAGTAAGATTATACCATTAATACGATTCATAATATTATAAAATATTACATACATTTAAAATATAACTTTTTTAATTTTTACCCAGAACATCGATTTGATATTTCTGGTTCCTCTGGATTCCTCTTGAAGATATTTTAACTACCCCTTTATTAAAAGATTTTTTTTTTATTTTAAAGTTGCAGCTCTTGAGTTTTAATTTTGGTAACATCAGGATCAAAGTTGAAATAAATTAAAACATTTTACGAATTTCGAACATCGATTTGGTACACAACTGTGAAAACAAATTAATAATAATTTAAAATCTTCCATTCAAATTTAGTAGGAAGTCCATATTATTATTTAGTGAAATAAGTTATGAATTATTATTTAGTGAAATAAGTTAACTATTGTGGTCCTTGCGCTACCTTGGTTTGGCAAGGTTCTAACTGCTCAAACCTTAATTTTAAGAAAGAGAGTTTGAAAATTCGAAGTGCTAAAACTTGCTGTGTATGTAGAAGAAAATAAAGGAGTTGGTTATGGAGGTTTCTCTTTGCTCAATAATTGGAGAATAATTTAATATTAATTTTTTTCTTCTTTTTTTTTTTTATGAGAAATTAGTAGGGTAGATAAATAGGAAGGTATCATTCATCAAATAGAAACGTAAAAACAGAAAATTTACATTTTTTATTCAACTGCGTCTCGCTGTGCGTTTTAAATTTTAAATTCAAATACAATAATAACCAATTAATTCAATTTTTTTAAAGACGTATCGTTCAACATCATATTATTATTATCAACATTAGCATTGATTATTTGAAATTTCAACTCGACATCTACAAAATATAATGGCATAAAGTGTATAACAGTAATAATATTACATTATATATCAATGAAATAATGAAAATATACAATAAAACGTTGCTGGTTTATTTTCATTCAGAATAATTGTTAAATAATTTATTATTATATTATAATTTATACGTTGTTTTTTTTTAGCTATTATTAAAGTTAATTTTTAACAATTATAAAAATAAGTTTGTAAAATATATATTGGGTTCTTTAAGGAAATTAAGCAGATTTAAAAAAATTAGATAAATAAAAAATAAATGGCCCATGAGGGGATCGAACCCGCGACCTTCGCGTTATTAGCACGACGCTCTAACCAACTGAGCTAATGGGCCAGTTGAAAAATTTGAGGAACCATTGCGCTTATAATGTATTACAGTTGGCAAATGTATCGAATATATAATAATATGTCAAATATATTAAAGTTATTAAAAATATATGTGAGTATATAAGTATGTGTGTGTTTATATGTGTATACATCCATAAAAAATTACAAATATATTAAAATTATCATTGCAACGGAATAAGGATGAAGTGAAAGAATCAAATAAACACTGCCATATACTCGTAAGATAATTAGTAAAATCAAAACAATAAAAAATAGAAATTTATTTAATGTTTCAATTTTAATGTTAGAAATTTAATTATTTGACTAGCAAAATGAGACAGGTGTGTTTGTGTGTGTTTGTATGTGTGGCGTATAAATTAAATTAATAAAAAGAAATAAATGAACACAAGTTACGATGTTATAAGTCCTGAAATTGTATCATGTAAATTTTTTTTAACTTACAACCAAATGATTTATAAGGTAGATACGTACATTAAGCAGTATGTAAAGCAACCCGATATTTGTGGGCAGCACCACTCCATAAATAATACTTTTCTCTCTCATTAATATTTCAAAAATAACTTTTATAGACCGAAGAAATTGTTAAAATATCGAAATAAATTTTGAGTTGTTGATATTTCCTGGAATGTCGGGATAGGTAGAAACCTATTATATAGAAACCTAATTTCATGCGTGAGTGGAAATAAATAAAAAATTTAATTTTAATATCCGTAGACTTCTGTCTTTTAACGAATTTTTAATGATGGATAAGAACAAAAACGAAGAATAAATTATTTCCTCTATCAAGAGGACCCATAGTTGACAAACAGATGGAGAATGATATGAAGAAGAGGTAGCCCTTGGAAATTTGGAAGTGGGGAAGACCTGGAAATGCCATTGTCAGGGTCTTGGGTTACGTTTGGCAACCGGTTGGCCTAAGGGAAGAGCAAAATAGTCGGTTGCCCTCATTGGAATAGAGCCACGCTCACTCCGTCTTGTCACTATATAATGTAGTGCAACTTATTTAACTAGCACCTCTTAGTAGTTAATTATATTCTACATCAAAGCAGAAAAAATTACAACAGAAAAATATAGAATAAAAAAAAAAGTTAAAAAAAACTGCAAATTATTACACAATGGTTAATTATTACGAAATAGTAATATATCAAAAATATCTGCTGTGTCCACTCAGACGACTCTTCATATCTCTTAGGGTTAAAGTCCAATGCAAAATAGGTTTGTTATATCTTTGTTAATAGTAGGTCGAAGAAATTGTTTTATTATTATTATTATGTTTAGCTTTGTAGATTAAATAGATTAAATTACCTTTCGAATGAGCATCTACAATGTTACTGGAGATGAATAATTTTTGAGTTATCAAAAAACTAAACAAAGATGAACTGGCTTATATGGGAAAATGTGCATAATACATTACAAAGCATGTTTAAAAAATTCAATACGCTATATCTCTGCTAATACTGGCCCGATTTTGATGATATTGTTTTTTTTTTTGAAAGGTATGTTAATTTTTTTTTTCTTTGTCGAGCACATAATAAAATAATAAACCAAAAATATTCATATAAGGACTATTCATTTTTAAGGACTTTGATAAAATGATTCAAATTCACTTTATATTTTTCTTCTATTTTCATAAATGGTATAAATTCTAGAATCGCTCACCATTTTAAATGAAATGGCGGATGATAATCTCGAGTTCCGAGGATCATTCTGGGATTGTCTGTGACTCTGGTGCCAAATCTCAAAAAAATCGGCCCAGTAGTCGCGGAGAAAAGCCGCGGATGGCGAACGGTCGGATTCTTTAAATTCGGGATTCTACTCATCTCAAAACGTAGAACCTATAATTTTGAGGGAGGTTTAATCATATTTTTTTCTTAATTATAGCTATATTTTTTCTTGGTCTATTATAAAGGTTCATTATTGAAAATAATAAACTTAAATGATATTATTATTTATTTTATTTATTTATTCTTGGCGCTACGGTCCAGCATGAACCAGGGCCTCTGTTTTTACCCTCCTCCATTCTCTCCTATGCCGGGCAAGCATCCGCCTTCTTCTGATTCCCAGTCTCTTCAGCATGTCCTCCACCTCATCCAACCACCTCAGGCGTGGTCTGCAATTATTATATATAATGATAATAACAATTTTTAAAAAATTATGAAGGACCAATTTAAACAAAAATTATACTATTACAGACGCAGCTGAAATAATAAATAATCACGAACCCATTGTCCGAAAAAAAGAAAATCATTCGACAAATGAAATTCCCGAAATCGCGAACCATAATTACAAAATTAACACCCAATAAGCATCTGTTGTCCTCCAAGAAAATTAGGAAAACTTCTATTAAGAGAAATCCTATTTCACGACATAATACGAGACTACCGTTTTTAGCTTGGCCAACATAGCAGGAAATTTAACAGCTTCCGTTTATATAAGCATGTAAACCATTCTTTTGAGGCAAAGAAGTCATTTTAAAAACATCACGAACTTTATATAAATCGAAATAATTGGCCATTCATGAAATAATCACCATTGTATGAATCCGATGTGAATAAAAATTATAAACTTTTCAAGAAATTTGGGGTTCCAAGATCGTTCTTTAAGTTGTATGTATGAACAACATGCTATTTTATATATTAATAACTGAAAAATGCTTCGAAGGACAAAAAAAATAAAACATTTTAGGTACTACTTCTGCATAACTATTGAATGAACTGCGTCATTATGTAAATGTTTTTTTATTTAATATTCTAAGGTTCTGAATCAAGATTGTCTTAATTTAACTTTTTAAACAATAGAGAAAGATTTTAAACTAAGCTGGCAGATTTTGGAGAACTAGATTGAGAAGGCTGTTGCGAAAATTAAGACAGGAAAAGTAGCAGGAGCGGAGAGCTGGATTCTATCTTAGCTGGAGGGCTACCAAGAACCTTCTATATCAATCATATGGAACGAATAGGGAGACGCAGAGGGAAGACCATAGGAGAAATGAGGAACCTCGCCAGGGACAGAGAAGCATGGCACAACTGGCTGGAAGCACCTCCACTCTGAAAGGCAATTGGGCGGAAGAAAAAGAAGAAGGTTCTGAATCAAGATATTCTTAACTTAACTTTTTACACTCTAATGAACTACAGCTGAAATATGTTCATCAGTACTTAATTATCCGTTATGACGTCACTGGAAATGATCTTCATAGCGTTGGGCAACCATTCTGCTCCATCAATTAATCGAAAAGGGAATTACCAATTCAGTTTTCTTTGTGAAAATTAAGAAATTATTTGGTGTAAATATTGCTATCAATGAACTTGGCTTTGAAATTTGATTTGCCCAACGCGTTCATCATCAAAAGATTTTCGTATGGCAATTATTAATCATTGATATTGTATTATTAATTCTAATATATTCACAAAAGAAAATAATAACATTTTATCCTAATAAAAAATGATAGATAGATTGATATTAATTACATTTTTTATGCTGCTTCATATGATTTGAAAATCCAGCAGTATCAAAAAGATCTAGTAAGCGGTGAATCAAGTCATGTGTAATCGAAATGATGTGGTGTATAAAGTTTATTAATAAATAAAATTTAACAGCTCCCGACTATAATTGCCATGATTATGGCTAACCTGTTGATCTTGAGCTAACAAGCAATCGTGTCGGGTGCAAACAAACAACTCCACTGATGTTATTTTTTGTAATAGAGTAAAAATTGCACACGAGAAATCCTTATTTCATAAGAACAATCTATTTTCTTTTTTCAATTCCTCAAAATGGATCAGAATATTTTGTTAAATTAATTATCACTGCTATAGTTACCCTACACCCTTATAACATTGTGCTGATCAACGTGGAGACGAATTAATTTTTATTTCCAAGAACGTGGAAATCCACTCAACACACATTACTATAGGACGAAATATAATAATCAGGATAATTCAGTGTTCATTTCATTAAATTGGATATGCTACTGATTCCGGTATACTTCATTATTGAAAGAGGAAATTTTAAACTTAAGAAGAATGCACAGTTGCATGAATTCTCTATTTTTTTTTTCAAGTGCTTAAATATTGCTCAAAACATCCTAATCGCTGCGTTCGTTAGTGAAAAAAATTAAGTCTTAAATTCTTGGTCAAATTTCGAAGCCAATAGATTAAGACAGGTCAAATAGCAACAATATATGCATATCTTTTCGGTCAGAATAAGAGAAATATAGATATACAACATTATATACATATATTGTAACACCCCATGCTAAAAATAGCTAGTTATGGAGAGGAAAGAGGTATGATTTATATTGTTATAATTTTAATTTATTTTTCAAATCAGCTAATGCAGTACATGGTTGAGGATATCAGATTTTAAATCCAATTTAAAATTGGGACGACATGCATATTTTGTTGTCACTTGACCGGTCTTAATCCATAGGCTTCGACACTAGACGATGGATTTAAGACTTAATTTTAAACTAACAAACGCAAAGATGGGAATGTTTTGATCTATATTTAAGCATTCGAAGAAAAAAAAATGGCGAATTCATGAGACTGTGCGTTCTTCTCAGAAAAACTTAACAATTTAGAATTTCCTCTTTCCATAATGGAATATGCCGGAGTCAGTAATGTGCCAAATTTAAGGAAACACTCGAACGATTGTCCTCCTGATTCATATATTACGTCCTGTAGTAATGTGTTTTGAGTGGGTATCCACGTTCTTGAAAATAAATATTAATGTCAATACGTAACCATTCGTCTCTACGTTGATCAGCACAAAGTTGTAAGGAACCTATAGAAGTGATAATAATGTTCTGATCCATTTTGAGGAAGTTAAAAAAAAAAATAGATTCCTTTTATGAAAAAAGGAATTTCTCTTGGGCTATTTTATATTCTTTTACAAAAAATAACATCAGGGGAGTTGTTTGTTTACACCCCACACGATTACTTTTTAGTTCAAGATCAACAGGTTAGCGATAAATATGACAACTACAGCCGAGAGCTGTAAAATTTTATATAAAAACAAATACAAACTTTTTACACCATATTTCGATTCCACATGATTTGATTCACCGCTAATTCACCATCTTTTCGATGGTGTTGGCTTTCCAAATCATTTGAAGCAGCACAGGACAATTTATCGGTTTCCTAGAGAAGAACTAAAAGAGAAGCCTTCCACTCAAGAGCCTTAATTGACCGAAGTCACTTTATTTGTTATCATATTTTCAACGAATCCGAAATATCGATGTCTAACCTGCATCACAACTGCATATGAGATTTCTATCAAAATTTAATACATCTAGTTCTCAAAAACAAAGATTTTTTTTGCAAATCAATAATCTACACCTAAAAATTATTCAGTCTACTTCAAATCTTAAATTTTCCTCTGTCAAATAGGTGTTACAAAGCCACATTTTCAATAAAAAATTTGCCTTATCTCCATGAGATGCCCCATAATAATATATTTGTAATAACTTTCCAAAAAAAGATATATTGACTTTTGGTGTAAAACTCCTCATATGCACTAAAATAATCTTCGAAATATATCGAAATAAACAATTAAAATATTCAATTTGTTTTCCTTATGTACCCGATAGAAAAACCCGAAACAATTGAGGGCGGGATAGCTCAGTGGTAAAGCATTGTGCTTCCAATATGTATGGTCCCGAGTTGCAGGCCGGCTGTGACAAAAATTATTTATTATATTATCATATGTGGATCGACCCTGTGGGGTCAAAAATCTGGCGGTTGAGCGCCATCTCAGCCAAATAACCTTGCACAACCGTTGGCTTAGAAACTGTACCAGGTGCCAAGTAAAGTGGTATAGATTTTTTTTTTGGGGAGGAGGGAGGACTAATTTTTTTCACACCTTTCACTATACAATAATGTATTGATTTACGTATTTATTAAACATTTCGTTAGTATGTCTTAACAAATATTCAATCCAACCAACCAAGTGCCAATTTAACAAAAAAAAAACTCGAAAAAACAAAATCTCATTTTTTTTAGTAATTATACAAAAATAATAACGCTGGGGTTGTAGATCACGGCGCATAGGTAGACGGTACAGGCACGACTTGGAGACCTTGCGCGGGACATCCACAACTCCACTGCAACTTAATAAAGATGCCAAGGACTGAGTTAACTTATTACTATGACCTCTATCCAACCCGAGGACTATATTATACTATAGCAATTACTGAGGGTCATTAACTCTTTTATTAGTGTCATTGAAATACTCGATAGATTTTATAGTCAATTCGAATCTTAAAAGAGTTAACGCAGCCTACTTAAGTTTTAATGGATACATTCAAGGTAGTGAAAAAAGCCGTTGATTTGTAGTTCTGGAAAACGAGCGGTAAATTGCAACTAAAATCAAAACGTATAATATGTGAATAAGGCTTTGGCTTAATTTAATCTTCAACGTATTGGGCTCGTAAATATGCAGAAAGAGATAATTTTATACGATCAATTTTAAGAAATATTAGTTAATCGTATGTTTGAAACGGGAAATCCGTCTTATTTTATAATTAATTATAACCGTGATGTGTCAAGATAAATTAATCATGATTTTTTATTCTGTAAAGTTGTATATCTACTTATAGGGCAGTAGATATACAAATAAGATTTTTCTTATGCAGATATGAGCAATAATGTTACATATTTGGCAAATACTGATGTAAAAGTGGCAGATAAAGATTACTTGCAAATGGGCAAGTTTAAGCCCGAAACGGGAAATCCGTCTTATTTTATAATTAATTATAACCGTGATGTGTCAAGATAAATTAATCATGATTTTTTATTCTGTAAAGTTGTATATCTACTTATAGGGCAGTAGATATACAAATAAGATTTTTCTTATGCAGATATGAGCAATAATGTTACATATTTGGCAAATACTGATGTAAAAGTGGCAGATAAAGATTACTTGCAAATGGGCAAGTTTAAGCCCGAAACGGGAAATCCGTCTTATTTTATAATTAATTATAACCGTGATGTGTCAAGATAAATTAATCATGATTTTTTATTCTGTAAAGTTGTATTAAACCTTAAACGTTAAATCCAAACCTTCAGCTGGTAAAAGCTACCCTTTACGGAGCCTGAAGCCTAAACACTCATATATCAGAAATCAGTCACGAAAGTTCGCTAAGGTGAAGTATAATGAGTTGTAAAGATATTAGCTCCAACCTATTGTTAAACTTGTGTCTTTAAACTTATGCAGTACAGGTGTATCAGTTTTTATCTTTCAGTAGGATTTTTTTTCCTTCCGTAAGAGGAACCTACATAAGCTGATCTTCAAAATACCTTGTGATTTACATTTCTGCTTGACAGTTTTCTAGTTTTTTAAGCGCTTGTCTGCAATCTCACAGCAAAACATGACAGTAGGGGCAAGTGCAGACTGTTTTTGTGACAACTGTGTGTGGCTTAATTACCCTTACTGCCATGTTTTGTCGAGGTAACTACAGACTAGCGAATTAAAACAATTTTTTTTCTTAATAACTTTATTAAACCGAACTATTTTACACTTGTCCCCATACCAAATGAGAGAAAGATGATATATCATGATAAAAGCCAAAAATGTGAAAATTGCTGGAGTATTTTTTTTTTTTTTCTGGGTGAAGAGTAACCAAAAAACATTACAGTTCAACAATATACTAAATAACAAAAACTGTAAAAGTCGATCAAGGGCGGTTTTTATTTAATGGAATATCGTCCAACTTATATTTTACTATGATCACAATTACGCTCTGGAGATTTTTAGGATGACTAAACAGAATTAAAAAAAATTAGTTGAGAAACATACCTGAGAGTTGGTTAAAGTATTTTAGAATACAGACACCCAATAATTTGGTCGA
Source organism: Rhaphigaster nebulosa (assembly GCA_948150685.1). Taxonomy (NCBI): domain Eukaryota; kingdom Metazoa; phylum Arthropoda; class Insecta; order Hemiptera; family Pentatomidae; genus Rhaphigaster; species Rhaphigaster nebulosa. The sequence goes on along the minus strand of OX411310.1, from coordinate 107,349,352 downwards.
TTCGAAAACAGAAGAAACTGAGATTTAAATGTAAGAACATAAATTTAACCGTTTCTATTTACGATGTCTGGAGAGCACTTAATCACGAATATAGGACATTAAGTTAAAATACTACATCGTGATTTACAACAAAGAGGCTGTAATGTAATTAAGGGCTGTCAATATAACCTATCTCAAACAGAAAAGTATTTTCTTGGCAACGAATGCTATTAGAAAAATTAAAGTTTATCCCAGGGTGATTCCTTAGCAGGAAGCGTGCGTGTAGGTGAGATTTAGTGCACACCTTTCCTTATTAGAAACGCTTCAAAGTTTGCGTATTGGTTTATAACTGATTACGGTTTTCTAATGGGGTTCAGAGTGACCTCAATGCTGTTCTTAGTAATCTCCGCAGAGAAATTAAACACCTACTATATATTTTTGAATAAATATTGAATAACGATACAATACTCAAGGGTAACAAGTATCAGGGCTCTAAGTTTCCAAGTATGCCCTATGAGGAAAGTGAAAAAAATAAAAATAAATTAATAAACAAAAAATATATGTTTAAAGATAAAAATAATTTAAAAATAGATACATCATAATAGATAGATATATTGAATAATAAAAAAATAAGTAAACAGCTAAAATAGGGAAAATTTAAATAAATAAAAATAAAATAAATCAACTTCAATACCTTCATACCTAAAAACATTATTTACATTCTGCCCTAGGGAGCTCCGAACCAAGCTTTACTCTTCATATGTGGAGGGCAAAGCAGGACTCCAGGAGATCACAGCGCTCCTCTCCCAGTCGCGTCACTGGTATTGAAAGGCAGTGGAGACTGAGTGAGGGCATTGGAGCCACAGACGCTTAGAACTTGGTTGGAAAAGCTGGCTATTGCCAGAATTCCAATAACAATTTATTAATCTAACATATTTATGTTACCACCATAGCCTTCAAATTCATCCGTGGTTTTAAAAAAGTTCTGAGTGAATTTTAGGGCTTAAAATCAATCATGATTTATTAGTTAAACACAGCAGCTATTCGACATTTGATCCTCTATGCTCCGTAAGTAAGGTGGAATACGGTTGCTCTATGTAAACCTAAACTATAACAAGGGTTACGAAAGCTGGCTTGTGTGAAACATGATTCAAGTCTCAACATCATACCTTGAGGTTGAAGCACAACCTCGGAAGACAGTAAGGATATTGTGAAAATGATTTAAAGAAATAACATTCTGACTATTATAGACAGATTAATAAACTGTATTAAACGTTTCAGGAAGTTAATATGGGGACTTATCGTTACGCTAAACATACCTCAATAATGGGATCAGATAATATTCTGGTAAGGATTCAGTTCAGCAGCTGGACTTCAAACAGTTCCCTTCAGTTCACCAGACTGAGTTTCTGATAATTGACATATTGAAATGGAAAAGTATGTTGCGTAAAAATAAAATTTTACATCAATAGAAAAGATGCATAGAATAATTTAAAAATATATTTTGAATAGGAAATGTATATTAATATTTAATTGACCGAGCGTAAGCGAGGCTCTGTTTCAACTGGATCCTGGCATTTCATTTGTTTATCTGTCTGTTACGCGTTTATCACCAAACACTTCGTTCGATTTTCTTTAAAGTCAGGGAAAACGATGCATATGTAAGGATTTTAATTCTTATTTTCCGCTCCAAGATGGCGGTAGTTTTAATAGTCCCGTATCATCGGAAGTATGGTTGTTTCGCCGTCACGATCAAAAGCGTAGTTCGTTTTTCTTCTAACTTGACAAGAATATTCCTTGAAGTCAATTAAAAGACGAGTACAAGATTTTTCTTTCTTTTTTTTTCTCAGTGGTAAAGGGAAAACGAAATCAGATAATTCCAATAATTGTGGGGAGATTAAATTATATTTTGACTGAAAAAAAAATAAAGTGTGAGGAGCAACACGACCTGATCTCCGTCACTAAAATCATATTTTAAATGATCTAACATAACAACTAAAATTGAAAATAATGGGATGGGAGAAAAAAGTTGAAACCCGCAAAATTAATTTACGTACAAACTTTCAATCCTACGTAATACAATTTGGAGGAGCGAAAAACCGATCAATATCGTAATAATGGCCGAAATTTTAAATGAAAATTTATATGGCATTGTTCTGCCGAGAAAACAACGCCACATACAGAAATTCAGCTCATTTGATTCAAAGGGCGCCGCTGGAAATCCCTAAATATGGCGGCATAAATACACATACATCGGACATTCTCGAACCCCACCTAATCGTGTTTTAGAGATTATGAAACTGATTTAAAATGAAAAATACCCCTCTGATGACCTTCGATACGGTGCAAAATTCTATTATTTCGGAGAAAATAAAACTAAAAATTGACCTATAGTATAATGGGTTCTGTGATTATTTAATAGCACAAACTCGAATCTTGTCGAATTTTGGCGATTTTTCGACATTGAGATTTGCAATTATATTACTGTTGTCGATATTACTTATGAACTGAAACGAAAGAGGTTTATGAAAAGTCATAATTTAAGTAAATTTTCGTTGTGACTGGAATAAACAGATGCAAAATAAACTTAATATTCCAGAACTGGGACGATATTCATTGATAATTAAAGATTCAAAAATACACATTGAGATTCGAGTTTGAACAAATTATGGTATTCGGTATCCCTGGAAATAATGTAGGCTTTTCAATCAGTGACATTGGCTAATTATTTAATAAAAGCTGCAATAAAGAGCAGATTTTAGATTTGTTTGCGAGGTCTGCAGTTCAAAGAACTACTAGATTAGTTACTGAGCAAAGAGATACTTGCAGTTAATAATCAACCTTCTGGCAAATTTTATTATGTGATAAGATTTATTTTAATTATTATTATTTTTATCAAATAACATTAGGATTAATAATGTATTTTTCAAGAGAAAATGGTCTAAGAAGGGGGTTACTTCCTTGAAACGTTAAATATATAGTATGTTAAAGATAATAAAGGATTGGAAATGGAAGTTTCTCTTTGGTCAATAATTTAATATTCATTATTTTATTTGGTAAAAACCAAATTTGACATTGAATAAGAACCAAATAAATATTTTAGCAACTCTACCCGTCCCATATTCAAATGGGAGGGCTGGGAACCGATTTTCCAAATAATGCTCATAATCACAAACCAACAACAAATATGTATAATATGTTTTATAAAAATCTACAAAGTCGTTCTAAACTTCCGTAGACCAACCAACCACCCTAAACAAGAAAAATGATTTACCCCCGTGGAATTATTACTATGCCAACAAGAAGCAAGTGTACCAAGCTCCACCAAAATAGACCTGCTTATTATTCACTTTATGCTGACGAACATCCCAAAAGTAGATCGCTCATTACAAGAACAAAAACATCGATATAAATCTTATTGAGAATTTCAAATATATCGAAATAGTAGTTCGATATTTCGATGTATCGGGCATCGATGGTTTTAATCTTTTTAATGAAGGTTTTTACATTGAATCGATGGATAGGGCAATATAAATTAACAGGTCTTAGATTTGTAATAGCTTCAATAGCAACAATTAAATATTAACAAATAGCTTATCACAATAAACTGTATTAATTTATTAACATTTGTCAATAAAAAAAGATACATTAAATACCAGGAACGTAAGAAAACGGAAGGAAAAAAACCGGAAGAAAACTATTATTGAACGAATTACTAAAAACTTATCAAAGTACATATTAACATTTATTATTAAAAAGACTCGTTAATAACAACTAGAGAAAAATGAATTAAATTACTTAACATAAAAAAAATTAAAAAGAGAAGGAACAAAATTACTATTGAATTAATAATTAATTGTATTTATGTTTTGTTTATTTAATTCTTTTAAAAAATATATAGAGATTTCCTATAAAAGGGGTTTAAAAATTTAAAAATATTGAGACGCGATATATTGAAATATCGATATTCTTTTCGATATATTCAAAACTATCTATACGATATATACATATATATACATGTCGATATCCATATAGAAGATAGGTACTCATATAAAGTACATACATAATAAAATAAGTAGAAAACTTTACTACTAACTAAAAAATAATTATAGCTAAGAATAAGAATAAGATATAAAGTATGAATGAACGAATAAACAAGAGTAAATGAATTATTAATACATATAAATTTACATTCGAGAGCGCTCGAGCGTGCGGTAAAACATTTGAAATGTGTCGTGTCCAAACTTTGCAGCAGCTGTCCCTGACATGGGGTCGCCTATTCAAAAATCATTAGGAGAAGTTTAAATTATGTTGACTTAAGTTGCCATAGCTTCATTAATTAAATTTGGCTTCCAAATAATACTATTTTTTTCAACACAATGGTTATGATATTAACAGATTCTGATATTAATAATAACAGATACTGAACAGTGTCATGAAACAAAAAACAGGATTTTTTTTTTTATATCCTACGTTTCAATAAAAAACTGAATAAAACTCAAAAATAATAAATAAATTTCAATAATTATATTAGGAAAAAGTCGATTAGAAAAATAGTAGAAAATATTATAAAAAATTAGAATATTAGAAAAAAAATTGGAAATCAATCCTATGTTTCCAGACTTTTAACTAGCGAATCAGATAATTTAACATTTATCTATTCATACTACATTTGCAAATTTGACGAGTTTTTTTTTTCATTTTGTTCTAAATTACATGATAGTGGTGGAATCGTAGTGGTGGAATTTACCCGGTCTATTGTTTTAGCAAATGATTATTATGATTATGATTATTAAATTGTTAATATAATATTAATTATTATAATTATTAAATTAAATTATTATTAAATATGAAAATCCCTGGAACATTTTTTTTTTTTAGCCTATATTCTGGAATCGAATTTGAGTGGAAAAGTGAAATGTTCTATATTTGGCTTGCATGATATAATAGTTGGTATGCTCTCTTCCTTGGGTATGGTGTGATTTGAAATAAATATATAACAATTTTATATAGCGGTAACAATTTTGTTTCCAACGGTATTGGATTAAAGTGTTTTTATTTTGCAGAACCTCGAAGTTCTGCTAAAATAGCCGAAATTTTCTAAAATGGTAAGACTTTTAGCAACAAAGACAAAAATGTGTATTTATTTATCATGGGATATTAATTGAAAATATTCTTTACTCTATTCCTTTTTTAAAATCGAACTAAACTTTTCCAAATAGAGATTCGATAAGGTAAGTGATGCTAATTTAATGATATCTCTGCAAAGACTCTTTAATTTAAAGATAGCCCATAGTATTATTAAAAAACCGAAATAATTTAAATTGACTTTAAAGCGTATTTATGGTTAGTGAATTCAAGTCATTCGGTTTAAGATTTTGGATTTGATACTGTTTTGTAAGAAGAAGAAAAACATTTATAAACAAAGACTGAATGAAAGGAGAGTCGAGTTGACTAAGAAAAGTCTAATCCTAGGAAAGGAGGCCTTGACAAACTACCTTGGTCATAGTGGTTCATTTTCATGATTTCCTTGTCATGATTTCCGATCGTAGTGAAGGTCTTTGAGGAGCCATAAATCTAACCATCTACAGGCAATATAAAATAACTAATCATGTATTAATATTAATAATAACAACACTGAAGATAATAAAAGTCATACTAGATCAGCCGGGGGTCGAAGGTTGACTCATTGACTCATTGACCTTCCAGTCTATGTCATTGAGCTAGGCGAGGATAACTATAAAACCTAGTGACTTAAATAAGTAATATCGATTTATTACCTCGATTGATTTCCAATAATAGGGAATATTTTATATTTCATAGAAAAAAACCTTGCAATTGATACCATATTTTAGTAATCTCATTCGGATCATACTGGGCATCAGTTCAGCCTATGGCCTTGAACTGGAATAGATTGATGGCAAAATGAAGAACTGACGGATGGTAATAGACGATCAGTCTAGACTGATAGCAGTCTCACCGAGAAACGACACTTGTGGAGAAATCATGGAATGGTTACATTACTATAATATGATCTGCGATATATATATATATATATATATATATATATATATATATATATATATATATATATATATATATATATATATATTTAAATTCCACGATATCTCCAGACTGCTGGAATATCTCATACAGCTAGAGAAATATTATTTACAAGAGGAAGATACAATTTTAAACTTATTAATAATAATGAGAACACAGTTGACCGTGAATTTAATTTGAAGACGTTGGTCGGGAGAGAGGGGAGATGGGGTGCAACAATGAAAAAAAAATACAGTAATAATTGCATCTTATTTTTTATTGTTGCCGACGTTTCGGTCTATGTTGAAGGACTTCATCAGGGCACGATGACAGCAAGGGACAAAATGAACTTGCCGAAGTCAATTTGTCACTGATGAAGGTCTAAACGTCCAAAACGTCGACACACAATAAAAGTGAGTTTTTCTTCACTGACTACATCCCTCGACCAACTTCTTCTACTAAACTTATTCCTATAGCGATATGTCGTTAGTAAACGAACGTTGTAATTTTATTTATTCTTTTCAAATAATTAATCACCTTAAGTTATTCTGTAATATATATATTCTACTTTTTCTTGTATTTATTTTGAAATTAAATATATTCTATTCAGACTAAATATGATCTTGGATGTTCATTTATCAAACACAAATCATAATATGAATGTTTAAAGTTTAACCTTCCATTCATACGTTTATAAATAACATATTTCAAGCTATATGAGATATCGATGTATGCGATATTCAAGGTTGGAGATATCGATTTAATTCACATACACGCACACATGTTTATTTGTTAGCTTTACCGATATAATACCAATTATAATCTTATTTCGCTATAGCCTGTCTTCCTGTTTCACCTCTGCATTTGGTTTCTTATCTCCCAATTCGCAGCCTCCTGTTCTTTGACAGAGTTTGTTTATTTATTATCTGTTAGCTTTAACATCTCCCAAGTAGGTAGACGTATTCTTACCTTGTTTATTCTGCATATTTTTATCCATAATATTTGTATCTCAAGTTATTTCTCCATGAACTCAACCATTCCTAAAATGTTAAGAATTAATAATACTCTATTAGTGCTCCAAATGGTTGAAATAAAATGACAGCCTTGTCCTCCAAAATATAAGAGTTGTACTGATGACTGGCAGATTGCACTACCAGTCTGGTATAAGTCGTACCAGGACATTGAATTCCGTCAATCTGATCTGTCAATTAGTCCCTTGCTGCATCATAAGGTTTGACGTAAGTGCGACCAGAGTCATGGATCTGATTGGGTTAAAACATCCAACAAACATATGCAGGACAGTAAAGAATCAACGAATGCAAAAAAAAAAATTACTCTATACGAATCAACAACAGCTGCGGTAGTACTGATAATTCTATCATTAAAATAAAATAAAATATTATTTCCCTGATTATATATATATTTAAATAAAACAGTAAAAACGTGCGCCCTAAACACAGAGGAGTATTCCGAAGAACATGCTTACGTCAACACTAGTTATGAGTATATTTAATACAGTATATAAGTTTAAGACTATTGAGTAGGCAGTTTTATTCTCAGCCCAACTGCAATTCAATGTAGCATGTATAAATATTTTCGCTGTCCGAATTTTACGCATTTTTATGGCTATAACTTTATTTTCCGCCATATATCAGATGTTTACTTACGATATCAACACATCTATATTATTTGCTATTTTGCTACATGTTCTTTTGGCTTGAATAACTTCTATTATACATTGTTACTTATATTTTTATCTATCCCATTATATAAATTTTAGGTTTATTTCTCATTATTTTAATTTTAATTTTGCATATTAATGTATACAGATTCATAAGTAATAAACATTTTCATATTTCTTCATATCTCGTACGACTAATTTCATACTTTATCTATTATCTTTAAATAAATAATAAGTTCAAGAAACTTTAAAATACACAAAGTCAAAAAACGAAGAAAATAGGTTTTTGACCGATTTCAATACCTAATTCCTTCGTCATGATGTGGATATGCGGGAGCTGTGATGGCTGAGAGAATACAGAGGAAGGAAGGATTTTTGTTTATAGCGCAGTTCTACCAAAAATCCTTCCTTCCTCTGTATTCTTCGAAACTATACTCTTAATCAGGCGTAGCAGATTTAATATAGAAGCATTCTTAGTTAGTTGAGAAAGTAAATTTTTGTTTTATAAGTTTATTTTTTTTTATTCATACCTGTCACTCATTTCGCGACGATAAGCGGATTTGATATAAATAATAGATAGATGACATGTCAAGCATGACAGAGGTCAGTACCCATTGGCACCTCCTCCTAACATGAGATTCTAAAGAATTTTACACAAGATCTCTTAGCCAGCTCCTTTTCAGCCTTCTGGTAATTTCAGGCAAGTTCGTTGTTGCCATATTTCGTATAAGTGTGTTGTAATCAAGTAAAATTTAGCACCGATGAAGACCAACATCGATTGGCTGAAATACTGACATATAATAAATACAACGATACTATATGTTTAATTAAAACTTAGATCGACCCCATATTACGAAATTATCTAGAGTCGTTGACTATTGCCAACCTTCAACCATACACATTTTTTTCTTATTTTTTTTTTAAATGGCGATTATATCCACATGTATTTATTTCAGTAGTAGAAAATCAGAACTGTTAATCACAAGAATTATTACTGTCAAAATCTTTTCCGTCCTGTGTTCCACAGAAATTTCCAGTATCCCGGCTACAAACAAAGATGATTGGTGACTTGAGATTTTTTTTTATTTGCAACATAGGAATGTTTCCCTCCACTGGACGAGGAAATATTAAAGAGTTGGCTATAGATGGCGCTGGCGTAGAGTGGAGGGGGCAAAGTCAAACTTTCTCTCGCGGGGCGTTCACCCTCGGCTTGCGTAACCCGGACCATCCCGACCACGGTCACAACGCTCTAGGCCACTCCGTTACACAAGTAACCGTTACAGTTAAAGGGAATCTCTGCCTATCACTAGAGAGAGATATCTTTAACAGAAAGATAAGCACTTGCTCTCTGAATCTTAATGTCTTGGATACTACGACTAAATTGAATCGTTTTGATGGATTAAAATTTTAATTCGAGTTCGGAAACGTTACAGTAAAAGTTCAAGAACAGACGTCACATCACTTCGTCACTAATAGTCACTAGTATGCTTTTGAACCTGTTAAATAAGGATTGAAGGTATTCGTGAATGGTATATATTTTTTTCAAGATGGACTATAACTATAACAGTATCAGTTGAAGCTTAGAGCATTGCATTTGTATGCTCTCAAAATAAATTAAATTAATTCATTCACATACGCGCGCAATAGATTTTTGAGTTTTTTTTTTTCATATCACATTCGAACTTCTTCAGCACTTGGATGGGTGATAACTCTGCATAGTGGGCAATGTTGTATGGAATCTGGTGGTGAAACCTCTAGGTGAGACCCTCTAGCCTACTGGAGGCAACTTACACCGACCTTTTAGATGTCTTTCTCTGTATATTCTTATCAGGATCCGTGATGTAATATAACATGAAGCTAAGGTAGGATCTGTCTCCGAGAAAGACATAGTTCTAGAAGACAAACTGGCCCTCAACAGCCCGATTCGGATTTCCAACCGCTTAGAGATATATACCATTTAAAAACATTATTAAAAGATAATGAAGATAAGACTTCATATTACTGAAATATTAAAAAAAAATTTAAAAAAAATTAATGAACTGATAAATTATAAGATATAAATTATTTTTATTTTATTTTTATATGACCTCTATTAATACCTTTAATTTTTTTCTACCAATTATTTATAATTTGCCAATATTTACCAACAAACACAATTACATACAAAAAATAAACGAATACCAATTTTTTTTTCTTCCATTAATTTTCTTTTTGAGAAATTCTTTTTTTTTCAATCTAGTTTTATCTGTATACTTGTACATTGTATATTTGTATTGTACGTCAACAAACGTTATGGATTAATAAATAAAGATACTGAATTAATTAGTTTTAAGAAATCTTCTGCGGCTCTATCTATTTATTCTATAAATAAAGATAAAACTGTAAAATTAATTTACAATTTCAATTTAAAATAAATCGGTAAAAATTATGTATATGATATATAAGAATTTATACATGCAGGAGATTGGAAATAAATTCTACCCTCTGAACAATTATAAATTAAATTACTGTATGATCTAAAACAACGTATTTTGTGTGAAGTGTGAAAAAAAAATAACGATCCGAAATAATAAAATATCATTAATTGATCATCTACCCTTCCTTAAAGAAGAAACGTTAAAGTTTTATGTTTGTTTTTTTTTCAACAAAATCCGACTATATATTATATCATTTGATAAATACAGTTGCAGATGTTGCCAAGTAAATAAATAACAATTTTCAAAAATCTCTTAGCATATACGAAGTTGTATCCAACCTATTTTCCAATATGCGCCTCGTCTCGAAGGAAGCAAAAGAAGTTCACGGATAAAACCGAAGTCGAAGCAGCATAATATAATAGATGAAGAAAAAAAAGCGTTGGGAGGGAGGTAGGGGATGGCAAAGTAAAAGTGGCAAGAGTTGAACCGGTGCTGTGTTACGTAAGAGCCATGTAACCGAGATCCGACGGCTGGGGTATCTAGTGACGTAACCGGTAGGCCCAGCCATTACACCGACCTCTACCTCCACTGCAAAATATTAGCAAACTAGAAAATCATAACATAATCTATTTTGAATAATTTTTGTTTTAAAACAGAAAGGTAATATATTATTGCGAACGGTAAAAAAGCCCATATTGATAAAAGGAAAAGAATTTCAGAATTTTTAAAAAGCGAAAGTTTCAACTTTCAGCAACAGGAATTCCAAACGCTATATCTTGTCTTTCCCTTTTTGGTTTTTAAATATGTATATCTTCGAGGTGACCGCAGTTGTATAATTCACCACCATATTTTCCTTCCTTTTAAAGAGAATTTAAAACACCAAAAACTCCTTTATTACCAGTTATATTTATCAGTTTAAGATGAAAGCTGCCTTTAGATCTCACTATGAGGTCTGAGCGCTATGATCTGGATCAGATAGGTTGAGCAGAAAGAGGGAACAACGAAACATTTTTTTTTTTTAAACGCACCCCTTTTCTTAAGAAGTTCGTGAGACTTTTAAAAGCTCTCCAACCTTCCAGTTTATAAAAACTTACAAAAAGCTCAAATACATTTCCATTATCAGGCCTATTCGGAAATTAGGGGCTTCAACAAAACATCCAACTCCTCCGAAATCCGTTACTCTAAATCCAAAATTCTACAAAGAATCCTTAATGCTCCATATGATGTCACAAAGAAAATGACCGAAATAAATTTAGCTCTTTTAATTACAAACCCCTAACCCATTTCGATCCACTAATTCGTAAGCTGTGATCCCAATCTACCCCCGATACCACTCCGTTGCACCTGAAAAGAATATGGTCACGGGACGTCTTACCGTATTATAGTCATTGACGTGCAACCAATGGGTAATCCCTTCACAAGCCATTGTCTGTATAGCATATTTACTAATTGTATCTTGGTTACAGTTTACATTTCCATAAATAAATCTTTTTTAAAAAAACTTTCAAAAGACAATACTAGTGATTCAAAAAACGAATCACTAGTACAATTGTTAATTTTTTAGAATAAAAGTGAACAAGGGTATGATTTCCACAGATACTCCGGGTAAACAAGGATGAATACGTAATACAATTAAAAATTATATCGGAAGTTTTAATTCACCTTTTATTTATTAAATTCAAAAGACTTCCTAAGAAATTAAAACAAATAAAACATGAAATATTACTATAAACAATTGGAAGATTCCAACACACAAAGCCTCAAGCCTCTAAAATGCCGGCAACCAACTAACCAGTCAACGTTTCGCCAATTCAGGCATCATCAGAACATACACCAAAAATCACATCTATGAACATCAAATACAGCACATCTCACATCAACCGTCAGAAAGACGAATCAAACAGATCTTTTATATTAAATATTAGTTTTAAAACTTTAAAATGTCACCTATTAAACATTTTTAATATAATTCATCAGTCTTTTTTAAAATTATAATATATTTATTTAAATAGTATATAAGCAATAAAAACCTATCATCAGATTAGTCAGGGAAGCAATTTCTTTCTTATTTTTTTTTTAACAATGTATAAATATATATCCTCGAAATCGTTGACAGAATTGATTAATATTTATAAAGTTTGCATTAAAAAAAAAATAATAAAATTAATAATCATTAGTCAGCAGTTGGGTGAGGAAACACTTACTAAAGTCGTGATATTATTATATTTATTGAAGAGTTATTGGCCAGTCAGTAGAGGATTTTTATGATGCAAAAGGTGGTGTGGAAGTTTTTATTTTTTCACCTGGCTCATATGGTTGCAAACAAGTAAAAAAACACAAAATGCTAACACGAGTGATCCCGGGACCTTTTGGCAGCCAAAAAACGTCTAAATTTTAGAGGGGTTTTCGCCCATAATTTCAAACGGTGCATTCACACTAAAAAGCTATGGTATAATAAATTAAAGAACATTAAATATTGTGTCGAATGAGTACCACAACCTGATTATTAAACAAAGTGATGAAGTCGAAAACCACGGTCAAATAACGGCGATTGTTTTCAAACTTTGTCAAGAATTGAGACAGATTACTCTGTATGATTCTGTAGCTTAGAAATGAGTACTCTAAGAGAAAACATTTGATTGAAATGTTTGAAAGATAGTGGAATAGAAACTGAAAATATACAGTAGTCAAATTAGTATTCCTGAATGTAATATAATTATTCCATTATATAGTATGCACTGCACGTATATATCACATACATAATGGATTAATGATAATATTATATTGAGGAATACTAATTTGAATAGCGGGTGATATTTTCAGTTTCCAGTCCACTATCCAATTTTTTATTTCAATATATTGTATCTTGGCATCTATTGAGAGTGATATTTTGTATAAATCTTGTATGAAATTTCATGCTCTGCAAGATTGGTTATTTTGCATTTTTCGCTAAAAAAAATGTTATTTAAGGTGAAACCAAATCGAACTTTTTGCGTTTTTGGACATTTTCGCAGATTTTGACGGGGTCGTATCTCAGTCGCTAGCTCAGTTTAAAAAAATATTATATACAAAGCTTGCAAGAAATTTAATGGTCGTTAAAATTGGTAATGACACATTTTTATCATGTACTGAAAGCGAATAACCGAGAAATAACTTAAAGAAGTGCTTTTTCTTAGCGTTTTTTCAAGATGGCGTAAAACACAAATGAAGGAGGTGGAAAAAAAAAATTGGATTTTTTTTTTACGAGAGGAGCAATACTTGAAAATCGAAATTATTTCACCTTTTTGAAATCCAAAATGATATTTCAACTATTAACTAATAGTTAATATATACACCATATATAAACCAAGTGAAAAATAAAAGCTTGTAACCCACCTTTTGCATCGCTCTCCTCTGTTTTGACCCTCTATTAATCAATAGAGCCAATCGGCCAATTATATGACAATAAATAATAGGAAAAAATATCTAAAAATTTAATAACTAAAGTGCGAGAAATTATCGTTAAAATTCGAGCAACAATTCTGTAAAAAATTGGTGAAAAAAACCCGGCTAAATCGAGGAAAGAGTGCAGGAGTTATTTATAGCCGTGGGAAATGTGTTAGTGAAGCCATCGTAACTTAGCCTGTTATTGATTCGCTAAGGGCATGCGGGGCTGGATGCACTTAGGGAGAGATCGCTGCACCATCTCCCTCCATATACCCAACCACCATTTTATGGTTTGCTCTACTCATGATGGAGCGATTAGTACAACAATCATCAAGTATTCAACTCATCAATTAATTTTTAATATATTATTATATCATATTTATTATTAAAAAATATATAACTTTAAAAATATTACTTCCCAGAGAGACTGATCCACGCGAAAAATTATACCAAAACGTTATATCACTAAATAATTGAGGAATCCCATAAGTTAAAGATTTTTTTAAAAAAGGCAACAATTATTGATTGTAAAAACATATGTATAATAAATAATTATAATCAGGTAAATTATTATAATTATTATTCGTACAATATTTAAATCTTTTTCATGATTGGGTTAATAGATGGTTATTGATCTAAAGTTTTTTTAATGATATCCTTAACATTTCAATTCTTTCTTTTACAATCAATTAGAGATATCTTCAAACTTTTAAACAGAAATTTCATCTTCGAGACAACACCACTCACTAGCATATACAATATCCATTCAATATTGTAACACATTAATAATAATAGGTCTAGAACCTAAATACTTCAGACCTATAACCTGTCTAAATACAACATATAAACTCTTGACATCAATAATTGCTTCGAAAATGAGTAATTATTTGATAAATAACGATCTCTTACCACCAGAGCAATTGGGATGTAGGAAAGAAGCTAGAGGTTGCAAAGAACTTTTAATGATGGACACATTTATTGCCAATCAGGCAAGCAAAAAAACAGCGGAATTTATCAATGGCTTGGATTGACTACAAAAAAGCATATGACACTGTACCACACAGTTGGTTAATCCAAGTACTAGAACTGTACAAAGTCCACCCGAGCATAACAAATCTTCTGAAGAAGCTTATGGAAACATGGAGCACTAGGCTGACAGTGGACAGAAGTCACTCAGGCTACAATACCGGAATCATAAAAATTTGTCGAGGAATTTATCAAGGGGATTCTCTTAGTCCTTTATGGTTTTGCTTAGCCCTAGCACCTCTAAGCCAAATCCTCAGAAGCAGCAAGATTGGAGACAACAGCCATAGTCTTTAAATGGATGACTTGAAGTTGTATGCAAGAAACAGGGAGCAGTTGCAAAGCATGATGGAACTTGCATCTTCATTCAGTAACTCAATCTGTCTTTCGGTCTCGAAAAGTACGCTGTGGTGAATGCTCTAAAAGGAAAAGTAAATTACAGCAGTTCTTTGCAACTTAGATCAGAAGCTACAATAAGACATTAGTCACTAGAAGAATTCTACAAATACTTGGATATAAAACAAGTCATTAAGATAGCCAGGAAAGAGGTGCTCAGCGAGATAACTTGTAAGTTTAAGAAAAGACTGCAGCAGGTTCTGAGTAGTCATCTTACGGGTAAAAATAAAATCCATGCCATTAATACATGGGCGATTCCATTAGTAGCTTATAGCTTTGGTATAATAAGCTGGTCAACTACCAAACTTCAAGAAATGGATCGCCTGGTGCGCACAATGATGACCAGCGCTAGAGTTCATAACCCAAAGGCGTCTATAGCTAGACTTTATTTGCCCAGGAAGGAAGGTGGTCGTGGTCTTATCTCTATCGAAGACTCATGTCAGAAGCAAGAAAACTCTATGAAGAAGTAGTTTATGGAAAGTTCTTCTTTAATCGCCGCAATGATAAGAGAGATGGATGAAGATTACACAGCCCTCAATCTCAGATATCCAACGCTATAGAACATTAGAAGTGAGGATCATTTAAAGGAAAAGGAACTGCATGGTAGGTTCTACCATCAGCTGCATGAGCCGGAAATCGTTAACGAATTCTCGGTTGATTGGTAGAAGACGGGTCAAATTTTTTGTGAAATAGAAAGATTTTACATGGCAATACAAGACCAAGTTATTGCAACTAGGGTTTATAGGCGAAATATCCTAAAGTAAAACGTCGTTACAGATAAATGTCGCATTTGCTTAAAGGCTCACGAATCTATCCAGCATGTTACAAATGGATGCGAATCTCTGGCTGGGACAGACTATTTGATGAGGCACAATAATGTGGCAAAAATATTTCACCAAAACATCTGCAGAAAATTGAGGTTATTGGACAATGATGTGGGCCCATAATATCCCTATACTCCAATTAAACTAGTTGAAAATGCATATATAAAAGTTTACTGGGATGAGCAAATTATTGCGGATCATAGAGTAATGCATAACCGACCAGATATTCTGATTATACACTAAATGACCAGAATAATAGGCATAGCTGTCCAAATGACTCCAACTTACTTACTACAAGGGCTGAAAAAATTAGAAATTAACAGGAGCTTGCCTTAGAACTAAAAACACTTTATCACTTAGATAAAACAATAATAACTCCAATAATTATATCCTCAAATGGTCTCATATTAAAAAGCACTAGAGAGGGTATAGAAGAACTTAGTCTTCATCTTCAGAGTTTGAATGTAGCTCAAAAAGCAGTGCTGCTTGATACTTGCAGGATTGTAAGACAATTTTTAAATAAATAAATTGCATTATATCATCTACCTTCTCTTGAAGTGTTTTCCGGAAAGAAGATGTTAACCCAGGACACTGAGAAGAATAAAGAAATTAAATATAATAAAAATAAAAGAAAGCTAAAGGATCAAGAACCATTTCCAACGAAAGAGAATTATTAACGCAATTAGAAACTTTGTGAAATTGTCAGGCCCACTGTTGTTTTTCACAGGATATAGTTATCCACAGTGCAACTAGTTACGTTTCAAAAATGATACGATTATGCATTATAAGAAAAAATATGCAATAAACAAATTTTTGTATCGTACATTTCATGTATCTGCAACATTTATTATATACATCAGAACAATTTCTACTTTTTATTTCTGTACTTCTGATTCGGGAATTTCAGCTTAACTTTTTCACGTTAAAAAATTCTTTTAAAAGTTGAAACAGAATTTGGAAAAAAAAATAGTAATACTTTTTTTTTTTTTTAATAATCTTCAATTTAATCCTTCCTAGCAGATTTTTTTCCATTTCTCTGTATATTTCTATTTTTTTTTTTTTTTTGGTTTTATATATATATCTATTTAACATAGTTTTATCTCCAGTTCATTTTTGTTTACTTTCAAAACTAAAATAATATATTTTTTAAAAATAATTACCTAACTAAATAAAATGATTCCTATGTACTTAGCCAATGTAACCATGGTACTAAAACAATTCGTCATCTCTAAAATTCATATTGATTTTATGCGAAGTCGATGATGAATTCAATATTTTTATTCTTATCGCTTTATTCTATTATCTTAAGAACTATATTTTTAAAAAAATCTAATTAAAAATAATAATCGTTTTTAGCAACAAAAAATATTTTTTTTTAGTAATCTTTGAAACGTTTATTAGTCATTAACAACTTACTTCATATGATTTAATAACTAAAGTTTAATTAAATTTTCCACTAATAATAAAGAAAGAACATACCTTTCTCATTTAAACTTTTTTTTAATTATTGAAAAGCCATCACGCAATTCCTCCATATATGGAAAAACGAAGAAGATGAAGAAACTTTTTACTGTCTTATAAAAAAAGAAAAGAAAAAAAAGGTTTTAACTTCTAATTAAAATAATTTAATGTGGAATATGACTGCTATATATTTCTCAATAAATGCATTATCTAACAGTTTTGATTTTATAAAATTTGAGATTCTTTTTATTACATTTTTTTAAAATTTTTTCGTAAGATATTCAAATCAAAAATGTGCATAGTGTAGAGATCTATGTATTGGACTTTCTTTCATAGCCTGAAAATAAATATTTCTTCAAACATATATTTTAATGATTTATAACAATCAACAAATTTATTTTTATAAGTACAATAGGAAATGATCACAGAAGCTAATGATTTTAACAGAGCTGGAGTGGTTATAATTTCACTTCCTGTTGATCCTTGAGCAGTGATACCAACCTCTTATATTATCCGGATCAAGAAGTACTTGCAGACTTGCGACTACAAGAAGCGTCGGCGCCTGTTCGCTCACCTGGCTTATTGATTCCATTGTGGCTTTGCCCAGTTATATTCTACTCCTCATACATAGTTCCATATCTATCCTTTATACTCATTTTCGACAGTGGTGTAGTGGTATTTTAAGTGTAACCATCACTATGCAAAAATTAAAAAATAAAATAAAATATGTGCAATGATCTATTATGGAGGTAAAACTATGGCAAAGAAATAAAAATAAAGTATGCCTTGAACTAAAAATGAAATAAAAAATTAATGTATTGTATTAATACTTATTGGACCAATCCAAACAGTACATCCGCAGAAAAAAAAAAAAAACCTAAATTTTGTTTTGATTGAAAATTAGTGGGGTTTTCAAAATGTGAATAATGATTCGGCAAATGATTCCTCGACTCATTTGAGCACCTTTCTCTTCATCCAAAAAAAAAAAAAAAAAAAAATCGATTTCTGGTATTTGTAAGGCGATTGGAGCGCAGTGTTCGGTCACATATGAATACCGTAAGATCGACTTAGGGCCTCTTCTTCCTTCTCCCCTTCATGACTGATTAATTTATTATATAGAAGCAAAAAAGGGTTCACTATTTAGACTGCTGGTAAATATATATGTGATTTAGTGATTCTCTAGTTAAAGATACCAATGGATTCATCTTGTAGTTCAGGATTAAATTAATCATTCCTAACTGCTATTCTTAGCATATAATTTGGAGTATGTTGTTTTTCCTTTTAGTGCAGAATACAATAGAAGTAATAGCCAAAGCATGGTTTTCTAAACGTGAAACTTTAAATCTAGTGATAGAGATCTCTGATAAGTTGTATTGCAGACTGAAGAACGAAGTAGTTTGGGGGCCAAAATCTGTGTGCTGGAGGTCGCAAATGCATTGTTGATATGTATGAAATGAATTGTTGTATATGTATAGTTGATAATCATGTATAGAATGGCTTTGAGGAAGCGACCCAACCGGTTGTTATAAGGTTAATCGTATTATAGACCAAGTATTCGTCTTGATCTTCAGGTTTACCAAACAAAATCTTGCAAATGTGACAAGCACACCGTAAATCTTTAGATGACCATTCATCCTCTCTAATCCATAAATACATTATTTTGGCATATTAAAATACTGTATTTTAATATTACATTAAGTATTAATTAAGTCAAAATATAGAGGACTTACGAGCAGAATATCTACAAACACTGCTCGTAAAAAATCGGGTAGATATCGGTAAATTGGATAGAAGTGTCATGCATCACACTGTTGCACAGAGAGATACATATACATGGCATTCCTACAGGAACATCTGTTCGTATGTACAACGGTCTCCCCTACTAATAAGCTTGATAGGATAATCAAAGAAGTCATTAACTTAAGAAGAGACACTGCAACCTGGTATTCCATAAACACGTCGTCTTCAATAACAGTTTTATTGCAAATTAACAGATTGACGATTTAGATGAAGCTAATTCCATTAGGATAAGAATGTGGCTTCTGTTTGTTCCGGGAATTTTAATGTTTGAAACACGTAAATAAAGTAATTATTTTGAAAACAACATAAAAATTAATCTTTTTGTCTTTTGATAATTTCATTTATGGAATATTTATAATTACGGCTGCCCGAAATCACTCCGCCCCATCCTCTCTTTCCAGTTATCAAGCGTTGACAGTATTGCTACTAGCTGAAAAACTCTTGAAATACTTGAGTACCACCAAGTTGGCTGTAGGCAGTTAAATAAATGTGGCGGTTTGTCTTTTGGCTCAGTATTTTTCAACTGTAGAACGAAGCTGGTTATAGTTTTCCTTCAACTTCACAACGATATTCTGGTGCATCAAGAAATAGTATTTATTATTTTATCATTACTAAGCGTAGACTAGAATATTTTAATCATGTCGAATTGTACCCATCCATTTACACCTTCAGGTAAGGAAAGCTGCCATCCCTTTCATAGGTCGAATCCTAAATTCGTTCCCCTCAAGGTTTTTGAAATCGTCTGAAAACAAAGGAGTAAACTTTTCTCAAGACAAACGAGGAGAAAAACATGTTAAATGTACGACCTGTTCCACGAACTGTGTTCATCCTTACAAAACCTAGAGAAATTTATTTATGATTTTTATTTGGGTTGATAATTAGACACATTATTAAATAAAATAATCAAAAATCAAAATGCTTTAAGAATTTTCTTTGTGAGGCTTAATTCGTCTTCATTTAAATGTACCTGAGGAAAAAAACAAAACATCAAATTGTAAATTTAATTTGGGGAAAGAAATCAGAATCATTCTTTTAAAATCCTAACATTTTGGTAAGTATTGTTGTTTTTCTTTATTCAGAGGAAAGATTATTCAGTTCTGCCCAATAGTGATACCATCATTTGTTGACATAGAACAGTGCTGCTTGTATAACTTTCTTGGGAATTTTAAATTTCAGTTTAATATTTGAAATTTCGATTTTGTCTTAGCGGGACGATATATGTGTACCTTCTCTTATACATATCGGACAGTACTTTTTAATCGTATACTGAAGGATAGTGCAGAAGCAAGATAAATCAGAAAAATCGAAATTTGTCGGTCAAACCTTAGGGCCTCCTTCATCATTATTGGCGTTCCAGGAAACCTGATGAGCTTTCAGAACTAAATTGATTATTACATTTAATGGAAGATATTTAAAATACAAGATAATAAATATACGGAAAGTGCGGGAAAATCGTACAACCATAACAATTCCTAAAAATGTTATTATCGTTGCATCTAACTTCTACAAATGAATTCAATTTTGATATGTTTATTAATGATTGTAAAATAGGATGAATACGTGTAAAATACTTAAGAAAAAAATATGGTATACAATATGATTTGCAGGTATTGTACATATTTATACATTATTATATTATAAATGCATTATATGCATCTACAGCAATCATATTTTTTAAAGGAATACGAAGGAAGGATTTTTTCTTTCCTAAAAGAAACGTAACTGTTAAAATTAAAATGGTACCTCTCAGTATAGCTCTAAAATATTTGTTTGTATTTTGTTTAGATCTGTTTTTAAACTTATACTAAGAAATAGGTTTTCGCATGCAAAGTGGCCTCAATGTGGAGGTTTGTCTTGTTTCCTTGCGCAAGACAAACCTCTTTCATTTAAAATTAACGCATACGGTTCTGCAGCTTGAATCCTCACTAGTTTTCTAAGAATAAATATGCATTGTGGGAGAGAGGAGTGGTGTACTCGGTGAAACGCAAAGTATTCGTGTGAATTTTGTCCAGATCGAAGAACTTTTATCATTCGAAAAATGATGTGACGATATTGAACTAGGTCAGTGTGTCTGATAAGAGGCTGTAGCCTGTTTCACGCCATTTTCAGGATTCGTAATTTTTTAGAAAATTTAAACCAAATCGGATTTTTTCTTTCCTATATGCATTTCTAATTTTTAGAGCAAAGGCCATTTTTCAACTGACTGATATATTTTAATTATACATTATCTATTTAAACAGTAGCAAATAAATATTACAGCGTTAATACCAAATAGAGTAAAATCATGTTTTTCCTCCTGTGATTGCCAAATTTCGTGGCTAATGCCTATCAAGTACTTCGACCCTCAATGGAGTAATTCCACCGTGGTAAGCTCACTGAGATATCTCCTTCATCCAGCACAAACAGATTAGGGTATGTGAAGAAGGTCCAGAGAAGCTGCCTAAAATGTTGCTTTTCGGTAAACCTGGTCACAGAATTTCAAAAGGCCCCGTCTGAGTCGGATTAAGATGTCAAAGACGTTGGTAATATATGGCCAAACCCCTTTTTTCAGCTCTGGCTGAGTTAAAAAGAGATGACAGGAGGGTGGGAATAGTTTATTCACTGACCACAGGTATTTCTCTCTCTTACCCACTAAAACATTGAAGACCGCGGGGGAGGGGATGGTAGATCACGGCTCTCTCACTCGCTAAAAAGAAGGTAAACATGAAATAAATTAGTCTCGGGCTCTTTGAATCAGTTCATTAGTTGATCGTCCATGCTTAGTGGGAATGATTCGGCAACACTATTTATTTATTTTATTCGTGTTTCCTTAAAAGAAAGTGAATAAAAAATTATATACACACACAAACAAACACACACACATACAAGCACACACACACGCATGAACATAATCACGGATATCAAAAGTCTTCTATCAAACATAAATGATATTAGTTTTACAAATAACAATTATTTAATGGATAAAGGACCAGGATAATTTGTCGATAAAAACATTGCCCTTCTTTGCCTCGCAACCCTGGCCTTTACCTTTGTCAGTTGACAATCAATTGACAATTATATTTCTGCTAAGGAGTATTCGTCATACTGTATTGTTGTCAAGTTATTAATACTTTTTATATATATATATATATATATATATATATATATATATATATATATATATTTAAATATACTATATACATTTACACGGTCAAATAAAAATAATTCAGAAATAATACCATCAACTATCAGTAATAATAATGCAAAAAATAAATAAAGAAACTAGGGAGGGACAAGGAAATCAAATTTAAATATTTGAACAAATACTAATACGTTTCCTTTACAAATAAACAAATTTCGGAAAAACAGTATTTATTTATTTGAATTGTAACTCAGGCATCCTGATCAGGCACCGCTGTACGCCTGGCTACTTCGCAAAGTTCATTGATGTTACTACTCATGTATCCCGAGTTTGACAATTCATATTACAATCGATAATTGTTTCTTTGACTCATTAATTTTAATATGTCTATTCCATACACCGTAAGCCAGACATTTACAAGGTACCTATACAGACAACTCTTCATATATACATAATATAAAACTATATAAATATATATATATTATAAATGATGAGCTAGATACGTACCATGTATAATGAGACAGAGGCGGTGGTCTATTTCCAGGGGTGAGTGTGCCAATGACCTTAGCGGAGCGCAGGTCGAACTCCCCCTGACGTCAGAGGAGGAAGTGTCGTGTTTACCCCCGCCGGCCGTTCACCCCCTGTAGTCCCGGCAACCGACGCCAACCCTTATCGACGTCTGCGCCCCTTCGCGGGTCTTCACCCTGCTCCAGCTGCATGCTGTTGCACGTCTTCCAGCGAGCTATTAAGATGGCCTCTTTGTCGCTTAGTTGTAAGCGATCAGACTTAAAGCAGACATTAAGACTTAATGAGCTCGGACGATGCCGGCAACTCCAATAATGTCCGTCTGAATGCCTCCCCCCAAAGTAACACAATTTATTTACACATCGTTCTTCTCCTGGGATGTTTACCCGTTCACTGTTGGTAACCTTTTTAGCGATACTTGCGCTATCTAAGGCAACAACTTTACTCGTCCGTTTCATCCGTAAACATCAACAATATTTATGGATGCAGAAGATTCCGCCTAAAGAGCATATATTCTAAGCAATAATCAATTTTCGAAAATCTTAAACAATTAAGAAATAGATTCCAAAATCAGAACCAAAAATTAAGACTGAGATAGGAGAATTTCGATTTTTACTAGTCGTATTTTCTCCGAAAATAATAAAATTTTGCAATGTGTCAAAGGTAATCGGAGATGGTTGGTGGTGCATTTGAAATCCTTTTCATAAATCCTTGAAAAGTTCCCTTTTGGGTCAAATGAGCTGAAATTCGGTATGTATGGTTGTTTTCAAGGTAGAACAATGTCATAAATTGAGTAAATTTGGGTGGGAGTAAATTTCAGTCATTATTAAGACAACCGGATTTTCACGGTTTTTAAGGATTTGCGAACCTCTATAGCCCCTTCTCCTTCTCTCTCCTTGAGAAAGAGGGTGGGAAATTTGTATGCGAATTGAGTTGGTGTTAGAAAAGTGTCATTAATCTCCCACCCTCGCTATTTTGATATTTTCAATTTTGTATTTTCGTGAAATCAAGACTTCAGTGACGGAACTAAGCTGCTCACACTTTTTTCATTTTTATTATTTTATATTATTATTATATTGTAATATTTCGTGATAATGAAATTTGACCATAAAGAACAACGCTCCTTGAATTAAAACATGTCAAACAGGTAATTTTTACTTCCTGAACTACGTAAGTTCAAGGAATCGGAGTTTCAAAAAAATGTTTTTTTGAATCTAAAAAAAGATATATTGGAGATATCGTTGCCTATTATCTCTAATGACTTATAGTTCAGCTAAATCACCAAACTATCTCAGAACAGAATCATTAGGATAGGAGAGGATTTCCAGATAATCACTCTGTTTAAATATGATTTGTACGAAAACCGTTAATATTAATGTTTGAAAAATTGTCTGTAATTTTTTAGAAATTACTACAAACTTAATCATATTTAATATTGATTCAATGTTTTTAAAAGCTGAATCTGATCATGAGAAATGGTTTCAGCTGGAAGCTAGGAGAAAGAAATTTCGAAGTGCATCAAGAGAAAAATAAACTTAAAAATATAATAAAAATAACAACTTAAAAAACTTATTTATTATGGGGATCGCGGTTCAGAACATCAAGTACGACGAAAGTGAATTTTTACCTATGATAACCTGTTTAATGAATTTAATTTAAAAGATTTTCTTAATCATTTGCTGACAAATAAGAAGTTATGTTAATTTATTTGTATTTATTATATTTATTTATTTATTGTAATTTGTTAATTTTTAAAAATAGTAATATCTCGATAAGGAATAAAACAATACTGCAAGAGCAATTTATGCCTTGTATTTATTTAACCAATCGTTATGAAATGAAATGCACTCTAACTGCCTTTATTCTCATTAACCCCAATCTCAAAAATTTATTTTTGTGGAAAATCTTTTCTATTCCTAATAACTCAGAATAAACACTGCAGAGCTCATGAGTTTTTAAAACCACCAAAAGTGTACTTTATGGTCCTTTTTTTTTTTTTGTAATTGAGTGCCTGTCATAGAAAGAATTGAACTCAGGAAACTTTAAAATTTACAAATTATGGGAGATCTCCAAAAATAATTTTGGACCAATTTCGATTCACCCACTGGCCCAATCAATACTATTTCCAATATTGACCCCTTTAAGAAATTAGATGAGTAGTATTATAAATGCACAGTGAAAACATGACCCTTCACTATTTTAATTTCAGTTTCGAATGCTCAAGGGCAGAACATATCAACTCGTTCGGCTCCAAGGAATGTTAATACATTTTTATCACTAACGATCTATCAAGTTATTTTTAATCCAGTATTTAATAGGAACAGACTGGTAACAGTTAAGGCAAACGAGGTTAGTATAATGGAAATCAGTAACGCCAAGGTAAGTTGTGCGTTACATCCGCCTCTCAGAGTCGCCTCAATTGTATAGTGTTAGCCATTTTATAATCTTTGCGAAATATTTCCCTATTCTCGCTCTCGTTCAACCTTCAAAGGAGTTTTCCTTCTTTCACCAACAACAAAAATTTTGATAATCGTTTGGATTCATTACAATATAGTGTATATGCACTTTAATAAGTGTGTGTGTGTGTGTGTGTGTGTGTGTGTGTGAGTGTGTGTGTGTGTGTGCAGATAGCCAGGAGGGTGTAACCCAATTGTTGTAAGCCACGGTTTTCAAGTCGCAACATCAGATTACTTATTACCCTATAATTGGTCCCTTTGGGGCAATGTGGCTGTGCCCTTCTCCCCAGAAAACCACCCCTTCCAGCTTTCCAGGATAGCTGTATTCCAATAAATCATCCTAAATCCATGGATTACGCCTGTCTGTGGTCGGATCAGAGGCACACCTGAAAGATGTTTCCGGGGTATGAATGCCATAGATCGACAAACATGTTGCCATCTTAGCATTTTCAGAGATCTCTTTTGATTATTGTCATATTTGTTGCGTCTTGTCTATACAGGTATATCTGAACTTTTCTTGTTTCTTGTTCAGACAAGTTATTGAATAATTTTAATTAGGTAAGATCTAGATTTATAAAATAAATGTTGCACTGCGCATGTTTCTCGTCTAGATAACACCTGTCTTAAGGTGCGTACACAATAGCGAGTCACATGATCTCTCTATTAGGACGGTGCTTTAGAGCCGAGTGCGCTGGGATCACTCACTGCGATCCATCTCTCGGTTTTCGATTGTGAGCATGCGATTATTATTTTTGAAAATATAATTTAAAAGTTTAAATTAATTAAATAAAGTTTAAAAGTTGACACTACATTTCAATTGATTTTATTATATTTTTAAGAAGTTGGTCGGGGGCGCGGTGCTGTGGAACTTATATTTTATTGTGTGCCAACTTTTTGGTCAACGTTTTAGAACTTCATCAGGATTAAATTGATAAAACACGATAACAACGTGTAACAATATGACATTTTTGAAGTATAAAACATAACAATATATGAATAACATAGGTAGACAGATATAGATACTAAAGTATCTCCATGGGAAACAGGAATAAAAAGTGTGACCATATGAAATTCACGTCTCAGTCCCTAACAACTAATAGTTATTGCTACACTACCTAATGGTTCAGTAATAACAAACGGCTCCTCTCAGAAAGGATCTACGTCCAATTAAAATTTCTAGCCATCAATAAAAAAACTGATAAACAAAACTTATCACTAAATTATTCAAAAATTTTCAATTTAATTAAAACAACAATAACTTGTTATTCCCATATCCCACCAATCACGGCCCATTTGCAGTTTTATCCATTATTAATATTAACATATCGTTAATTTTTGATTTCTGTTAATATATGTTTGTTTATTATTCATTTGAAATATATGGTTTTTAAATTGTATTTATTTAATTTAATTTTTTGCTTATTTAATTTAATTTTGTGCTTTTTGAAAACTCCTTATTTAATCAAGACTATTCAACCTATTCAGGTCTTACCCTTTTTGTCTCTATACAACAGAATCCGAATATTATTTATTCATATCCATAAACCATCCAATATTTAAAATCAATAGGTTAAACCAATCCTTCACTTCAACAATTTTTACTTTAACTTAAATATTATTCTAGGATTATTCAACTATATTATTCTATTATAAGAGATGTTTAAAACTACTCTGAAAAATGACTACTGAATTCTCGTGAATTTCCAATGGATCACCGGATGCGCGTTGAAAATTTCAAATTCCGCTCTGATCGCATTGAGCGGATCGCTAAAGTGCACGCACCTTCAAAAGCTGCAACCTTTGTCAACAAAAAAAAAGGTGCCAAAATTATGGTATTTCCTTGGATTCACCGTGGGTATCAGTAGAATTCTGAATGCTTTTATATTGTTTTATGTTAAATTTTTGAATACTCATAAAAAATGGAGTATTCTTCGAAGTTGTGGAGCCAGATGGGGTTATGATTAATATGGAAGACAGAAATTGAGCAACAGGTTTCAACCGACGTGGGCTTACCCATGACATCATGGCATTCATTACTAATAGAAAGGCAAGCGGGCAAATCATTTTTTTTTTTTCATACCTTATTCATAGCTACATTTTTCACTGCATCTGTCCAAGCTTACAATGCACCCTTAACTTACAGAGTGTGTACTGAGAAGTCTATCTTTATCTCTTTAAGCAAAATGCTAGGGAGAAAAAGACACTAACTTTTAAACATATAACATACTTATAGTAGGTCGTTATTAAAACCAATAAAAGAAAAGCAAAATAACATAATAAGAATCGAAAAATTCTAAGAAAAGGATTCCTAAAACATAAGTCCCCTGTCCAACTTAACGATTAGCGATTTTGACTAAAGCCAACCTTGCACGGTCAATATTCTTGAGTCAATATCGAATTCCGTCAATACATCGACCATCTGAGTACGTATTGTAGCAATAATATTGACACATGATTCATACACCACCGAGGGCATACGAAATTTTTTTTTTCGGTGGGGAAAGTGGAGGATTGAAATTTTTATCTTGGAGGGGATCTAGTAAGAAGGCAAATAATCACACGCATGCCTATAATTGCCAAATTGGACGTAAGTGTTAAGGATACGCATGAAAATTGAATCAAATATTATAGTAAAAATATTACTCAAAATACAAACTTAATGTTGGTGGGTATGAAAATCATATTTTTTCGTAAATTTCGGGGGAGAGGGGGATATATCTCCCAGATCCTCTTCCCTGGGTACGCACGCCACTGTACACTACGTATAATATTGACTATTATTTTTCAAATTTTTTTTTTTCTATATATATATATATATATATATATATATATATATATATATATATATATATACACACATATATACCAATATATTCATTAAATATTTGATTTAAAATGATCAACCTCAATTATTATGTGTTCCTTTTGATTTTCACGAACTAATATATGTTTTTATTTCTCATTTCTATTTTGTTAATGTCAAAATATTTTTAGGAACATAAAGTTAGAATGATTCATTATTACTATTAAATCCATAACTATACCACTTGTGGGCGTAAGACAAATTCCTTTTATCCTTTGTTCCTTTCTAACCTTTACAACATTTTTTTAATTATATTTTAATTTTTAAATTATTTTTGTTTAATCAATATTATTATTGTTAGAATTTTATATTCTATTTTGTTATTATGGCCTTCATGGTCCGAAACGTCGGCTTTCGGAATAATAAAATAAAACATATATTTTGACTGATCCCGAACAATAAATAATCAATATTTTATTATTAGGCCTTTTTTACGTAATATATTAGCAGTTAATATAAAAAAAATAACATAAATAGTTCTAAACTCATTTCACCACTTTCAGTTACTTCCATCATAAAGGAGTAGATAACTTTAATTACCATGCCCCTGATGAGTCCTGCTATAGCAGAAAATTTTCCGTTTCATCAGCCAAGGTTTGATTCTGGGGTGCACCTAGCCTTCATTAAGTGCAATAAACTGGAAGTTTAATGCGGATGCTTACCACCAATTATGCTTAATCCGTTTTGATTTATTCGACCGTCATTATAGAATGGATTGTCTCTGTGTTATAACTCCCTCATGTAAGAAATATTCTTCAGTTCCTCAAAACTCCAAAACAATAACTAGATACCTTTGTTTTATATTGAACGATTTATTAGAACAGAACGATAATTTTTAAAAGCCATTTTTTTTTAAATTCTAGGGATCCGAAATAATCTAAATTAAGTAATATCTTGAAAAAAAAATATTCGAATGATTACCATAATTAATCTACCTTAAATTAAGTTTAGGAATTTAAAAATAAATTTAAAATTAGGAAGTTAAAAATAAATAATTATATATTTAAATCAAAGCTTAGGTGATTCCAGATTCAGCTCTATTTTACATTAATTTTCTCTTAGCCATTTTATGATAGATTTCGATAAAGCAACATATCTATTCATTTACTCATGAATACATTATACACCAATTACAGTCTCAACCAATAACATAATATATCATGCGTCTGACCCTGAATATTTAATAAACGCATAATAGACTCTGCATTGAATTACTGAAGTGTAAATGCATATCTAAAATACATAACAGAAAAATAATAGTTCCAGTGTTAGTAATGTTAATATATGCTTGCATGTGTTTTAAATCCGAATCGATGTTTTGGTTTTGTGTGTTGGTTCAGCATGTCAATAGGTCTTTAATGCAGTGGCGTGCCAGCAGCGTGGTGAGAGGGGTTGGGAGGGGCGGTACCATCTCTAAGGGGGCTGCTATCATATATCATGTATATAAAAAATAAAGAAGGACCAAAATAAAAAAAAACGAATTAATAAAAAAATAACTTAAACAGTAAACTATAAATAATATGAAACATGAGTCATTGTCAAATAACACTTAAAACTGCCTATAACTGAGGGGTGGGAAGGGCCATGAAGGATCGCGAAACTGCTTTTATCCAGTGAATTCCCAAAAAATATAGAGGAAATAGTAAGAACAATAGTCTGTGCGATAAAGAAGATTATCGGCCTCTTAAGTTATTAAGTGTGAAAATTTCAGATGTTATTATAAGAAATGCAATTAGTTTCATAGGCTTATCGTGCATGTTGTGCAAGAAAGTCATTATTCGAAAATCATGATGTTTGACTTAATACCACAGCAACGATTATAACTCTGTGAATTTCGGCTAGTAGAATGTCTACCTGAACTTTCAAGGTCAATCGTGTCATTTTATTGATTTTACATTATAGCTCTCAGTATTAAAAACTTCAAATGCATCACCTGAAAAATCATGAACTTCAAGTTACGTTGTTGTAGCAAATGAGCGATGTGATAGAACGCGTGATTATTGATCAACACATGATCAGGGCCTTTGACCAAAAGGTCTCCAAATAAAAAACGGATATATTTTCTTGATATGCAATATTTAATATAGTAATACTTCCAAATCTATTATGAAATTGTTCGTAGTTACAATTCATAAGAGACATAATCTAAAATATTATATGCATAGTTTTCATATTAAAACAAAAATAAATAGTTAAAAAAAGAAACTTACAGATGGTTAAAAGAACAATGGTATCCTTGTTCTATGTTATATGAATAATAAATAGTCATATTACTTAATTATGATTTTTCGAAATATATTGCTGATGCCATTTAATATTATGCATTATAAAAAACAACCAACCCTTTTATTCAAAGAAAGGCATATTTGAGAAGTTTTCTATCAAAATTAATATATCCACTTCTCAAAAACAAGTATTTTTTTGACAAATTAAAATTCTACACCTAAATTTTTTTTAGTTTATTTCAAATCTTGAATTTTCCTCTGTCAAATAAGTGAATTAAGTTAATATTTTCAATAAATATTAGCCTTATCTTCATATGTTGTCCCCCTAATATTTTTTTTGTAATAAAAAGAATATATTGACTTTTGATAGAAAACTGCTCATTTATCATTTCAATTTTTAATATATTACGGATGGCGAAAAATTTTCGACATGAAAGGTCCGCTTTGCAACGACTTGTAATAACAGTTTTTAAACAATCAGCGATAGGGATCGGAAAAAAAAGAGTGATATTTTTTTTGGATTAATCAGGCATAGATCTAAGTGATGAATGAATCATTCTGATATAATCGATAAAAAGAACGGTTTCGCCAACCTAGCTTTAATATTCGATATTTTATATTGAAAAAATATATAAATTAATTTATTTTAAGACCTTTCGACCGAAGGATAAAATGTTTTTTGTATTTTTTTTTTCAACATGAAATATATAGCAAAATAATGTTTCCCCATAAAAATTATTGTTTATCATTGGGCTAATGTGTCAATTGAAACTATCGGTCGACCTATTTATTAAAATATTGTTTCAAAAGCTTAATAATTATTTTATATTCAGACATACAAAGGAACGATTTGGTCGTCGTCTCAGTAAGAGATGATACATAAAACAATAAATGCTACTGCTCCATAATTATTCTATTAACGATACTTACAGTGCAACGATTACTCCAAATTATGTATACTCACCTGAAAAAAAAAAAAAATTTTAGTAATCTTAAAAAGAAAAAATATATATATATTATATATATATATATATATATATATATATATATATATATATATATATATATATCATACAAGGATTTATTTTTTATAAAATTAGAAAAAATAAATAACGCAGACAAAGATGAAAAACAATTAGATATATACGCGTTAGATCAATAAAAAAATGCTCTGATAATGTAAAGAGTAAACTTATTACGATTAGAAGAATTTATTAGTTATGGTTTAGTATATTTTAGCAACAATTTTAATTTGGTATTTTAGAGACATTTTATTCTGTAAACAGAAAGTTTTTTATTTTTTTTTTAAATAAAAATTCAAGTTAAAATTTGTTCGATAATTGGATGATCGATTCGATGATTATTTAAATAAAATATTAGTAAAGGATTTATTTAATTAAAGAATCACTAAACCATAATTTGAACGTTCTCTTTACTTGGAGTGGAATTCGGAAAAGCTTCATTCTAATTCACTTATTTCTCTGACAGACGCTCATTAATCAATGAATTTAATTACGTAAAACTCTCTCGACGGATTTTATTAATTTCCCCTCTCTCCACTGGTCTATAGTACCTGGCATTTTCACCCGAAAGAAATACAACAACCCTCCGCTCCTTAGTATCCTTATCTGAATGCCATCATCATAAAGTTGCCAATCAACATCCGGTCCGTAAGGAAGTCGGCCCGAAACGAGAGGGTTTTGGCGGAAGGTCGATGCCATTTAGAGAAAGTGAGTTGCGTCAATGCCCTGCCTCGGTTTCCGGGTTATCCAACCAAAGGTCTCGATCACCGCCTTGTCCACCTGTTGGGTGTCGTGTCTCCTGTCTTGTAATCTACGGATTCATCTCAATTGGAGCACAAATTATACAAAAGGTACTTAAGCAGCTCAAAATGCATATCTATGCAAAGTTTCAAGTCATTTGGTTATGCCGTTCAGGATGTAGCCCCGTCAAAGAACAACAAGCATCTGACCGGAAAAAATGGCATTGTTGAAGTGTTACACCTCGACTTCCTTACGCTCGACCGCCATGAAAGTTTAGAAACCTTCTCGAATTAAAGGATGTCTGTGTGAAATAGCAAATTCCAAGAATTTATACTTCCTGAGATGCTCATACCCGAAAAATCGCACTAGTTGCGTCGGCTAAATCACGCGTAGTTGGTCTTTCTCGCTTATTTTGCATTCGGATTTTTTTGCTTAGCGGAACGGAACGCTACCGTGTTCCTAGGAAACCTCCAAAGTAATAATAAATAATGTTGAACAATAACAGAGCAAAAATTCAATAAGAGACATGCATCAATTGCTGGAATATAATTGCGAGATTCCAAACACACAGCTTGAAGTCTCTCGAATAACAGTAAATAAATAACCAGTCAATGTTTTGCCAATTCAGGTATCATCAGGGCAGAAACAACAATATCGATCACATACATGCAGAACAAATATAACAGATCTCACATCAACAGTCTAAAAAAGACGCATCAGCTGGAGACAGTACGCCTCTCCAAGACATCTAAGCACACAACAAATGCTTTAACTCTGTAAATTACCAATTATAGTTAATACGCCATCACAACTCGGAGATAACTATAACACGAACTTAACACCTAATCTGCTTAATCCTAATGATGATTAAATAACAATGTGTTATTTCCAATTAAGGACCAGATCCTTGAACAATAGGAGACCGAAATTTGAAAGGGAGAGAGCTTCCAGGTATGATTCTGGAGAAAGGGACATAATACCCGCAAAAAAACTGTTATTACTTCTCCTTTCAAATCAGCGTTCGAATAAGATGATCAAATGCAATTACGTCGACTGATGTGAAATGATGCCATTAAAGCAATGCAATTAATCATTATAGTGTGTATAAAATGCTTATATGTTATTGTTTCAGGTGTAATTCTGTTGGATATGATTAATTTTGTTGGATATGATAAGAGAAGTACAGATGTGTCCACTCACTCACACGAATTTCCTTACCTCTTTGGGTGCAAAGTTCTATGCAAAAATTGTTTGCTGTATATTTGCTAATAATGGTCTGATTTCGAATGTTCTTTTTTTTTTTTTTTTTTTTTTTAAGGGAATTCAATTGTCTATCAAATGTTTATTGGACAAAGTAACACAAAATATAAACTTTTTTAGCTAGCCGTAAATAAAATGTTATCTTCATAACTGTTTTTTCTGCTTTCTTTTAGGGAAATGAATTCAGGCAGTTTCATAAAAATCGTGAAAGCTGTTTTGGCGCTGCAATCTATAGAAAAACATTTTTTTCGGCTACTGCACAGTTGTGGGGGACATAAAAAAAAAAAAAAAAAAAAAAAAAATCAGTCTTATTTCAAGAGGTAATTGTGGTACAAACAGAAAGACCAATGGATGTTTTTTTTTATTCAGAGGGTTCTGAAACACATAGATCCGTTGAAAACTGCACACCGAAAATTTCACACGATTACAATGCCTTCCTGACCAATATGGCAAGGAAAGAAAAATGTAATGAAATATGTAAGAAAAAATTAAATTAAAAGAATATAACATAAATTAGTTCATTACATATTATCACTGGTGAATAAATTAAAAAAATTAAGACACATTGTCTTAAAAAAATTATAAACAAATATAGAAGAATCGCACCGTATTTAAAAATTAATTAATGTATTTTTTAAATGCCAAAGTACGTGAAATCAAATGAACAAGATTAGATGAAATAAAACAGTCCAAGATTAAATTAATCAAGGATGATTACATTAAGTTTACAAAAACAAAAGTTTTGTAACTTTTTATCAAGTTGTAATATCTGAAGACTTCGGTAGCCAAAAAAAACCGGAGCCGACGAAGCGGAAGGACATTGAAGAACACTTGACAACATCCGAGCTGAAGCACAGTACGTGGCAAAACGGAAGCCTTGTAAAACAGGCCTAAGTACTCAACTATGAAGGTATATAAATATTATTTTTTATTATAAAACAACAACAAAAAAAAAGGGACAGAATAAAATAGTGAATACAAAAAATTGTAATGTGATAAATGTTATATACCAAAATAAGTGAAAGATTATATTACTAATAATATTAGTTAATACTAATGTTATCTTGGCTACTATAATGGATAATGACAAGGTATAAATTACAAATAAATTAAGCTTAAACGTTTCGAAAATCCATGCGATTGTTATAAACCTCTCCTCAAATCCAATGTTAACATTCTTAAAACAAACCTGAATGAGCTTCATACCACCACGTCTGCTGACAAAAACCTAGGCCCATTGTCATTGACCAAACACTTTCCTGAACCCCATAAACATCCGGACGGTCAATAGATAGTCTTAAGTTATTCCATCCATCCCAAAATCTCCCTCCCCAACCTACAAGTAAACTTCTCGTATCCTCTATTATTTACTCTCCATTTTGATTTAAGTATGGAGGCCTCTGGATGGGGTTCGAGAACAGATTAAAGCGAATCGTCGTGAACTGTAAGGTTTGAATTTCTTATCTCGAGTTACTACTTTTTTTAAAGTCTTTGCGTAGAATAATGTTCACTTCCATCCACTGGCATAAGTTGAATGGGCGAAATGACCCAGACGCCAACCTCAAATCAATTTCATTACCCTCTAGAACACGGTTTTGGCGATATCGCGGAAGTCTTAGATATACATATATATGAATATATATATATATATATATATATATTGCTATATATATATATATATATATATATATATATTGCTATATATATATATTGCTCTGCCTAGAAAATAACCATGCATACCGAATTTCAGCTCATCTGATCTGAAGGGGGCCGCTGGAAGTACGCTAGAAAATATATATATATATATATATATATATATATATATATATATATATATATATATATATATATATATGTATATATATATATATATATATATATATTTTCTAGCGTACTTCCAGCGGCCCCCTTCAGATCAGATGAGCTGAAATTCGGTATGCATGGTTATTTTCTAGGCAGAGCAATGCCATAGAAGTGTGAATAAATTTCAGTTAAAATTTCAGAATTATTAAGACAGTAACTAGTATTTAAGATTTTGCACTCCTCTGCAGTCCCTCATAATTAAGTAAGAGGGTCGAAAATTTGAATGGTGATTGAGTTGGTGTTTGACAATTGCATTTTGAAAGTCTCGACTTTTTTCTCCCACCTACACCCTTTTGAAAGTTTTAATTTTGTATTTCAGTTTTTCTATAGATATCAGTTATTATTGATGTTATCAAGATAAGTTGCAAGTTAAAGAAATTATTGTGAATAATGCTTAAAACATGTTAAGAAAACACAAACTTAGTGACGGAACTCTGCTGCTCAATATTTGTTTATTTTCATTTGATTTAAAATATCAATCGGCCAGAAGTGATTTTTGTACACTAAATGCTATTCTTAAGCTACATCGTCCAAGAAGAATGCCTTTTTTCTTAATCTGATTATTATTATTATAATTTGAGCAGTTAGGGAGCATTCCAAATTAGTGGCCTTTTATCTCTCAAGTCAATGTTTATTAAAAAACAGTCAACGTTTTGTCAATTCCGGCATCTTCATGACCAAAACTAACTTATAATTAATCACTGTTTTCGGTGATAGAGTAATGTTTTAATAGATTTGTTTAAATACTATTGCCAAGATTTTTTATTTACATAGATCCTTTTATTTAAAGGGAATACAACAATTATAAGAAAAATGAAATGGCAAGCTTGTATTATAGAAGAGGATCATCAGGATGATGAACAGCGCAGTCAATAGTTTTAGCCGTAACGATCCCAAAACTAGAAGTAGATAATGTTCCACCGTAATCCCGAAAGTAGGTTTAGCAAGGTGAAATGGAAAGTTCAAGGATTAGAAATGGTAGGATCCATTATATAACTGAACTACAATAGAACTTTTTTTTGTATTTCTAACTGTCCAATCCTTGCCGAACGGCGAACTATTGAAGGTGGTTAGTTTCGCCGTAGACTCGGTCCTGGGTGAGGTCATCGACCTGCTCCGGTTTTCCTTTCTGTAGCACCTCAACCTTTCCCAGCACTGGCAGCAGTTTACGTCCTTGTTTTCTCGGAAAAGCTGGATTTTCCATCGCTCATTCTCGGTAGCTATTTGCCACAGTTAGTCACACTGGCAGTTTGGTTTGGAGGCGCCTTCGGGCGGGAAGCTTCGGTTTTATAATCTTATTACAGAGCTTGCGATACTTAACTGAAACGAAGTGGCTTGTTAATGTTAGAGTTCAATGTACTCGAGCTAGGGGTGGGGAAGTCCGCGCTGAACTCAGGAGTATGAAAAAGGAAAAAGGACTTCTCATAAAGAAACAATATATATGATAATTGAAAAAAATATATTAATACGAAACAAATCAATAAAGGAATCCGATTATCGACAGACTTTATTCATGAGAGACAATATTCCAAACACCCGAATAATGCCATGTACTCTTTTCCGAGAGGAATGTTAGAAATGAGTAGTAATTACTAGTTCTAACCAGTCGCTAGTTTTAATAGATTGCTTCACATTAAATTTTAATGAATGAGCGGTGTGGATCCAAAATTAGTTTTTTTATAGGATGTATCGACTTTTGTCATACAATAATAAAAACACAACTAGACCTATATTGTCTAAAGCAGATTAAATCATTAAATTAAAATTATTTGACGATCAGTAAAATTTGAAAAGGCAAACATGATATGTATAACGTTAAAATGGGTCAGTGATTCAAAAACAAAATAAATACCCACTTACCAATACTAAAGACATAATTGAAAAAGAACACCTTCCGTTGTAGTATAAAACAGATCGCCGTCAATGACTGGCCTCTTAATAGGGCAAAGTGGGGTTTAAATTAAGAATCTAATGTTCCAATGTAAAAGCTAAATTTTTGCATTTGCAACAGAACGAAAAACTCTAATAAACCATTTAACTAAAAAAGGAAAATATAACTTATACATTGAAAGAGTACAAATATTATACATATATGGAAAATAATAAGTTCAGAAGGAAGATACTATGGCAGATAATATTTTTGAACAACTTAATTTTTGTATCAATTTTAAAAATGTTTGATTTTTTTTGCGCAGTATAATGACAATTTAGAGTTATAGACCATGAAAAAGACAACTATGATACTTTCAAAATAAACATTACTTATGAATTTAATAAATAGATTAATTTATTATAATTAATAATTAAAAATATTAAATTTTATTTTATTAATGAAATTATTTGTAGATATAGTTTGCGAATATTTCAAATGCAGCCTATACGTTACGTCGTAATATAAAGTAAACCTAAAATGTCTTAACTATGATATACGAGTATTTCTTTCATTTCAGATCTGTTATCATCAGTGGAAAGTCCTGTGGTCATGCATGATGCACAAAGTAATAAATAGATAAGGTATTACCTGAGGCTTTGGTCTTTCCTCAAGTTTTTTCGTTTTTCTACTCTTTAAAATTGTATGCATCACTTTTTGTGCTCATGAAAAGTTCTTCATCAACTCTGAAAACGATGACGGAACGCGATGAACGCATACGATGCAGAGAACAGGCTCAGAGTAAAAAAATTTCTGAAGATAATTTAAATTGTGATATAACAGAATATACGGAAATACTCCGGGATTTTACCGTAGCTAGAAATTCATTTCCAACAGCTACATGGTTTTTAAAATATGAGAAAAAAATCAGAATAAAACAGATCTCTTCCTGAATCAAACTTTTGGGCATTCATAATTCAGCTCACTAACTTGTTATTCGCCATCCCCTTTCCGTATCGATTCACCTGTTTCCTACCTCTGCAACAAGCACGCGAATAAAATTTATTTTCTGATACCAACGATTTCATTACACGTGGTTCAAGCTTAATTTAAAAATTTATTTGAATTTATTCCATGTAATAATCATGAGATTGGCCGAAATAAGAAAAAAAATTAGATTAGAAAATTTCATAAATTATTGGTTAACTTCTACTTTTATAAGCTCCATTTAAGTATTCATTTGAATTCATTATTTGTTAAGTTGACCGATATAAACTGGATGAGCGCAGATGTACCAATTGCAAAAAAAAATTGCAAATGGCAAATTAATTACTACCAAACAACGTAAATTGATTTCATTGCATGTAATAAGCTTAATAATTTATAGATTTACTAATATAAAAACTAGATAAATTACTAAATTTAATAAATTATTGGTGATTTTCAACTTTCATAGAATGATTAATTAAATTGTTACGGTTTCTGTCATGACAACGTGAAGTCATTACCTCACGCTCCTACCTCTTTGGAATGCAGCCTCCCTGCCTCTCTGGTTCTCCCTTAGGTAACAGTAGAGAAGTGTGTGCTTGCATGTTTTCGCTGTTATTGCTATTAGATGAAATTGGTAGTAATTATTAGTGGCCACAGTTGTTAGTACGTAGATGTTAGCGAGCTCGTTTAGTTTAGCAAGTATTTTGTGTTATTTTTTCATTATTTTCTTAGTTTATAATCTGCAGCTGCATGTGTATTTAATTTGTTTGTAAAAGTTATGTTTTGGTTAATTAAAGTTGTTTTTAATTTATATCTGTGATTAGTTACTGAGTGAACCCAGAGGATCCTAAAAAAATAAAATCAACTGTAAAGTGCATTTGTTTTAAATAGTTAATCAATCATTTTATGGAAGTTAGAGTCAACAATAATTTATGGAATATTCCAGAAGACTTTTCAAAAAGAACAATACTGAGAATACTAAAGTGCAATAATAAAGTTCAAAAATATTCAATAGTTTACTGACTTTGCTGCCAAATAATTTAGGAATCATGATTTTTTAGCCGAATTTTAAAAACTTACTTAAAAATTATAATAATCTACACACCTCTTCTCGGTTGCATATTATTTCAATTCTCGTTGGGAGTGTAATGTCTATTTTCAAGGATTGTTGAATTATTTTAAGTACATCTTTATCTAATATGGAATAAAGGATTGAACCCACTTTCCTTAAAAAGTAAGAATATTTGCCATTACTAATCTAGGATGTAATATCAGATATAATTTTGTTATTATTACAATACCGCATCCCTTTACACATTAGTAAACAAAAGTTAATCTATCAACTGAAATATTTTCTGCAATATGTAAATTTAACCACAAATTAAAGTAAAGATAATTCGTTTTAGTGAGTATTATAGAAATGTACCTATATTAAGCGCTAATCATTGGCGACATTATCGCTATCATCAGTTATAATCATAAAAGTTAATTCAATTCAATAATTCAATTAAACGATAATAAATAATAAATGAAAATAATGAAACGATGTGGTTCTTAATTCTCAACATACATTAATATACATTCTCAACAATAAACCTGAAGCAGCGACGCGTGCAGAATTTTCTCTGGGTAAGGATTTAGGTTACTTTGGAATTCGGTAAGATAAAATAAAGTCGTTTTTTTTTTTTCATGTAATGGCGAGAAATAAAGTGCTGTAAACAAACATTTAATTCCCAAATACAATTACGTATTTTAGTATACTTTACTGTCTTATAATTGAATTTTCCAATGTCTACACAGAGAGCTGCACAGTGTGGGGAGCATATAGGTTCTTTGGACTATAAATTACTCAGAAAATTCAATGGAAGGCTAAAAGTCTGTAAGTTTATATGCTTGAGGTATAGAATTTTAATTGAAGCAATTTGGTAGACAACATGAATGTAATGAAATATAGTAATCAAATATTGATTTCTTCTATAGTTCAGATGAAATATTACATTCAGAAATAGTATGCTGCATTCTACTATAATCTTAATAGTATAAAATAATTATAATTATAAAATTAATTTTAAACTTCTCACTAAAATTCACTTTCTCAAACCAAATTTCTCGTTTGTTCAGAATTATTCAGAAATTGCATTATTTTT
The DNA here is from genome assembly GCA_948150685.1 of Rhaphigaster nebulosa. Classification (NCBI taxonomy): domain Eukaryota; kingdom Metazoa; phylum Arthropoda; class Insecta; order Hemiptera; family Pentatomidae; genus Rhaphigaster; species Rhaphigaster nebulosa. The sequence goes on along the minus strand of OX411310.1, from coordinate 107,309,220 downwards.
GCCTAAATAAAACGACATATCATTTTACTGCCATGATAAGCTAAAAGTCTCTAGCTCTAAATCATTTTTTTTAAATACAGCTTTGTATTATGCCTCAATTGCCCTAAAAACTACACCTTTTTATGACCTTAGAAAGCCCTAAATCCAATTATTATATCCTAATAATTGGTTTTAGGGCTTTCTAATGTCATAAAAAGGTTTAGTTCTTAGAGCGAATCGCATACAATACAAAAATGAATTTAATTTTTGTTTGGAGTTGTAGCCTTTTAGTTTATAACGTATAGTAGTATAGTAAAATATAACTATGTAATCATAAAAAGTCTTTTTTTAATTATTTTCGTTTATTTCGTTTAAAACTAAACTCTTACAAACTCGTGATTTATTAATAATAGATTTGTAATTTATTCAATATAGTGCAATTTTCATTATATTTTAAAAAATAAATAATAATTTAAAAATATAGTTTGATGAAAACTTGAATGCACTAAGCAAAAAAAATAAATATCTAACAAATAATCATAGTCACTCATCAGAGTTCAACGTTCGCGCGTGTTAAATCCTCAATTACAAGCGAGCAGTAACGGATCTACGCACAAGCAGACCAGGCCTGGGATGGTAATTTTTAGGGAGGGAGCGGCAAATTTTGAGTTAAATTATATTTTTCGATTCAAACGAATTGGTTTTAAAAACAGTTGAATTAAGCATGCATTAATGTAAAAATTATCTCCACTTAGTTTCTAATTATAAAGAAATAATATATTTTGGAGATAGGAGCAGCTGGAGAGAACGACAATATCTGCCATGCCTGTGGGTGGCAGTATAACAAATTCGCCAACGCAAGAGAGGCGGCAGGTTGGGGCAAGATCTGAAAACTTTATAGAAGTTCAAATCTTTATTAACGACAGAGGGTGGGTAGTTTTTCGGGCAATTTACATTATGGAATCAAATTGTTTACAGTATAGTTTGAAGCGTCTGAATGATTCTATAGATATTTTTAAAGACTGGTGTTTCAGCTGTCTTAGGATTCACTAGCAGTCCCTAATTCTGCCCAACACATACCAATAGGCTTAGCCAAAAAAATTAGGCAAACCAGCTCTAAATAATAAAAAATTGTTTTCCATCCTCCAGCTATAATCTGATATTAACGTGTACTAATGGGACAATGATGTTGAAAACTGCTGGGCACGATGGGGAAATATTTATTGGTCTCTTTGCCTCCGCTAATAACCTGAAGAACTTTTTCCTCTTCCTTTACGTATATAAGTGATTACCTGAATAGATATTTCTTTAAGTGGTTGAGCGTGTTGGAGCAGCACACATTTAGTAAAAATAGAAGCGTCGTGATTCCCGGATTGCGAGAGTTAACTCATATCTCTTAGTGGACAGGAGGAATAAATTTCGTTCTTCTTCGGACTGAAATAAGTTGGTAACTTGAACGTCCTTCCTGACTTCATTGGAATACATTAGGACATTAAGCCTCATTAAACAACAAACAACAACGAATTACCTTACTTGCAAACTGCACTAATCATGAAGGGTGGAAATTTCTTGCTAGAGACTATTCATTTTACGAAAATTTAGTAAGGTGTATTTTACGAAGTTTGTAAGACCCATATACTAAAAATAAGGAACTTATGAAGTTTATACTCAGAACACTATCAGTAATGGAAGCGATGATTTTTTGACCTACTAAATATTATATTAAAAATTATATATATATTTTTTTTTACGACTATAGACTTTTCATATAAAAAATGGAACAAATTCGAGATGCGTTAGTCTTCTTGATATTCATAGCAGGAAAGGAGTTGCTAATAGCATATGAATATTTAGGCTTTAATCTGTCTCTAAGATCCACGTCATTCACTCTTATATCCTCCTCATAAGGATACCTATTCCAAAAACCTGGAAGCTGTAAGTGAACCTACCATCAGGGTATTTCAAGCTAGGCTAAAAGGTGCCAAATAGAAATTTAATATGTTTTCAGATTGTAGCTGTAATTAAAGAGAGGTTCTTGATATGGTTGCTCATGTAAATCAGCCGTTCCCAAAGTGGTTGAATTCGAAGAATCCCCAAGAGGTCGAATCTACCTTGCAAGTGCTTTTTGGCACTGAAAAAAAAAAAATTGTTGGTGCAAGAGACATAAATGGGGTGTCCACAAGAGTGAGTTTTATTTCTATGATGACGTTAGCCTGCATTCAACATTTAAATGTCGTTACATGAATAAGTATAAATCATATATAAATCATTATTATTATATAAATATAAATAATTATACATCACATAAATACATCTCCAACTAAGAATGTAAGGTACAGTGTACGAAGGGATATCAATAATTATGGCTTCAGAGAGAAATACCTCTAACATATGGAAACGCATGAGAAAGTTTTGCAGATTGGCGATGTTGTCTCAATTATTAAGAAGTTAAGAGTTAAAATAAAATAAAAGTTATTCCGTGTTAAATTTTCTTATTTATTTGTATATTCATTCTAATGAGTTTTAAAAAAATCTTTTTCTGTTTTGAAAATCATTTTAAAATTGTCAAAAATGGTAATGAATCCGGGCCATAAAAATCTCTACAAAAATAAGTGTCGTCTCGATGTTGTTTTTTTTTTCTATTCTTATGTTTTTCTAAAAATGTTCCATGATTTCAAGGATACTTTTTATTTTGTCTTGCCTACTAATTTTAGCTCGATTCAGTTCAGTGGTTGTGAAAACATCAGGCAGAAGTATTGAAACGGTTAAAATGATTAAAAATATGCTTTTTAAAATTACAAATATTAAAAAAGTATTATAAACTACAAAAGTAATTGTGACCGTATTTTATATTGATTTAAAGGTTCATCAATATTCAAATTTAACCTATAAAATACTACTGAACTTTCGGTTTATGGAAAGTAATAAACCCATTTAGTCCCATTAGTACACGTTAATATCAGATTATAGCTGGAGGATGGAAAACAATTTTTTATTATTTAGAGCTGGTTTGCCTAATTTTTTTGGCTAAGCCTATTGGTATGTGTTGGGCAGAATTAGGGACTGCTAGTGAATCCTAAGACAGCTGAAACACCAGTTCTGAAAAACTGAAAAACCAGTTGTAGTTAGAAGCTTATAACACAAGCTTGCAGAAGTTTTTCCTCCCATCTGCGTTTAGAGAATGAAGAAATGGGTGTGCATATTATTTTAGAACTTGAAGCACTCTCCTTTAATATTTAAATCTGAGTACATTGTTAGAGCGAATCCAAGGGATTTGGTGCATTTCGTAATAACTCTGTATTATCAATGGGATCTGTAGACAGGTTAGGTTCCGCAAAAGACACATAAGCCTCGAGGTGAGGAAGAACTTAGCGGAGCCTAAATCAAAAACAAAGCAATAAGTTTCATATTTTGTTGGATACAATGTAATTAAGGTTACTTGAAATGGAAAACGAATGTGAAAAGACCGCTATCAGGAAATATGAACAATATAGCCTAAGGGAAAAGCTATGAAAACAAATTACAGGCTTTGGAATGGATCGGTTTGATGAGTAGCTGGTCGGGCACTGCAGGTCAAGGTAGCCAGCCACCACCTTCCCTCCCTCTGGTTGCATCGAATCTTCTATCATTCCTAATAGCTCCTTAGCAAGCATAATTGCCAATAAGATGCGAGAATTGCTGAGCATGGAAAAATTCAGAAACATATTTAGCGATAGCATAACCGAAATCAAAGAAAATTACCATGGGCCAGGAAATGAAGAGGTTGTAGACGGAAATGACGGGATGGTCTAAATTGACTTCAGGGCTTTGGAATAGTTCAGAGGTAAACATGCTAAAAGTCCCCGTCTCTAGGAGCAGAAGTGTGGAGTGTGGGAGAAGTTCATTGTTTTCGTTTATATCTCGAAAACAGTTGGTCCTAGCTTGAAACGATACAGATACAAAATAAAGAACATTAAATTTCCTACAGGAATGCTTCTATTAATTTCTTTCGTATCTGTTATAGTTTAAGAAATATACGCTCTGCATTGTACGTGCTGTAATGGAATGCTTAAATTATTTAATTTTTAATTAATACAGGTTTTTTAGCCGTTTTTTCATTGTTAACTTCATAAACAACAAACATTTAAAATTTATCAGTTACAATTTTCGTGAAAATAACTTGTTAGTTTGTTCCCAGCTCATAGTTTTCACTTAATGCATAATCTCTTATTCAAATACAAACCCAAAATGGACCAAATGATCCGAATTTAAGGATAATTCCCACAAAGTGGGTCGTAAATCGAAATGATTGAATTCTACTTGCAAAGATTAATTGTTCAACTTTTGTTGTTAATTGGTCTGTACGGGTTTCTAATTGCCTTAACGTGTAAACATGGATGCGGAATGATGTTTTTTATCATATCCATCAGTTAATTTATAATGCGGAATGCGGTTTTTTATCATAATTATCAATTTATTATGTTCAATGAATAATTAAACATATTTTACCCGAAGAATTAAGTGTGCGAATACTTATTTTGACCACTGTCAATACTATCATATCCACATAGTTTCCCCATATCCCCTCCTTTTTTATAATATTTTTGGATTTTTTTTTTAAACAAATGATCTTCGTATCTCCTTTCCATCATTCTTCTTCTGTAATCTCTCAGTTCGCACAAATCAACAGCTTGTATTATTTTCATTAATTTCAACAAAATCTTATGTGGCTGACAACGATTGCGATTTCTGCACTAGTCCTTATTACAGTTATAATACAAATTAACTTAATTTATTATCCTGAATCCTGACAAAATTATTTAGACGTCCACCAATTTTTCTGCTAGAAAAGAGTAAAGAAGTAAAATTATTTTTACGAAAAATATAGAAAAAGAAAGAAGTTGTTCTTCAGATAAAAACGCAAATGGCATAATTTACTTGAACTTGATGTTTTGTTTTGAAGTTATAACGTTTTCACATACAGTTTAAACAATGAGTTTCAACCGAGATCTCTATCGCAACCGAGCTTCCAAACGCAACCGCAGCCCACAAATGTTTCTTAACATCAATGAAGATGAATGGTCGACCTATCTCTATATCATATAACATTATTAACATCCACTCAACTTAACAAAGGCAAACTAAAAAAATGTAAAGTTGTATTTTACTTAAGTATATTAAGATTTTGATGTCGATAAATAGTTTATTAATTGCCGAGGAAATCGGATGTTCCTTATTGTTGGTATATGCCGTAAGTAAACCCTCCTTTATGTTTCTCCTTCTCCTTGCTTTGTTCCTGTACCACTAAGGTATAAATGGCTAACTCGGCCTATTACAAAAATGAGTAAGGTTGAGAATCGCCACATTCAATGTTTTCTTAAAGTAAATAGCAGATCATACTAATTGTTATTGAATTGTTACTTATTGCATCTCAAAAGAAACTAGGGTTACAAAAGTGAGTAGCAGATGTTATATAGCAGTAGAAAATCCACGCTGAGCACCTCTTATTATTAACGAGTTCTAATTAAAGAATCCTTGTAAATAAAAAGGGTAGGGGACAACAATAAAAAAAAAAACTATATTAATTAAAAAAAATAACCCATGAAGGATCTCGAGTTCAGTAATTAATTGAGTAATATATTTTTACCAATGGTTATACAAGGAGTTGGTAAGATCCGTATCCACGCTCAACCACAATGTTTTCCCTCAATCCCTTAATCCAGGAACACACTTTAAATACGCAGAGTGGGGGGAGCGATATCCTGATCGCAGAATTCTGTTATTAAAGAATGCGAGTCATTGAGGTTCGAGTTATCGAGAGTCGACTGTGTTATAAATAATAAATATTCAACACATTTTAAAAAATGAGGCTAAAAGTTTTGTTATTATTGAAAAATGGCACAGTTTTACAATGGACCTAAGCTTAAGCAGGGCACAACCTTAGCGCCATGTAATATACATTCACATTCGTCAAGTTTTGTCAAGTTAAAACTGAGCAATTAATGAATATTAGAATATCTTACAAGGCTTCGGGGTAGCCCATTCAATGGACAATAGTAGAAGATAATTTATTTTCTATTACATCAGCCCTGGATCGAATCTGGAGTCCGTATATCCTTTGGGGCACACCCAGCCTCTATAAAGTTTGCGCTTGGTCATTTAATGGGTTGTGGTGGTTAAGCTAGATTAAGCGTGGATACCAACCAAAGCACCTTAATGCATAACCGTTGGTAAAGAAACAATGCTTGCTGCAAAAATCAAGAGATTTAGAATTAGCGATTATTTTTTATATTCCTCCTCTCTATGTGTCACGTCTCTGGCAGGTTCAAATCGAATTCGTAATAATAAGTGAGAAGTTGCTTCAATTTAAAAGTAGAAACAGTTCTTAAATAATGGAAAGAGGGTTGAAATGAACTCTTCATGTATGTAATGAACGTCAGCAATAGGTAATTTATATTTTCCTAGAGGCCTTATTCGGTTTAATTATGCTTTTTAAACCCCATAACGAAGCTAACTTCATTTGGCATTTACATAAAATTACCACTTGAATGATTAAAAAAACAAATTAAATGAATTAACATAAATATAGATTATTGTGAGGAAGAGCGCTAGTTGAAGGATAGGTCAGAGGATGATTTCGCAACTGACTCATAAAGATAGGATCCCCGGATCGGTTATATAATAGCTTTAGAAAGTGCATCTGGGCTATGCAGTTGTGCACCTTACCTAACCTAGCTTATCTAACCTCAGGTCGTTCAACCCTCCACAATCACCTAGTAAATAGACTTTTCTATTTCATTTCAGCCTTTTATCCAGAGTTATACCTTCTTCATTGAGTATAAGTCTCTGTAACACCTCCTTGACAAGATTTTTATAGAACGGCAGTAGTAATATCATTAGAGCAACTTGTTTCATCCAGGTATCGATTTGTTTGACACATTCTTAGTCTCCCACTTGTGAGATTCTCTAGGCTTAGCTCTTAAATCTTAACTACTTCTAAGATTCAAATACTGACAAAAACTTTTGTTTTCGGTTCTGTCAGTTGTGGATCAACTCAGAGTTTGGAAGTCCATCCTAGGGCATACTTCGATAAAAGGTGCTGGGAATCTTCAATGCATTAGGGAAAACTGGTAGGTAGAACGAAAGAAAGACGCACTAAGTCCTTAATAAAATATAAAAAGGACGTAGGCAGTGATATTTATTAAATCTCAAAACAAAACAATTCATTAATATATATTTTTTTGTATCTATGTGTTTCTTTATTATTTTTCCACAACTAGAGGGGCCAACTAAAGGAAAACTACCTATTTATTTAAAGTGGATTGAAGAATTGGCATAGCAGAAAATGAAATTTTTGACACACTCGGAATAACACTTCAAGTATCGTTCATTTGGAATAAAAGTGCACAATTCGAAAAAGTGGAATTTAACAGGGAAAAATTTCGAACTTTGCCTATTTCGGTATATCGCTATCCCTCAATTCACTGATAAAACATCAACAACTTACCTTTTCTTTTCTTTTAAAAAAGTAAATCTTCATTTTTCGATCATTTAATCATGAAAAAAAACAACAGTAAAAGCTCCTTAGCAGGTTATGTATAATAAAGGCACATTAAAAAAAAAAAAATCTAACAATGAATTGAATTTGAAAACAAATCCAAAAACTCAATTCAAAATATTTTATTGAATGTGCTAAAGTACAAATTAATATTTTTAACATAAGTAATTTTTAACATAAGTAATGATCTTTTCAATTATTCCAACAGAAGCATAATATTAATACGGCCACCTTTCGTAAGAATAATATTATCAAAACATTAAAAATTATTTATTATTATTTTTATCAAGACAGTTAATAAAGTTACTCTCTAGTCACAGTTTGAAGAAAGTTATTTTGTTTTTCTAGTAAACTTATAATAGCTAAACCAATAATAATTTTTTATTTCGGTAAATACTGAAACTAAAAATCTGATTTATATTCTTAAAGAAATATATTACACTAAAGTATTCCTAGCAAAAAAAAAAAGTAAAAACAAAAATTTTTGTATTGTGGCATTACTTCCAAATGAACGATATTGATTGATGTTTTTTCTCTTCCTTTTTTTGTTTTTTTCTTCTTCCTTTGCAGTTATGATGTGATTGTATTTAATAAGGAATATTCAACTAAACACAGTTATAACAATAAATTAAAAGTTACAAATATTATTCAGTTCGTTATGAAATAAAAATTACAATAGTTCTTAAATATTTAACTACAAATTGTAGTAGTGCTTTCAAAGTTTCCTAATTTTTTTTTATAAAGGAACTGACAAATCAATTAAGGGAAAATCCCAAAATAATGATTTCTTACTCATTAAGACTTCGTAAGGGAAGAACAGATAAAACGAAAGAAACCTTATTTGAGAAAACTTATTAATATAATTACTGAAACGATTACGCATTAAGGTTCAATGCATTAAAAAATTACACTTTGAATAGTAATAAATCCATTCAATCATGGAATGTAATTATGACCAAGGTTATTATTTAAGGTTATTGCAATAACCTTTATGTTTATATCATCACTACTTTAGCTCAAAATCGTTTTTCGAGAACTTACAATCTTAAAAACGTTTTAGAGGATCCCGTTTCTGAAAAGCTAATTAAAAACAAAGTTCAGTAGTTTTCGGTTTACCGAAACACTCTCCAAAACCGTGAATTTTACTTTTTTATTTGCATAAGAAGTCTCATAACCTCTTTATGTACAGAAGCAGGTTCATTAAAATTTAAATAATTATTATGAAGCTAAGACTTTGGAAACCTTCATAATATTAATCCACAAGGCGGCCACTGACGATCATTCCAAATGGAACAATGGAACGATGAAGTGGAGCAACTGGAGTGCTTGTAGTGAAGATGATTTAGAGGATCCCTCTAATCACTCCGCAATCGTTCCTATACTAGGATTACTACCGATTTACTCTCCTACATGGCATTTTCGAAACTATTCCGAAATCCAAAATACTGCAATTCCAGACAATAATAAGAAACATTATCTCTGAATATTATGAAAATTATATCAATACTCAGGAGGGATGAATTATAAACTTTGCTACCCACAATATCTAACTGATAATTTTGGTCACACCTTTTTTCAATAAAGTGGAAAAATTAGTAAACTCGTACTTTATCCCTAATACAGTCTACAAATATTTCAATTTACAGATTAATACAACTCTAAAATTTATAGGATATAAAAAGGGCCTCTACAATATCAACAACATTAAATAAATTAATCTTTATTCAAAAATAAAAAAAATAGTGGACATTTTAAAAGCAAGTTGACGGTGATGGTATCCATCCTCCAATGTCAAAAATGGCATGCTTAGGTTTGGACGTTGCTGCCTCATTTAGGGTTTGGTTTTATTGAAAATGACGACATAGGAAGCTGAAAAACTAATGTATAAATATTATAACAATACTTAGTTAGTAAACAAAAAAAAAATTCCATAAATTGACATGATAATCTTCACCATCGATATTATAAAACTACTAAAAATGTTTTTTTGTTTTTTATTAATATTTAATGTTTTAAATTAATTTTTAACATAATTAATAGTAAAAAATACGACAAATTGTTATTATTCATATCAATATTTATGTAACATATTTTAACAATGTATTAATATTAATAAATCTCGTAAATTTTAACTATAATGCATTTACTGGTCAACAATTATTATTATTGTTTTATTATTATTATTATACAGCCTAAAAACTGCATGAAAAACTGTGCAGTTTTACTCCATCAGTTTTACACCGATAGAATTCCAGCCACTCCGCATCACTCCAATAAATCCACACTGGATTTCATACTCACGGTCGTTCCCTATTCCATTTGGCGTAGCGTGGAGTAATCGTCAGCGATCCCCTTTACTAGAACATACTGTTGCTGAAATTTGTACTACAGAAATTAGCAATAATGCATTTCAATGACCAATAATCTTGCCAAAAAAGTTGTAGTTTCATCTATAAGTCAAAGTTTTCCACATAATTCGGAGTTCAGTTCAATCCTATTCTCAGAATCAGATTCAACGCGGAAAATATTTGAAGTAGATATAAAATATGGTACCATTTGAACTTGTAGCAATTATTAAAAAATAAACGAAATCATATTTTTCCAAACAAATTTAGGAATAAATAAAAAAAACCGTGGGTCTCAGCATATGGAACAATTAATTGTTTCGCATACGATATTTAGATTTTACAAAAAAAAAATAGAAACATCTTAAGCGTAAATAATGATTACATTTGTTTTAGAATATTCATGAAAACGGATGAATAATAATTGAAACTTTTCAGTCAGAATTATGAATAAATTTCAGACTTTTGACTAAACTCATATTTAATAATAAAAATAATAATATAAAACAATAAAAACTATTAAATCTCAAAGTTCAAACGGACGATTCAGTTTTGTGCCTAAAGCCCGACCCTAAATTGTGGAATCCGACGAAGTTAAGGAAGGGTAACGATACTCAAATTCAGACAGGTCAGCTGGCAGGGTACCCTGTAGCAATCAATATGCACGGTTTTAGGAGGAGGGGGTATCAAAAGAGTACCTCGGTTGTCATGGTAACTGCCGCCGTACCTTATTATACCGACCCACAACCCTCCTAACCGGGGAGCGGCCCTTCTTTTTGGGTCAATATAACCCTCAAAGTGTTCAAGGCTCAACAAAATAAAGAACATCATAAATACTAAAAAAAAAGTCTGCCTAGTAGAACAGCATAGCTTCCTCACCATTTGGTATAAATGGAAAAACAAATGTGAACAACAAATGTATAAAAATGAAAGGCACAAAATCCAAAAAATATGTTTTTATTATGATGCCCGAATTTCCGACAACTTTCGGGGAGGCCCGGCAGTCACTGGGGTCAGACCCTTACCGGGACATGGGTACCCTGGAGAGGGCTTATCACATTTTTTTAAATATCTCTTTATTTTATTGATAATTTAAATAATTATTTGTTGTTTATATCGATAGTTATTACTTTTGATATAAAGTCAATATTTAGCTAGGGCATTGGAACATGTGGGCCCAACATTTCAATGGGCGGTGCTGATTGTTAGAACGAACATTATGCACAGGTTACGTTCTAAATCTCCTAAGGCGTTTCTTCTATCACATTTTGCTGGTAGATCACCTATTGTGTCTATTATTTTGACCTGATATTTGAGGGATAATTACTCTTGGAGATGATAGTTGTCGAAATATTAAAATTTCTGACGTTAGAAATTAGATGAGCCTCATTCATTCTGAATGTGCGAAATGTGTAATATTCGGCGTCCACAAAAACTTATAATTTTAATCCCGATGATGAAAACAATGATGAAATGAAGCAAATTCTAAAGCTGAGGAAGAAGGATAAAAGTTCAAATTTTATAGGTATAAATTCCAAAAACCCAACTGCTAGGAATATGATTCATAGAAAAAACATTTGCGCATGTGTAAGCGAGAGCCGTCCATGGGGTATGATAAAAATTATAATGAATCATTTTTACACTAATCTCAAGCTTTCCTCCAACATTGAGCCAAATAGGACCACCGGTTTTCGAAATATAGGCTTCCCAAGGAAAATACGTTTGTACATGCGTAAGTGAAAATAGTAGATGGCTTTTGATAAAATTTATATAACGCCATCTTGGTACAACCTTCACAATCGCTGAAAATTTGAATTAAAAAGGTGTTATGTTCCTTACCTCAATTTTACTACAGACAGATACGAGATCAACTTCAGACCTTAAAATTTGAACGTGAAACGCAACTGGAAATATTTGATTCTCTTTCTGCATAATTAAAAAGCTTCCATTCCTTTGGTGTTGAGGAAGCAAAACATTCTGATTATTATTATGAAATTCGAATTTGTAATTATTTTTTTTTTGTTCCAAATATAATTAGTAGTAAGAAAGCCACATGTACTGATATTTATTCCGAGATGTAGATCATTTAATGAAGCAGTAATACATCAGCCAGTTCTATAACGCTGTTGGCCTGTAATAAGACAGTTCTTGACATCACAATAGTTCTATATTAGGTGGTACGGAGGCCATTTTCATTTCAGAGGCCCCAAAATTCGTATGAGAAGATTAGAAAGTAAGTAGGTTTGCTGAATAATGAGTTCATAATGGAAGCTTCTATTTCTGACAAAATTGCAATGTACCGGACATTCGGATCATTATGGACAATTTAGTGGCATAGAGAGGTCTCAGAGTTCGATTAATTATGTACAGGTATGCCATACGCAGGTGAGCTTTTTGTAATATATTACAAGTCAAAACATTTCCCAAGTGAATGTCGAAGTGTTGAGGATTCTATGCATGAGGAGTCCAGATGGCAGGGGACTAACATAGATAAGAAACTGCATAGCATGAATTTAATGATGCACTCGTTAATTATGCATTTCAGACAACACATTATATTAGACAGGTATACCAAGTGCAGCTTGAGCACATTGTGCAGTAGAACGGCCCTAGCAAAGTTGCACAGTACTAAATAAACCTTTCTAAACGTTTCAACATCCTTCACCTTTCTTCTGTCGGCATCCAACACAATCTCTTTCTTGGAACCTTTTCGTGGTAGTAGATGTCTGGTATGCAAGGTACGATGGTACGTTCAGTGTTTCATCGTGTAATGATATGCAAGATTAGCCTTAAACTTGGTAGAAAACTTTTGAGAATTTCTTATAAAAAAAAAAAATATTTAAAATAAAAATTATTTTAAAACTTTTTTTTTATTTATTATTTTTACAAATAAATTACTAAAAACCATTTATGTATCATGAGAATAAAGTGAATAAAAGAACAGTTCTTAGGTAAGATACAGTATCTTAGGTGGATACATTTCTAAATCTAGGGTTAAGAATAATAGAAAGAGATACTCTACTTCTTCATCAAATCCACAGCAATCTCAAGTGATAAACAACAGAAAACGCAAAATTCGAAGATAGAGTAGTAGGGTTCTGAAGAGACGATATAAGCTATAGAATATACAGTTATTCAGTGTCATATAGATCGACTTCAAGAACGACAAATAATATAGAGTAAAAAATAAACAAAAAATTATATTTGTAAGTTGTAATTTTTTATTTATTTTTTACTCTATATTATTTGTCGTTCTTGAAGTTTATCTTTTATTTATTGTTATCTTTTTATTTATTGTAATTTATTACTTATTTTTTACTCTATATTATTTTTCATTATTGTTGCTAAGGACGTTGGAGTTTTCATTTTGATTCATGTATTTGCGCTGCCAGGTATAAAAAAAAAATACATAAAACAGCTTATCTTAAAGTGAGAAAAAATCCTTTTACCTCATAAAAATATTTGTTTATAAGTAATTATCAAGATTCACAATTTCCACAAACGAATAAAAGTGTTAAAAATTATAAAACGAGCTTTAACGAAAATCAGTAATTATTTTATGAGATGTTTAATTTATAAAAAGTGTTTATCAAAAACTTCCCAAAAGAAAAAGAAGCATCTCTTAAAACATAAACTTATTAAATATGTATGAGATATAGACATATTAATTATGAATGCTGTTCAAACACCGTAACTCTCTGAAGCTTTACTTATTAATTTATTAGGGATTCTATTAAAAGGGAAAAATTAAATTAAAAAGCCTTCTGTAATCGGGCAAAAATCATTTTCCATATCTCACTAATATACACATTTTAGGTCTTCTAAATCCTGTTTTTTTAATTCTTTTCTGTTCTTGTTATGACCTCTCAATTTCGATTAATAGGGGTTAGTTTAGAGTCGTGAAGAAAGTAAAATTTGTTAAACATTTTAATAATTTGCTAAAAGTAGTAAAACGAGCAATCTGTAAATACAGAGGTCTGTGCAGTTTTGTTTGGTTTAGTAATGCTATTGAACTATTTCGCTATATTTATAAAAATATTGCATTTTCGATGGTTTTTGTGAATGCCTTTTTAAAATGCTCCTTGATGAATTTATATAACACTATTCATCCATCAAATTTAATTTTATACCTTTAGGAAATGAGAGCAAAGATAGATAAAAACTTTTTATTTAATAAATTATAATAGTGAAATATTTTTTTTTTTTTAGCCAATGGTCTACAGATTGAATAAAAAATATGCAAAACTGTCACGAATACATCTTTATTTTTGTTTGACGTCAGAACCACAATTACGACCCTTTTCATGATTGATTTATAACTTTTCATTTTAGAATTTCACCTGCACTAACGAGGGGAGGTCACTGTCAATGGACCACCGACTTTTACCAAATTTTTTTTTTTTTGTGATTCCGTAAAATATTGGGCATATTCCTGGCGTTCATTCCAATGGGGACGACGAGCCAAGAAAAAATATAAAACATTTAAAAATGACGGTTTCATCATAATTTTTTACTCCTATTATTCTGTATCTACAAAAAACAAATACACTTTAATGAGCTTGGGCCACCGAAAACCTTCGAATGCTAGTTTTCTAAAAAATAAAACTTTTTTAGCCCAAACATTTCCCTTACTCGTTAATCATATTCTGTTTGGAAACTTGAAACCCTTAGGAACCTTGAAAGGACCTTGAGATATAACAAATAGTACAAATCGGACTTAAATTGGACAATTTGAATTTTACATATAAGACAATGTATTTATGATTGTTTAAATATTTTCAAGTGACTCTTTATTGCCTTCAAATAAAACAAATGTATACCTTATTGTTATAATCAGAAAGAGGAAAAACTCGTCTTTCCAACGGTAGACTTTTGAATTTGGTCAAGGTATGCAGGAGAAACTAGAATAATGAGCACACAAAATCATGCTCTCCGAAAATAAATTCAAATTTTTGTTTTTACTGGAGATTACCTAATATATAAGGGTTTTTCGGCGTGCTAAATCCGAATATAGAAGTCAATTTTTTCTTTTATTATTTTAACTTATTTAATTTAATGTTTTTGTTTTCAATTTTGATGTTAATTTTCTTACCTGTTCGTTTGTTTTCTTTACAATTTTTTTATTATTAAAAATAATGAAAACTTCTTATCTACTCATTTAATAATTTGACAAACCGTTTGTAAGGATGATGCAATCAGATGACTTGTTAGGTACCCTACTAATTACGAGTATATACTATTTTTCAAGATGTACAAATTTATATGTACAAGATGATAATTAATATAAAAACAGCACCAACATAAAGGCAACTTGTACAGCACACACTTAACGAAGAGAATTTTACCACATGCAGTTTCCTTTCTTCAAGCCATCTGGGAAACATACTTCATTAGCGTTCCCGAAGACCTCCCTTGTATCTATGCATACAATTATGTATTGTAGCAATGTATACATGATACGTTGCATACGAAATCAAAGCTGCAAAAAATGAAGCCGATAACTGGTGATGAATAACGGAATGGCTTTTAATAAGATCTTTTCTCGTATTCAGTTGTATGTGGTGAAAATTCATAGATCTTAAAATCAAATTGACCTCGTAGAGTCCGATTAGTGCCGTTCGGGAAATTTTTACATTCTTTTGATATCATAAAAATTGGTAGTTGATCGGTTGAGTTCTCTATGGGCTATAAAAAAATTTCATAATACTTAGAAAAAATTATGATCAAATGGTAGAAACAATTTTTAGTCTAATTTTTTTTTTTTTTTTTTTTATGATTTCCATAAAAAATAGTATTTAAGGTTTTTTGGGGATACTGAAAACAAATATGTACTTTTCTATACTTTAAAATTGTTTTTAGACTACTTTACTTGAAGCTATATGTTTTTTTGACTTTTCAGTAGCCTAAGCTCATTAAAGTCTCTCGAATGTATTTTTTCTTATTATAGATTTAAAAAATATAAATAAAAACATGTGTCTTTGTTTATGTTTAGAGAAAATAATAGCAGTAAATCATTATTTAAAAAAACATCGCTATTAATAGTTTTATATTTAACTATTTAGTTTTATATTTATATATAACTAGGAGGCAAAGAAGTTGGTGATTGAAGATATCTTCGGCAAAAGGGTCGTTAATTTTATTTCTTGAGCCGATTTTGGTTTTACCATCAGATTTTTTATTGCGCAGGCGCATCTCGATTTTCAATTACTTTCAGAAGGGATTTCTTCGGTGGAGGTATTTTTATAAGGTTTAAAAGAGTTCCGATTCCGGATTAACCAATGAATTTTCGATTGTGGATGCGCATTAGTGTTACAGTTGTACATTTCTTAGGTATAGCGATCATTCCTCTAATAGATCTTCGATTTTGGTAACATGAATTAAAGAAATAAATTGTTAAAACAACATTGTATTTAATTAGTACTAAGTGTGTATACACATATATAAACTTGAATATAGGAAGATAAGTAAATAAATATATAATATAGAGAGACAGCTGTAGCTGAGGGAGGTAGGGATGCCCGCTCGGCTGGCCATTGTCAAGTTTGGCCGCTGACCTAGAAACCGCACACTTTCACTCAGCACACTGTCAGTATTAAAATACTCAACGCTACTCAAGAACCCTTTCCTAATTCACCTCTGCTACGCTATACAGGTTATAATATAATATATGATAATACCTCAAATTATACCCTGACTGATATCTTACAACATTTACAACATAAAAGATTCCACTTTTCCTTACAATTTTTCAAAATTATTTACCGAAGAAAACATGATTGAAAAAAATGAATAGGCGTATGAGAAATAATAAAAAAAATTTAAAAAAAAATTGTTACATGCTTCCTCGGTTCATTTATTGACAAACCCTGCTTTCTTTTGAAAATGATATATTTAAATTTTTTAAATACGTCAATAGATATGCTGAAAGAATTCAATTCTACATCACTTCAATGTTTTATTAACAATTTTAATATAAATAATGTAAGTAAACCTATAAAAAAAAAATCATTATGGTAAGATTATCAAACCGTGATTAGAATAAGAAAGGAGGAAGAAGAAGAAAGAACCAAAGTCTTTCAAATCGCAGTGGATAAATAACTAATTCAGGCCTAATCAAGACTAAAAAATAGAAGTAAATCACATGTTTTAAATAAATTAAATAAAATCCTTAAGGAATTTTACAGAGCTTCAGTCCATATATCTGTTAAAACCAATATCTGATACAGCTTAAACAAATAGAAGTAGCACCATAAGGTCGTTATACCAAAAAAAGGAAAAAAAAAACATACATTTAAACAGTTGATAGGAGATAGAAGAATAAATAGAAACATTATTATTGGAAATAAAAATCAATGATGTTTTTAATTACCTATTCATAAAGAAGCATTATTGATACCTTTTAGTCGCATAACTAGCATCAGATTTGTATTAATACAATATTAAAAAAAATTAATTATTGTCCTTATCAAGAGAGCCTTTATAAAGTCATCCTCAAATCAAAGCTTGAAGGAAGCCATTATGTTTGACATCTAAACTTCTAATAGCTTAATTAAGAATAATTTTTTATTGCGGTAAATATTATTACTAAAATCCGATATTTTTTCTCAAAGAAATAAAGGTCAATCGAAACTTTCCAAGCAAAAAAATAGGAAAAGAAAAATGTTTGTATTCTGGCACTCATCTTCCAAATGAAATATATTAGTTATATAATATAAATATAAATATAAATAAATTATTTTTTGTTGAAAAACGAGAAAAAATTATTAAGAATATTGATTTGATAGTTATTAATTGTATTCATTGACAACTATTGTGTTATTAACTGCGATTTGAGATACTTAATACAACGCTAAGGTTTGAAGTATCCCAATAATTTTAATATTTTATTTAATAAATTGTTTTCCTTCGCACTTTTAAAGATTTGATATTACTAAAAAATGCACGAATACACTCTATTTTACACATTTAATCTGATTTTTGGAAATGATTGTAGTCGAGAATCCAAGAATAGAAAACCCGATAGGACAAAAAAAAAATTGAAATTCATTTTTTAGGACAAGATATAAATTTATATATACTTATATAAAAAAGATATATATATATATATATATATATATATATATATATATATATATATATATATATATATACATATAGAATAGATGGTGTAAATTATCTGAAATTCAGATTAAAATAAAAATTGACCGATCGCCGTTTATATATATATATATATATATATATATATATATATATATATATATATATATATATATATATATATATATATATATATATATATATATATATATATATATAAACGGCGATCGGTCAATTTTTATTTTAATCTGAATTTCAGATAATTTACACCATCTATTCTATATGTATATATATATATATATATATATATATATATATATATATATATATATATATATATATATAGAATAGATGGTGTAAATTAACTGAAATTCAGATTAAAATAAATATTGACCGATTGCCGTTTTTCATGAGATGTATATAGATAGGAAATTGAAATGACATACCCTAGAAATAAAATTCAAACCCCAGACAATAAATATTAGATTGTCTATTTCTCTGCAATCATAAAGATTTTATTTTATGTAATGACGTTTTTTAATATTTTCTGGAGTAATGTTTATTCGAAATTTCTAATTATTCTAATTAAATAAACAGGTTTATAATTCTACTATAGCTAATAAACACGAGATACATAATATTGAATTAATTTATAGTACTCCCTAGCAAATGTAGTAATAATGAAATGCAGTGATTACAGCTAACGGATTGCATTCTGTTATAATATTATATTAATTAAGGATCATAAATAAAAACAATTATAAAGAGGCTTGATAATGAGAAATTGTTTTTATCAATTCAATTCACCACAACTACATCTAATTGTAAGTTGTGCATCGTATTACATTGTGTTTTTTTTTTTGTTTTTCTTAGATAGTCTTTGGGATTCAATCCAAAAATAGTCTTTGGGATTCAGTTTCCCTTCATTAAATATTCGAGTTCTTACAACGTCATATTTTAAATACGAAACGGAGTAAAAAACCTGGTAAAGTAAAATACAGAATGGTTTTTTTACCTTAGAAACAAAGATTCTATGTTATGATTGTCTAATTAATATGTTACTATATACATAATTTTAAAAAAAAAGTCTATTTGAACTTACTCTTTCATATATATATATATATATATATATATATATATATATATATATATATATATATATATATATATAAAACGGATCTTTTCTTATCCGACCCTCATCCTTGTGGAATTCCATTCCTTTTTCCATCCGTTGCTCCGATACTCTTCCCACGTTTAAATCCCGTATATTCAGTCGCTTGATGTCCATGCAGTTCCAAAAGATATGTAAATAGGTACTCCTTATTTTTAACTAAAATTTGTACCCATTTATGTATTAATGCATTATTTTTACTTTTATTATTAATATAAATTCATTCTCTTTCACTGTATTTATTTTTGGGCTTTATTTCTTCATGTATTAATATTGCAAGTTTATTTTTCCTTAAAGGTTTAAAAGTTATGTCATTATTATTTATTATAATTCCATTTTTTTTTCTTATTTGTTTATTTATACTATTATTTATTCAATATTATATTCTTTTTTGTTCTACTCTAAGGCTCTAAACCTCTACTGATTTTACATGTAATATTATTCTAAAGGGACGTCCTGTAATAAATAAAGAATTTATTATTATTATTATTATTATTATTATTATTTATATATAAGTGAATTTTGAAAAATTAAGGAATAAAAAAAGTAAAGTAGCAGTAAAATATATATTAAGTAATAATATTCCAAAGAAAAATAGGTTTTATCAATTTTTTTTATTACGAAGTCGCTCAGACTCTGTATTCGCTGGTAGTGAAGAAAAGTAAAACCAATGTAAAGGCTACATTCAAATAACTTACAACCGGAGTATTCGCTGAGGACCACAACTTTATGGCTCATGGAGAACCCTCAGTTGGAACATAATGAAGAAAGTTATGTGAGTGAAGTGTGTGGGTAATTTTTCATCGGTTATAATCTTGCTGAATCATACCTCAACCATTTTCGCTTTAGCTGCCACTCACATATTTTGCTAACCCCGGACTGAAAAACCACTTCACAGTTATGTCTAGAGGCAATGCTTCATGGAAAGCTATCTATCATACGAAATCTGCTAAAATAAGTCGTAGACTTTAGGAGTCTAAGAGGATCAACTAGAAGAAATTCGTATTTTGACGCAATTAAGCCAATATCGGAACCAAGAAAAAATATAGATTCGTAAACGAGTCAATTTTTACTTTCACTTGTCCATATATAATAAGCAGAAGTATTGCGAACGTGAACATTTCCCAATTTGAGTTTTCATCGTTCATCGTACGTTTTGAGTTGTCCAAATAATCAATATCTCAAAATGGTGAGCATGTCCGTTTGTCCGTGTATCTATGTGCACGTGAACAGTCTAGCTTAAAAAAGAAAAGTTGTATGAAACTTTTTCGTCAAAATAGATTTACCAGTTTTACAATTAAACGCCTCTTACACTTTTGATGAAATTTGCCGAATGTTTCTTTTCGTATAGCACTTAAACTTTTCATGCACTTAGTACATCACCAAGAAAATGCAGGAAAATAAGTTAGGACTGGAAGAAAATTTTATTGCATATAACTAAAAAATTATACATTTTAAGGTAAATTATGTATGAAATAATTTGAAAGGTAATAACATTTTCAAAAAAAAAAAATCTATCTAAATAGGAACAGTATCAGCAAAGATAAAGCGTATCGGACTTACCGTGCCAATTACTTCTTCGATTTTATACGTTTTTACAATTTTCTCAAAAACGGCTAAAACAATTTTGATAAAACTCTTTATATCAACGTACAAATGACTGGTCTTTAATATCAGCTTGGTTTTATACTCATTGAAATAGTTTGACAGAGCTCAAATGCCGAATTATCACTGATGGCTTTCCTATGATGTACCTTGAATTTGAAATAACTAACCGTCTCTTATTGTTGGTAGTAATAATAATCGACTAATATAAACTATGAAAGAATTTGATAATTAACTAAAGGAGGAAAAAGCAGAAATATATTACCAGTTTGAATAATTGTTTTAAAGAACTACTTTATTGTACTATTGTGAAGGAGACGTGAAGAAGTGCTTGGTTATTATTATTATTATTATTATTATTTTAGGGTGGTAAGGGAAAGTTGTGTTGCGCGCAACGCATTAATAAAATATTTTGAACTACTGATATTTTTAATCCTAGTAATAGATTGAAAAATTATTATTATTAAATCGTGTAAAAATAAACAAGCTCATTATTGATAAATGAATAGGTAGGTATAATTTTACAAAATTCAATTTATGCAACTAACGGAAGCTACGAACGTGGCATCACCGATTTCAATAAAACTTTTTTAGGTGATACTAGGTCGAAAAATATTAGACATGTGTCCGAGGGTTCTTGCTAATGCGCCCTAGGAGAAAAGAAATTTAAAAAAATATATAATTTCAACGATTTTTTATATTATTGTTTTCTGCCATTGCTCTGCATTAATTTCAAGATTTTCATACACTAATCGATTTGTTTTCTTGTTTAAAATAAGAAAAAATATTGTCGATTGTATTAAAAGAGCTTAAATGTGCAAACATTTACAAAAAACAAAAGACGCTTTCAGTAAAGTAGGCCAACAAAAACTATCTTGAAAAAAAGTAAGCCAGATTCGCTTTCAGCGTTCTTTAAATCTCTTAATTACGAATTTTCATAGAAATCAAAAGATATCAATTTTTTTACTTGGTTTTTTCCTACTGAAATCCGGCATTCACATAAGCATCCTCAGGATTTTGTCCAAATTGAACGTTACTAGAACCGTTGGAAAGCTGAATTTCTATTCTCTAACCCTTACCAATAAATTTTTAGATATTATGCCTCTATAAGGGAGAAAAAGAAGTGTAAACTAAATAAATAATATTCAAACGTTTCATTTTATATATCCGGTTCTGATCTGTTTACGGATGTGGAATTTCTTCCATTTCGTGTAATTTATATGTCCCTACACCACTCCCACGTTTTGTATGGATTGGTGGAGTCGTGTTGAAGTTATCGAAAAAATCGGAGCCCCAGAGGCAAAAATTTTGAGCGAAAAAAAGCTATGAGCATTCGTATTTAAGGGTTTCATGAGGTGCGAAAAACGAATAGCACCTTTGTTTCTCACTAAATAAATATTTTACTCTGCTTTGTTACTTTACACAGTGGTCTGAATTCTCCCATCATGGTATGAAAAATCGTTCCGAGCTTGCTATTTGAAATTACAGCACCAATTATCTATTTATTATCGTAAAACGATAATTTCAAATATCAAGCATGCCACGATTTTTCACACCATGATGGGAGAATTCAGACCACTGTGTAAAGTAACAAAGCAGAGTAAAATATTTATTATCTATTTTATAAATTATTTAATTATATTATAATTATCTATTTACTATCCTAAAACGAAATTAAATCACAATTATATGGATTTTAATTATGAAATTAATCATTTATAATAATGACAGATAATAATAATAATTATATTTAACTTATTTTTAAAGTAAAATAATAATTTTATGAATTTTATTTATGAATTTATTAAAAATATTTTTTTCAAATAATTTGTATAAAAATTAAAAGTGCTTTTAAGAAAATTTATTTTTTAGATTTTTTATAGAACTTATTTTATTATTAAACTTTTTAATTAAATAATTTAATTTTTATAAAAAAATATAATAATAATTTTTGAAGTATTATCTTGTAAGTAAAAAAACAAATAATATTTGTGGTCTCAAGAAAAAAAATGCAAAGGGATGCTTTCAATTGAATCCTGCCCACTGCAGTCACAGATAAAGTTAACAACTGTCTGTATAAGGACATACAGACATTTATAATTTCGCAGCCGATTTGTTGCTTCCACTTTGTTCAACCAGATGTGAGAATATCGAAACGTGTGCGGACATCTGCAGGCTGTTCTTAGTAACTCTCAGGACAGGAACATATGTGGTCAGGGAACATCTGCTTCGGTAGGAAACTGTGGATGGCATCAATAAGCCTAACACTACTGAGGTTGTGATGCCTAATTATGGATTCTTATAAATATGTATAAAGTGTTAGGTATCAATGACGGACTGCAGTGGTTCATGGCTTCAATTGGGGGAGATTTTTATTTGGTGTTTATTATGCTAAATAAAAAAAAAAATTATGCAAAAAAAAACGCAAAACAAACAGGAATATGATTCATTCTTTTATCTGTACCTCATTCCCTCACTTTTTCAAAAATAGGTACATATAAGTAAACTCACCGCCATCTACAGTTGAGGAAAATAGTTACCAAGCCTTACCAGATCTCTCCAAACCAAATTATAACAGATGTTGAGGAAAAAACCTCAATTATTAGACTGCGAGATGTTTAGCTGAAAAAATGTACTTTGTGTTTGGCGATCCTCAATCCCTTAACTGCTCATAGAATAGAAAAAGTAAGTTAAATATTTACTAGCTATTGTAGTAGTAGTATTGTAGGTTTTATGAGATTTGGTGTGGTATAAATATGGAGACTCTAAAGTTGCATTAAGGTTTTATTATTATTATTATTATATATATATATATATATATATATATATATATATATATATATAATATATGTATATATATATATATATATATATATATATATATATATATATATATTATAACACATATTATATGTCATATATAAAAGATATATTAAGGCCTAATCATTAAATAAAAGCACAAAAACGTCACTCCCTCACTTTTAATTTATTATAAAAATTTTGTTCCATTCAACATGTCTCTAATTCAGTTGCTTTACTAATAGGCAAAAATTAATTTATCTCATAAGCTATGAAATAATTTAATTATAATAATAAAGCAATAAATTAATTAAAAATTATTGAAACTAAAGATATTTCAATAAAGCTATTTGTTTTATTTTATACCATAATTTTTTTTTAGCTGTAATATTTCTTCATTCTTACTCTCCCCACTCTGTTATGCTCACTCCCTCACTCTCTCAGTTTTGAAAATTAGAATATTTTGATTTATTTTTTGTTCTAGAAACAATTACGATTTTAGTAAAAAACAAAAAGACATGTGGCTATGAAATATGTGTACGTGTATTTTCGTCCCAATCTCATTCTAATCATCTAGGATGTTGATCAATAAACTATGATTGATAAATAAGTGAATAAAAATCTATTACTCCCCAAACTAAAAATAAAGAATAAGACCTAAGTAAAAAAAAAAAAAAATGAACAGATTATACAGTGATGATCTGAAAAGACTTAAGATTACATGAACATTCAAATAAATAAACATTATATTTGTAGAGAGAATAGAGAATTTAAGAAAGTACATGAATAAGAGATATTTAAAAGAAGATGAAAATGGAATAGAAACGAATAAGGAATTCCAAAGACTAGTGCGAATTATAATAGGTTTCTTAAAACAAGAAGTTTTCTCTGAACATTGAGAGAAGGCTGGCTGGCACTCAAGTGTGAGAAGAAGCGGAAAGAAAGGTAATAGGGAATAAAGCGAGGTTTTGCTTCTCAGGGATTGTGTGAGAATGGAACACAAGAAGTTTGGTTTACATTAATATTCATTTATGAGAAAATATTGCTGCCTATTTTGGAGTAAGATTACAACAACGATCTTAAGATCGATTCATCTTCTTTCTCTTCCTCTCTGTGCCACAATACATAACACGGAACACTAGTTGTTCTCGTGCACGAATTCAGCTGCTTCACATCAAGGGAGTTATGGTCTTTATTTCCTTGAAATAACAATCCCCTGGATATATTCGCAGAAGAAGATCTTTGAACAGCTGCGTGGTCTTTAATCTTCCACTATTTTTCAATTTATTTCTTCATCCATACGACTAACAAATCCGAACCATGAGCTAACTGTCAATAGAGGTAGTTACCACTCTCAGATCATTTTGTTTCTTATGCAGCCTTGTTTTCCGTTCTTCTGCCTAAGTATTTCGTTTCCGTTAAAATTCCCATTCCAGCAATGAAAAATATTATTTGTAGACATTAAAAAGGACTTTGAAAACTCTGGACTGTAGGGGTACTATTTTTTGGATACCAAGGGTTTGATATTCGAGTGAAATTTAAAACTCAATTTCGAACTTCTAAATGACTATATAATAGGTGTTAATTTTTTTATTCCAATTCGAACCATTCTTATAGGTACGTCTCATGAATCTATATGGTTTGGAAAGTTAAAGGATAAAAGATTTTAAGGGTTACACTCATTAGAATCGACAACATCAGCGGTGGGATATATGAAGAGCGTTGATGCATATGAATTAAAAATTACTGGACCAAGGATCCTGCCTTGGGAAACACCTGCAGATAGTGAAAACATTTAAAACGAACAAATCAATATACAAACAATAGAAAGGGAATGGATTTCTATATCAATCGAATTGTTCATTGGAAACGAGCACCTCTGACGCATCCTACACATCTAATTAATACCTTGCACCAGAAAAGAATTCTCTGTCAAAATTCTAGACTTGAAACGTCAAAACTTTTCCCCAGATTATTTTCAATTCAAAACTGATGTCCAAAAAAGACTAGCCTTCGGCGCCCTTAACACTGAACGGATCAGCAAATAATTTAGAGAGGGCTGTTGAAGCCGGTCAAGATGGCGACCGAAAGGTGCAACGAACCCGTTATATAAAGATACAGCCGTTGTGTAAGGTTCAACTTGACACTGGCTTTCACCGTTTCCACATAACTCCGCACACTTTCCACCCCTCCACAATCCCCCACCACTGCAGCTCAGCAAAACACCTCTTTTTGATACTAGCCGATTTTTGTCAAAACTTTCAAAGCATGATACCTGAAAAGATGTGAGAAATATTTTTTAAACGTTTCTCTGTAATTCAAACACAGCTATCCCGCATCTTCAGTAGAGTGCATACCTGTAGGTCCACCTCTAATAACATTGGCTATCTCCTGTTAGTCAGGACTACCAGGTAATCAACACCAGGGTATCGACTAGCTATTGCATAACACTAGCAGTTATAAGACCAACGCTTAGAAGATTCCAGTATTCTTAAAAAAAAAAAAATATATATATATACATATATATATATACATATATATATATATATATATATATATATATATATATATATATATATATATATATTAATGATTTTATCTGGTCTATGCAGGCATACAGTATTGGGCCATGGAGATCAACGAAACTACTACTTCCAGATATCACAAATAACATAACAAAGGTCTAGAGACTTACTACTTATCTCACATATTGCAAACATGACCCAATGAATAAATCCCCATATATATTCTGAAGAAGCTCCATATTCATTCAAAACCACTAGTTCGAAACTTATTTTTGATTATTTTATCTGAGGTGTTATAAAATAATATAGACTAAGTACTAATGGATAAATTAAAAATAAAAGTAAATAAATTGTTAGAAAACCTGTAACACCATAACCCAGTCTTGGAAAGGACCTACTGTTTCTTGATTAAAGGTTGTACAAGGAGGTGATGTAGACAGTAACCCAATGAAAGGTTGATTCAAGATTTAAATAAATAAAAATAAATATCCCGCCACCGACGGGCTCTAACTGATCTCAGTAGAAAGGATTTTAGTGCCTTTCTTTCTGCCGTTCTTATTTTATTAAATATTCAACATCTTATGAATTTTGCTATGAATTTTATGAATTAAGATACAAGTTTGATTTAAAAAGAAAAAAATAGAGTAAATCGTTTATCCATAAGCCACAATTGGTGTCAATACATTCGCATGCTAAAATACCATAAAAAACTAAATTTCTAGCAAATATTTATGTCACCCGACATAATCTTGAAACGGGATAGTGCCACTTCTCCACTTGTTGACAACAGGATATATAAAGATCTTTTCTGTCTCTGAATTATTGTACTATTTTTAAAAACGAAAGAGCGCTATAAAAAAAAACTTTGAAGCTAGTGCATTTGGCGTACTATAATGATAATTATTGCATGAAATAACAACTAAAGATAAAATTAGCACATTTAAACCAGATTCACTACTTTTATAGTGTCAATATATATATATATATATATATATATATATATATATATATATATATATATATATATATATATATATATATATATTCATATATAGTTTTTCTAGTTTACAAATATCGTTTTTAGTTATTGTAAATGGAATTAGATTTTTTTTTTAACTTTATGAGATAATTTGTTTTCTCTATATTTTATTTTTCTATAAAGGCGCTGAAAATACTATTACACTATTAAAAGTGTTTCAGAATCATTATTCCAAGAGATTAATTCGAATATTTTTTTTAAAAAGCTTTTGCTAAAATAATTCAAAAAATCTTTATATTTTTCCTCTGGCTTCATTAATGAACGGGATATGGGCGTATGAAACATTTAATCGGCCGCCGTTTTGAAACGAAATAGCGAATGGTAAAGTCGAGTTCCGAGGATCTTCCTGAGGTAACGTGTGCCAAATCTGAAAAAAAAAATCGTCCTACTAGTCTGTAAGAAAAGCCGCGCAAGGCGGACGGATGGATTTTTTTTATTCAATATTTGGATTCTAGGGCATCTTGAAAAGTGAAACCTCAAATTTTGATAGTGGAGTTTATTTTATTGTTATTATTATTTTTCGAATGTAGAAGTTCATTATTGAAAATAATAAACCAGAAAGGGGTCCTATTAATTAAAGACATTTTTTTCTTACTTTCCCGATACCTGAAGAATTTTTGAAAAATTAATTTTTCCCACCGGCGAACAATGAACTCAAATGTTCTTGACTCAGGCTAACGATCCCGTGTCCTACTGACTGAATTCCTTGAAGACCAACTTCCCACAACTCAAGGGCGCTCCTGTCCTTTATTCCACTGTAAATTTTTATAACTAAACTTTTTTTGTCTCTGCATACATATAAATATGTAACTATATGTAAATTTATATACATTTTGTTATACACATTTTTTATATATGCACTTTCATGCATAAAAAATGCTTCTTTTACGTGTAAAACGTAAAAAAATGTCAGACAATTTTTTTTTCTTTCGACACAAAAATTGGTCGAATATGAGTTCAGACATTTAAAAATTACAGAAACTGAAAATTAAAACATTTACTGGATTTGGGAAGGGAAATAAAATCAACTTCAAAGTTTAAAAAAAGACTTCTTCATCTAATGAATTTCATAAAAGTATAAATAGATTAATTATGATATGTTTTATTTAAAAAAAAAAATCAGGAAAAAACATATTTTTTAGTACGAGTCTTAGTTTCATTCAGTAATTATTTGTGATTTATTCAGAAAAACGATTTCACACTTTAAAAAAAAAGAATAGTTTGAACTGCATTATTCCTTTAACAACTATTTTGTACTTATACTTTAATGTTGTTTTTAAATCTGGGTGAGCCATTGGAAAGCCTATTACAATAGGGCCAGTCCATTTTAAGTGGTCCAGAAAAAAAATAAATGGTAGTTCGACCACCTCACAAAAATTCATACTCTGTAAGTCCATTAATTAGTGTTCTGGTATTTCAAAAGTAACTTTTAAACATTTTTATTGTCATTGGTTTGCGAATGGTGGCCATTTTTGTTTTAGATTTTCAGTCATTTATGATTCGCAAATATGTGCTTTTTCCTAAATTACTCAACAGTGGATTGTGTATTGCCTTTCAAATAAACTGAATTGTGTTCAATGCATTCTGGCCTACAAATCAAAGCCTTTTTTTGCGTAGCTAATATATTTCTGTTAATGTACAATATTTGCCTAAGTTATCAAATGAAAATGAACAAAATCCTGTTTTCGGAGGATAATTTCTTAAAGAGGGATAATTTCTTATAAACATATGAGTAGACTTACTTCATATACAATATCACTCATGAGTAACTTACCCTTTAATTTTTTTTATTTTTATTATTATTATTTATTTATTTATTTATTTCTACATTTCCAGCTGCAATTTCTCTGTTGAGGCAGATTAAAATTTGCGAATTCAAAGCATAAAAGGTCTACTTGGCATAAAAATTCTGGACCACTTGAAATGGATTGGCCCAACAGTGAAATAGTAAATATTTAGAAAACCATAAAAGTTAGAATATCTCCTGAACGAACGATTTCAAATCATGTATATAAGTCAGCTTTTGATCCGGAATATGATTTCTAGAGTTTGATTGTTTTAAAAAATGAAACTAATTCAAAAGAATTGATTAGTTCATTAGCTGTCATTACAAATTTGTAATATATTGAGTTATTGCTGAATACAATCCTTCTTTCTTCTTTATACAAGATAATATTGGCAGTGACAAACCTAAAATATGTATAAGTAAATTAGGTGTGGGTCAAACCTAATAAATTTTAAGAAGCAGATGGTTCGGATGGCCGTCATTAATATATTTATCGATATCTTATATACAATAATATCGCTGGTATAACTATGAATAATTTTCAAATACCAACTTTTCAAAAAGAGACAAGTGTTTTTTTAATGGTATGTAATAACAAGTAATAAACTATCTAGTAGAAAAAAGGAATAATTAATCATTGTCCATACAATTTACGCAAAAATAAAATAATAACTCTAAACCAAACCGTTTGGGACTTTGTTTCACAATTTTGCTGACGATAAATTATAAATTTTATTATGAAAAGATAAAATCCATATTTAAAGAATTAAATCAATAAGAAAAAAGAATCAAGTACAAACTATTTACAAAGAAAATACAATTCTAAATTTTCATCATATGCCAATAACGATAGATAATTATGACGAATAATACTTCTCAGATACCTTCAAAACACGAGATGTTGAACCTTGAACTATAAACGATGGAAAGGTTCAAACCTACCTCTAAAGTTTAATTTTGGCACAGGTTGATTCCATATTTATAGAACGCGGAATTGCTTGACAAACCCAGTAAGTTCTCAATAAGGTACTTCGCTCTGTGGAAAGAAGTATGCAGGAATCGAGTTTTGGTGGTATTGGTAACGAATCTTCTGGTTCGCTCAGCCTTTTTATTTATTAAAGAATCCACAAAATATGTTTAATTCAGGAAACGCCGGATTTATTTATTTATTTTGTGGCGGGCCCACGTAGTAAATCTCAGCCTTCTTACTCTGGCTAGAGTCAGTTGGTAATGTATGGGATAACCCATCCTTTCTGCCTTAACTGGAGTTGGTACGGACGTTAATTGCCTCATAAACTAGCAAACAATTCATGACATATATTTTGCGAATATATTCTTAATACTAAATAAATAATATAATCAATAAGACTGCTGAGAATAATGGGCGTTTAGCTCCAAACTCCATAGCATAGTCTAATGAACTCAGACGGTATCAGTTAACATCATATTCTCTGACAGGAAAGAGCTCCTGCGTGGAATATTTAATCAACCCAATCGTGTCGACTTAGATCACGGACAACGACCTGACAATAGTAGGAACAAACAAAGAGCTAACCTTTAGAATTAGATTAGAATAAATTTCCAGACGTCAGGAAAGGGAGAGAGAATGGACAGAAGTTTTAGGAGACCGGGATCGGCAAAGGAGGCCGCAAGTACACGAGGAAGGACGACCGGTAGGGGTGAAGACCATCAACTTCGGTCTAGTGCATTCCTTATTCCAGAATCCGAACGGTGAAAGGAATTAGACTGGACTCCAGGAACGGTTGGTCTTCACCAACCTCATCAAGCACATACATTAAGATGTCAACATATCGCCACCACATTTAAGCAACGAATATGAAAAAATTCATTACATTGCACATTTGCAAAATAAAACCTTATAAACACAAATGTAAGACTCATAGAAGTAAAAAGGCCTAGAGATAAAAAAATTATTTACAATGACGAAATTAAAAGTAAAATATAAAGTTTTACTTTGGTCTCCTGAAAAATAGATATATTCACATATTCTTTACTTTTAAACATTGTGGCGACGATACATGTGATACAGCAAAAAAAAATTCATTTCATGCATAATCACGTCTACAAAACACCGCTAAAACAGTTTATAGAATCCAAGCTATGAGAAATAATTAGAAGGAATTTAGCAGAAGAGAACCAATCCACAAAATATGCAAAAATCAGCTAGAGGTTGTTTTGAATTGTATTTGTGCTTACAATTTTCTACAGGAAATAACTATGTCTTGATTCAGGTATCTTCATGGAAACATCGAATTTGAAAAAGATATTTGTAATAGGATGAAACGATTCCAAAATACTTAATATTTACACTGGAACAAAGTAAAATGTTTTCATATTGTAGAATAAACTTGTAAAAAGAAAATAAACTCCCAACAAAGCTTCCAGATTTTGTGAGGCAATTTAACTTTGACTTCAGTTTACTTAAAGCAAGTACAATGAGGATGGATTGGTTTCCTTCGATTAAATGTCGTTCAATTAATAAATTCTACCTGTAACATTAATAAACAATGTAAAGTAGAGATAGTACTATATATATATATAAACGAATAAGCCACAAAAAAACATATTAACAAAAAAAAAATTATATATCTGTGGTTTGCCCGATGCTCCCCGAAGAGTTGACCGGTTACTTCTTCGTTGGGATTTGGTATTCTAAATGCTTGATGTTTGCGACCATCAAATAATAAACTAAATATGGTTTTTGTACCATTTTACTCCCATTATTTATAGTGATAATTAAATAAGTTCAGAGATAATAATTGTCGCTTTCTGAGCTTCAAAATTTTAATTTTCATGAAGTTGTATAAATCGGCCATTTTCAAGTGAAAACGCTCAAGGCTGCCAAGTAAAAGGTAACCGATACTGTAAAACGTAAACAAAGGCAAGTTCCTACAGCTTGAACTATTGAAGATTTCGACAACTTGTGTTCAGCTATTTAATGATTTAGAAAAAAATATATATAAATACATTAATATAAAAATCTTATCGAGTTATGGCAAAAGGAACCAGTTTCTCAACGAAAAAGGTTAAAATAAAGCATTAAATTAAATATTAAACACAACAGGAAGAAATGAAATCAATAATGTAAAATTTATAAATTCCTTAAAATGTTTATTTAAATTGAGTTGTTTTGGTCCAATTTTCCATTATGGAGCTTTGTAATCAACCAAGAAATCAAAAAACTAAATTCTCTCCAAAATTTGAGGATTTACGTTTTAAAATACGTAGAGTCCAAAAATCGGCCGTCCGTCGTTCGCAACTTTTTTCCAAGACTACTGTACTGAAGTCTTTGACATTTGACACTTAACATACAGGTGACGATCCTCTAAATGATCCTGGAAACTCAACATTACCACTCGCCATTTCGTTTTCGAACCATTAATTATACAAAAGCCTTTAACAAAATTCAATCTAAACATTTTTTATTAATAGCAATTTGGAAGCAATGAGCCGCAGTGTTACAATTCGCAGCGTTTTTAGCTTACTTTTTTCATTCACACCCATCGACTAGATGCATCAAGAATTGGTAAATTGGCTGAATCATCTTCTTAATAATAAATCAATAGACAGCGGCACCTCCTCCCTTCTTCTTAGTCCGGCGGGTCTCTCTTCCAGTTTCTCTTTAGATTTTATCTTCATTAATAACATGCCTATATCACAGGCGTATGCATGTACGCATTTGGAGATAGTATCTTTTATAATATTTTTTTAAATAAAAAATCTCCGAATCAGAATTCAGATATTTTTTTTTAGCCGACTTCAAAAAAGGTTATCAGTTTGACATTATGTTCTGTGTATGTCCAGGCGTAACTTATCCAGTCTTGAACCGATTCATGATATTATTTTTTTAATCAAAAGAGTACACCTCTAAAGTGGTCCCATATAAATTTTATCGGGATCCGATGAAAACTCTATCTCTACGTATATTCTCTCATAACTTCATCATGCTTGAACAACTTGCTATGATTCTGTCCTTAATCAAAAGGAACACCTTGGGTGTGCCACTAAAAAGAAATGGATGAAAAGTTTTTAGGAAAAAACGACTTCAAAACTGTACACAAGAACCACTACAGAGATAGAAATAATTTTTCTTACAAAAGTAAATTATTAAGTAGCATTAGTAAATGTTCCAAATCAACATTAACAGTACAATTTAGTTAATATTTTTTTTTAAATCAGTGCCAAGTCGCTCCACAACTTGAGAATTTTGGAGAGAAGAACGAAAAACAACTTAATAGTTGAAATGTTCGTTTTGCTCAACTCTTGGTGGTTTGGCACCGAGATCAGAAAAATATTAACTTATTATACTGTTCAGGTTGATTTAGAATAGTTACTAATAATACTTAATAATTTAATTTTGTAAGAACAAATATTTCTATCTCTTTAATGGTTCTTGTGTACAGTTTAAAGTCTATTTTTTTTTTTCTGTGACAGATTGTTTTCCTATGCTTTCCGATTCGTTCTATACCAAGCTATGCATTCCCCTAGAACCGACTTGTGGACTAATTGCAGAGGCCCATTCCGTAGGTTTGGGTGCTCATTACCGTTCCTACAGCTAAGTCCCGTTAAGTACTATTGACTCCTGGCTATTATTATGGTAATAGACAGGAAAACTGGTCCAGGGAGAACCAGCACAGTGTACGCACCGTTAACGGATTTTGCAGGATATCCTCTTCCTCGCCCATTATCGTGCCTGACCCACATACATCTTTAAATATCAATGTTATTATTTTTGTGAGTTTCTACGACTATCACAATAGTCGAGCCGATAGAATAACGCGTAGCAAGTGTAAATTAAAAACACAAGGAAACAAATTTAAAAAGTAATTCATATTCATTTAAAGAAAAGTGATATTGTTTGTTTAATTTCGTTTAAATGCGTAAAACCTTTGGGTCATCAACATATTTTGTATATCAACTGAATTTATTATAACCGTTCAGAAAAAGCTTCAGTTTAAGGAAAAAATAGATAATTGAGAAATTAAACAACTTATTTTAAGAAATTAGTATTTAAAGAACAAATAAATACATATATTTACACAATACACTCTTGCATAGGTATGTGATTAGATTTAATTTTCTTAGTTAAGCCTTTGGATATTAGGAGCCAGTCCTATTCTATTTAATTCCGAGATATAATAATATTTATTATATTATATATTATATTTATTATAATATTTATTCCGATGTAAAAACTTAAATATAGAGCTTTGTGTGGTCTATTCTCAAGCTGGTTGGGACGATTTCTTTCCTTGTTATTTTATGAAGGGAAGAAATTCGATAAAACGTTCATAACCATTATTTCATGAACTCAAAATTACACAGACTATTGTCATTTAGGGTAAAACTACAATGAAAATAAACTTTCAAAATTTCACTAAATTTATATCAAATAATAAGAAACAAATTTAATTGAAAGGATCAGGTAAAAACTTTCTTTGCAAATGCTTACTATAACTTTACTTACTATAACTTGTATCAGTAATTTTATCATACGAACTTTCGATGTTTATTTGTATTGAAGTGTAATAATTTCAAATTAAAAACAAAATTAAAAAATCCATATTTCGCTAATCTGTTTTAGTCTCAACTGCTAATGCGTTGAGGATGTCTAGAAGTATCTGTCTGTCACATTTTGGACATTTTTAATACGTCTGTTGAGAGGAAAATGAGGAAAATTTCTTATTAAATTTTATCTCGGAATATCCTCACAAAAAAGCTACACTTTTACACATTACTTCGAATTCTTAAAAGAGTGTCAGATAAAAAATTTCACAAATGTTTCTCATCCTTCAACTTCTGATAAAACTTGGTCCAATCATTTCTTATGGGGCTACAAACAGCTCCTTAGGGGAAGATCATAAGCATATTAGAATGATTTTTTTTTTTGGTGGAAAAAGCTTCTTCTTAACAAAAAAAAAATTGGGGTTAGAATTGGTCTATTCCCCTTTGGGTTTGCTACGCCATTAGCCACTTGATAGGGGAGAAGAGTAGCGTGTAATGACAGGGGTAGTGTAGTTGGAGCAAATACTAAGTATAATCTATTTTTGTAAGAAGTATTTAACAATTGTAGTTACCAAGGAAACCCTCTTCTGTGGAACATCTTTTTTGTCCTCCACTTTCTTTTAGCTCGCCCGAGGCGGAATAAGGCGAACCGAGTGCAAAAGCACGCTAACAAGGGGAGGGCGCAGTCAATGGGTCAACGATTTTAACCAATTTTTTTATGGTGATTCAAAATTTCTTTGTGGCGTTCATATATATATATATATATATATATATATATATATATATATATATATATATATATATATATATATATATATTATATATCATGTTTGGATATCAACGTGGTTTTCCCACCAAAACATTTGCTTTTCAGAGTATGTTAAAGGAAAAATACAAACTGAAAAATAATTGCTGTTTTGTCAAATAAATTGAAATAATATTTTAGATTATTGGGTAAAGTAGCATTATAGATTTTTTCACTTCAAAAATTATGGTGCATTTTGAATCAGCGCAGTAAAAAAACCTTGTGTTGGAAATATCATCGAAAACAAAAAATAAATTTTATTTCAATTCCAGAGGTTTAAATTTTTAAGCCACAAAATGTTACCAAGAATATTTTTTTTTTATTTAATAAATTGAAGGTAGATGGCAGTGCGTTCTCGATGTGAGTGCGTAATTGTATCGGTACATCCAAACCCTCAACTTTACGAAGCAGGTAGCTTAAACACTGCTGTATCAGAAATCATCCACGAATGTTCGCTAAGGTGAAGTATAACGAGTTGTAAAAATATTAATTACAACCTGTAAACAATGTTGTATCTTTCAACTTTTACAGTACAGCTG
This sequence comes from Rhaphigaster nebulosa, assembly GCA_948150685.1. Classification (NCBI taxonomy): domain Eukaryota; kingdom Metazoa; phylum Arthropoda; class Insecta; order Hemiptera; family Pentatomidae; genus Rhaphigaster; species Rhaphigaster nebulosa. The sequence goes on along the minus strand of OX411310.1, from coordinate 107,273,467 downwards.
TGTCGACGTTTATCTACCAGTAGTTCTTTTTTTCTTAAAAATACGGAAGCTTCAAAATACTTTGTATTTACATTTCTCCTTGACAATTTTCAGTTTTTAAGCGCTTATCTGCAGTCATCCGCCAAAACATGATAGTAGGGGCAAGTGCAGACCTCTGTTGTGTGAGGAGTACGTGGTATACTTACCCTTACTGCCATGTTTTGTCCGGGCAACTACGGACTAGCGAATTAAAACAAACAATATTTGTTTCAATTCATTTATTCAATTATACTCCACATCCCACTTTCATAATTCAATAAAGATTGTAAAATGTGATTCTTAGGCAAGCTTTAACTTTTTTCAATGATCACACCAGTATAATAACCAACGGAAACCGAACTATTTTCCACTTCCCCAAAACCCCTCCTGATTGAATAATGAATCTTCCTGATGCCTTGTACGCACTTACCCCCTAAAGCAAGGGCAAGTGCCGCACTAAGTACTATTCAATTCAATAATCAATCTCATCAAAATGGTATGTGGTTGAAACGTAGGCTTGAGTGTAATATTTAAACATTATCATTTGAGGAATATTTAAAAAAAAAGAGAGAAAAAAATGTGGTTTCAATAATAAAAATTTTAGTCCTATAAAGTCGAACTTTTTAAAATTTAGTGCGCACTGGCCTCACATTACCCTACTACTTTTAGCCATGTCTATAAACACTTACTCGATTCGCTATTTACCCCTGTTCATGAAACTTCAGTTCTGAGTACAATCTGGACCAATAATCAATAATGAATTAGAAAATAATTATGTTTGAAGAATAAATGATATACTGTAGAAGGTACTTGAGGTTGAAGTTAGCATTGCGAGGACAATAGAAGCCTGCTAAATGGTTTGTGAAGGTTGTGCGCGGCGTTGCCTTGGCTGAGGCAGTTCAAGGGAGGGCGATGCCCCCACCCGAATTTCACTCCACACCCTCTCACACATCTCTGCAACAATGGTCCCTGTCCCGCTCTTGTTGAGGTCGTTATTATACCTCCTCGGGCTCTGTCTTTGCTTACCTGCAAGTGGATAGTACGGGCCTCTTTGAGAATGAAGAGCACCCAAACATTCCTTTTGAAGAATATGGACAGCTTTGGAGTCATTAGAGATAGAAATTATTGTTAGTTTGTAAATGATAAGTGGTTGACTGTAACGCATTATAATCATTATTTATTCTTCAGAGTTAGTCATTGGTATGTTCAACGTAAATTTAAAAAAAAAAGATCAGTTTTTGTTCTATTTCTTCAGACAGTCACTAGATCTAGTTTGACGATCTACTAACTATTCGGCCCCAACATATGGGTCATCTTCAGGTCTATAACATAAGTATAAGAAAAATTGATAAAAAATTACAAACAATAAAATAATATTAAAAGTAAAAATACGAAAAGGAAATTTGTAATAATAATGGAAATTAATAACGACCAAAAAAAAAAAAAATACATACATATATATATATATATATATATATATATATATATATATACAGCGAAAGAGTGAGAGAGATAGAGTGAGAGAGAGGGAGAGAGAGAGAGAGAGAGAGAACTTTATTCTAGAACTAGAACCCATAAAAATAATATAATTTAACATAAAACAAAAACCATATTTGTTCAAAAGACTAAATTAATATAAAATAACAAATAACAATATTCATGATCATCAAAAAATAGAAAATATATGATCAAATATATATAAATATATATATCCTTCAGTTTTATACTACGCAATTTTCTTTTGTTTTGTTTACTATAGTAAATCTATAATTTGTTCTTAGTTTTTTTATCTATAATTGTATATACAAATAATTGCCTAGTGTAATGGATATAACATGCTTTTTGAATGGATTTATGCACAATTTTCTTCAAAATTATAAGTCTTTTCTGTAAGGTATAATACAGAAGACAATATATATATATATATATATATATATATATATATATATATATATATATATATATATATATATATGGGTGATGGATGATTATCTAACTACGAGCCAATATAGAGTCCCAAGGAGATTAGTGGTCAGCCAGTCATCAAAGTTTTAGCTTAATGGTTAAAGCAGGCGCTCATCTAAAAAATCGTGTATAAATTTAATATATTGAGCATCCTTATTCCTCTTAAGCTGCAAAATTTAATTAGCATGGCTGTCCCAAAACACGGTTTTACACTTCAAGTATAATTTGAATTGTAATTACCAAGGGCTATTTTAATTCAATTGTTCAAGCTTTGGTGTACTGCTTATTATCATTTTATAGATTTTAAACAGCTGTATTGAATTATACCAAGGCAATATTAGTAAGCTTTTTCGGTTTACATATTTCCACAAAAAGTGTGCTACGTAATTAGCGTGCCAAAAACTGTATGATTACCGTGGATTAAAAACCCACAATAAATACATTCCTGAAGTTACGTTAATGCAATCCTTCAAAGGAAAACCCCAAATAGCCAGAAGAAGATTAAAATACCTCATTATTTATAGTTGGAAGTTTCTGAAATTTTAGTTACGCCTTTTTTGCTTTGTAATTAATGATAAATGGTATGCATTCTTATATATAGAAAGACTTTTAGAGGAAACATATGCCTGTAAACGTAATTACTATGGCAAGATGTGTAATTAATATGGGTATAATATTTAGAAGTATAAATTAGTAAGGCTAAAAATGACTATTGATCTTTGCATGGCATATTTTATGTTAATAGTTACCAGACATCATCAAAATTTTATTTGGAATTTCGAAAAAAAGTTGAAATTCAAAAAAATTTCCCAGTTGAAATTGGCCCTTAGCGAGAATCAACACACACATACATCTATATATATATATATATATATATATATATATATATATATATATATATATATATATATATATATATATATATATACATATATAAAAATCTACAGTCAGAAAGTAAAACAATTATTACCTAAGGAAAAATATATTTTGTTAATTGTAATCTTCAAATTAGATAGCATCTATTTGGAATGTGAGAAGGTATTTGAATGGATTTGAATGAAGATAGGGAAGGATCATGACTGAAATTTGAAGGGAGGGAATCCAGAGGGTAGTGGAATGGGTAAGAAGGGAGCGTTATATAAAATATTTAATCAAACATTTTGTTAAGTAAAGTTTAAGCAGGTATAGTAAATTATTGAAAAGTAAGACGTAAAAAAAAAAAAAAGAATTTATGACATTTAATAGTAGACTTCATTATACAATAAAATCATATTTAAATAAATGTTATTGATGGTAAAAATAATAATAATAATGTTAACCCACTTTATTGTGTCACCTATTAACATATTTCCATAAAATGTATAATAAAAAAGGTATGACAAATAGAACTGTAGAGAAGGTATAGAGTATAGATATGGGGTGAAAGAAAAATTTGGTTTTAACAGAGATGGCGGAAGAGTGATATTCAAATTTGCAAAGAGAGCATTTTGTATATTAGAAAAATAAATACAAAAGGACGCAGCACAATTATGTAGGATCTCTTTTATTCTGGAGTTTTGTTTGAAGGATGTAGAGATCAACTGGAAGAGGGTGAGAGTATTCTATGAGTGAGCCGGAGGGTTGAGTTGAAAGTGTTGGAGGATATAACAAGAGTTATGGGGTAGGATAATATGATAAATGAAGGAACTATATGAGTGGTAATTACACTACGGCGCAAACCGTTCGGTAATATGATCCATTTGTGAATAATGCACTGTTCCTGAAACTAATTTAAGTGAAGAAGCCATTATTAAAATAACGCCATAAGTTCAACTATCTAATATCTGTTTTCAAGTCCGAAATCTCATTAATTATATGAAAAACATAAATTATTTTACGATCCAATACATAATGATTTCAGATAAACTTCTTATTACTGATAGTTGTAAATTAATAGTTTCTGGAAGGACTTGATGGATTTAAAAAAACATCTTTAAATGTTTAATAAATTCAGCAAAAACAAAGATCGTGAGAATAGAAAGAAAAAGAGATCAGCAGGGGGATCGTGTAGTAAGAATAAACTATTCAAGGTTATAGCAAGTAAGGGATTTTAAATACCTGGGTGCTCACGTAAACGAAAATGGCTGGATAGATGGTGAAATAAACGAAATTAGAAAAGTTGCCAGCAGGTATTTTAATTCCCACAAGAAAGGTTGTATCGAGAAAAAAATAAGCGTTAAAAAACACAAAGAAAGATAAAAACACCTTCTAATCGATTTTCCCATAATCAAGTGAATCTTGGTCTCTCACAGCAAAGCACAAGAGCCAACTTCAAGCCACTGGGATGCGGTTTCAGGAAGAATGGAGGGGAAGACAAGAAGAGATCGATTGCGAAATATAACAATAAGGTCAAATCTGGGACTTAGGCCAGCTGAGGATATTATCGAACAACAGCTGTGATGGTTCGACCATGTTTCTAGAATAGGAGAAAACAAGAATGGCGAGGGTCATATAAGAGACAAAGGTGGAAGGGCAGAGACTGAGGGGAAGACCAAAGAGGACATGGGAAGGCGCTGTCAAGGAGGCCTTTGGCAGAAGAGGATTGGAATAAGAAAGAAGACAGATAGTTCTGGAGAGAGATTCCAGGAGTCGAAGGGATCCTCACACTGTTAAGAGGTAGAAGAGGAGGAGATTAAATAAATAAAATATAGAATTTTTGTATATTTTTATTCAACATAACATATCTTTCGTCCTTTACAGCCTACAACCTTAAATATTATGGTAGGGTATATTACCATAATATTTAAGGTTAGATCTAATTTAAGGTTAGATTTAAGGTTATCTTTAGATTCACTAATTAAATAAACACATTCTTCGGTTCAGAATAAATAAATACCGCTCACAACAATGTTTTTTTTAAATATAGTAATACCATATCCATGTTCCCTTTTGCAGCGATGCTGTCACAGATGTTTGCTTATATATTTTGTTAGGTTTAAGATTAACTCTTAAAAGTAGTGAAAAGTTTAAAAAGCTTCGGAACAAATTTTCCCAAAACATTTTTTCGAAAGAATTGTCAAGGCCTTGGCAAGAGTCATATAAGAGATAAAGGTGGAAGGGCAGAGACAATAATTTGATAATCGAATATTTTTCATTTTCATTTATCAAATCTTGGTTACGTTTCTGGTATGTATTTTTGTGTTAATATTTAGCACATTTTGTTTTCTATTTATGTTACTACATCTTTAACATAAGAGCACTTTTTCTGAATGTACAACCCACTTTTTCAAAATCTTACAATCAATATTATAACCAAACTGTCACAAAAAGATATCTTGGATCCACTATTGTTTTCCTTTCTCATTTAAAAATAAAGCAGGTATTATGAATTCAAGAAATCACATTCTAACAGCCTGAAAGTTGTCAAAAATGCATCTAACTAAGCAGACTAAAATCCATGTAGTAATAGAGTATTTAAAGAATAAAATAATTTCACCCCCTCCCCTCCTCTCCATCCCCCCAAAAAACTAAAACAAATGTTATAAATGATCTGATTTCCAATTTAAGAAAGAACTTGACATGACCAATCACCAAAATAAATACGAGGCTTTTAAGGTCTTACAAAGGTTAAAAATCCTGCACCCTTCGCCAAACTCTTGACACCTAGCTGAGCTGAAGAATTCGCCTGTCCTGGCACACTGCAGGATCTAACGTCCCTCCCTTCCTCGAGGTTCTACCTGGTCTTCGGTATGATGTTTTGGAGGCCGAATATAAAGATACTAAAAAAAAAATGAAAATAATCTGCTATATTACTAAAAATATTTTCAAGTTGAATTATTCCGTATAATGCCCATTTTTTTTTATTTGAATCTTGATTCGCATGTCGTTAAACTAATGACAACTATTCATTTTTATGTTATGGCTTGCCAGGCACCCCAGCACCAGCACCTCTTCCGGCATTTAATTCGAGCACCATTAGTTACGGAAGGAGATCTCTCTCTCATCCAGCTCCTTTTTGATGGTTTCCTAGTATTAGTAGTCATGTCGGCTGAAGCCATATCTCTTATCAGTATATTGGTATGTCCGTGTAGCTCATGATGAAGGGAAGATAAAGATTCCGCATGATTTTTTTTCATTGTTGGTTGGTATAAATTTAGAAGGTATTAATCGCGTCAAATATTTGGTGTGCAGTTTTAAAGGGATCTATGCGTTTCACAACCCCAAAATACGTATTTTCAACCATTGGTCACTCTGTCTACGGCACGAATATATCTTGAACGGATGGGTCTTTGCTTTTTTGGTGGATTTGTTTTGTTTTTCTTGTAAGATTTTGTCTTCCGATACCTCTGTACTAAATTAGACAACCTGTGCGAATATCAGCTGCACAATAGCCAAAAAACGTTTTGTTATAGGTTGTACTGCCAAACGGCTCTAGCGATTTTGACGAAACTTCTCTAAAATCTCTTACTTAAAGCCCTTACATAGTACTTTCTCGAGAAAAGCGAAAAAAAAGTTCAAAGCGTGATCAAAAATCTTATGCGGGTAGCTCAAGAAGGTATACATTTTATGGCAATCCATCCATTAATTGTGAGAATGGCAATCCTTTTCCTATAATTAATATAACAACAATCGAAATCGGACCATTATTAGCAAGAGTACTTGATATTAAACTTTGCACACATGTTTTTATGTAAACAGGTTCACTTTATTTTTAGTTTTTTGATAACTCGAAAGCTATACATTTCCCGAAACATTCCAGATGCGCGTTTGAAAGCTAATTTGATTGTCTACAAAACCAAACGTATAAAAAAAAAATGATCTTAATTGGACTAAAATTACCGAAGATATATCAACAATATATTTGTTTTTGGACTTCAGCTCCAAGCGGTAAGGAAAGTAGTGTGAGTGAATTTATTAGGAGTTTCATGATCTTTATATTTTTTATTGAAAGCTTAGTAAGTTTTTGTAAGTGAGTGTTTTTTTGCTGAAATGTAAACCTGTGATCTACAATTTTTATATATTTTTTTTTTAATTTTCAACCTAAATAAAAATTGACAACATTAAAAGCAACTATTAAAAATAAATAACAGTTAAAAAATAACACATTGCTAATTTATAGTTTACTAGCTGAACCGGCAATATAAATATTCTATATAAATAGACAATGAACACTATTGAAAGTTTGATAAAAAATTACTGTATGTGTAAATGTAGTATAAAAAATCGAATTAATTTAAGTTCGAAATAGAATTAGTTCACCCGTTCAAGAGAATAGTGACACAGAAAGACCAATAACCAAAAATTCGTTGTTGTTATTTACTCAGGAGTCTCTGCAACGCGTAGAACCTTTGAAAACTGCACATACAATAACTGCCGACCCAATTATTGTACAATACCTTCCTTACCCAACAGCGTGCTCATGTCCTGCAGTTCCTCCGGCCTGTAGCGGTAGGAAAATAAAAAGATGGCTATAATGTACGATGTTCTTTAAAATGAATACTTTAGGCGTTTCATTAAAATCTTCTGAGTCATTTTGGCACTAAACTGTAAAGAAGTGATTTGTTGCCTTTTGCGCAGCCCGCTATATCGATATCGGTAGATTTTATTGTTGCGAAACCATCTAAGAACCATGAATATGATATGGATAAAATTTGGTAAAGATCGGTTCTTTAGTTGTCACGGTTAGCGCTTAAAAACAAAAAACGGGCAGTCCTGTTATGTAATAGAATTTATATATTATAAGACTCACAATGGTTAAATTATCGAAGAGTTATTCTTATGCACAGCATATTCAAAATATTTCTTTATTAATCATAACATTGTATGATAACCGCAGCAGTCATAACCACTCGTATTGACTACAAGTATACAGTATGGGATTAATGGAAGTTACTAAGTTAATATTAGCAAAACAGATATATACTGAAATGTTTTTAAGGTTTACTACTACTTATTATCAAAGGCATATTTACGTTTGTGAATGAGACGAATCATGAAATGACTGCAATCACACGGAGATAAAACACATGGGTTAGGAACCCTGTGAATTCAAGACCAGATAATGCAATATCCGTTGCGACAGACCCTAGCCAGTTGAGGTTAATTACTCATTAAGTTTTAAATGACACAAGATTCTCGGGGTTGTGACCTTAAGTCAAACCATCCAGGCGTTAAATACGTTAAATCCTTACAACTCACTCCTAGAAATTAATTGTACACAACAAGAATGTATTCATTCTTCATAGGTTTTTTTATTGCAATCTATGTTTTTATAAATCTAATTTAAACGGTTGTCTTCATGAGGTCACAAGTTTTAATGTAAATATTTTTTAGACATTTCGGGGATGTTTTATCCTTTGCAATATATATATATATATATATATATATATATATATATATATATATATATATATATATATATATATATATATATATTGTTTCTTAAGTTCAGCTGAGCCAGTCAATTTATAAAATCTAAAAACAATTTAATAAAACTCTATTACCTAAATAATATCCCAAAAATGTTGGGTGAGTCAATTAGTTACTATTCTAATCAGGCATGGTCAATAAATGGTTAAAAAGTTCAAAGTTTGACCATTTAACAAAACGTATACACAAAACTTCAATAAAAAAATTGTTCTTGTCAGCTCTAATTGTAATGGGCGTTACCCGGAAGCAAAAAATAATTACCACTGCATCATCATAAAGAACAAAGGAATTTTTCGGTAATTTTTGTAACGGAATATTTCAATTTTTGTTCATTACTATTAGAACACTACGACTAAACCCCCACCCATTATCTCCCACATATTGGAAAGATATACAAACTGGAGGATCTTAATGTGTCTTGGAAGGATTCCAAGCAGTCCCTCTTCTGGAATGCACACCGCACTCCTTTAAGATTATCAGAAATATGTGAACGGGTCAATGGACAATTCAATGCTCATGAAAATTTGCCACGATCAAGATATGTTATTCGCGTTTCGAATTATTAATATTTGCTATTAATAATTAATATTTTATTGGATGATGTATTCAGACGATTTTTCCATTTAAATTTGATGTAAAATATTTTGTTCATTGCTTCATTATTGTAAAACCAAATTTAAATTTTAAAATTAAGTAAAAATAAATTTAAAAACTCATATTACAGACAAATATTATACATAGGTTTTTTTTTTTTTTTTTTAGATTTTGAAACAAAAGCCTCATGTAAAAGATAATTATTTAATTTAATTAGTAAAAGTTAATTATGTCCATACCTCAAATCTTAAAAAAAATGTCTAGATTTTAAATGTTCTTTATTTTTTATTTCCTATCATATCAAGATGGGCCTAACAACTTCTAAATTTAAAAAGTTACATTGGAAAATTTACCAAACAACAAACACTAGGCAGGATTTTATAAATTAAAAAAAAAATACCTTTCTGGGTATAGGAACTTTTAAAACTGATTTATAAAATTACAATATCATGATGAAACATTAAATATGTATAATTTGTTGTCTTAAAAAAAAAATCAGAAAATAATTAATTTCGAGGAAAAAACTATTATAAATTTTCTGGTACATGATCAGAATAAATCATGAAGTATATAATGGAGAACTTCGAAAATAAAATAAGATATTTTATTGAATCCTCAATACTCGCTTTTTTAAAAAACATTACAGAAAATCTTAAAAAATAAAATAAATCAATAAAATACAATAACACAGTAAATACTGTAGATACTTATCACGCTGGTCAGAGTAACTAAGGACGAACGGCGACCTTTCCTGAGCCCTGTGAGGTAAGGGACGAAACCCAAGTACATGGTCCAAGGTCTGGGCTGAACGGGTTTCTAAACGCCGAGCGCCAGAGGGAGCCGAAAATTTCTAACGGGCTCTTTTTTTTCTAATTTTTAACCAAAACTTCTTGGCTTTTATAAATGATTTTTTAATGAACCACTAAATAAAAAATTATGATCAATATTGACTACTTTTAATGAGGCAGGATTATGTACTGCACAATGAATTTATTTTTTTGTTTGGTATCTGGAAGAAGAATGATTGCACATAAAATCTAAATCTATTAAATTTCGAAATGGAAATGAAAATAATAAAAATTGAGTTTTAAAATTATATTTTATTTCTTACTTGGTATGCTAACAATGCAACTTTTGTCATAAATACCATTTTTACTGACAGGTATAGAATTTTGAGATATATATATATATATATATATATATATATCTCAAAATTCTATACCTATAGATATATATATATATATATATATATATATATATATATATATATATAAATTAGTTATGTAACAAGTGACCTATATATTATGTAGTTTTTTTTTCACAACTTACAAGAACTTATTTTATTTGCTTATTTATTTTACTGAAAATATTGTAAACATTAACTGATTTGTATTTTGTAGTCTTATGGCCAGATATTGTTTTTGTTTTATTTGTTTAATGCTGTTATTCTTAACGGATCTAGCCCCAGTATAAAGTTCTTCTTCTATCTATCTATATTACAAAAATACGAAATATAACAACTTCTTCAGAACACATATATTTTTTCTTCTGATTTACTGGCGATACATTTAAAAAGAAAAGAAAAAAGTAAAAAATAAATGTCTCATATTGTAAAACCAATATAAAATTTATTAATTTAAATCTTTTCTTCTTGATTAAAATCATTTTTTTTTTGTAAGATAACAGCACAAAAAGGTGGAGATAATTATAAGACCAAGTCAAAACAAAGAGATAAAGATTTCTCTTGAGAAAAATAAATAAATAAACGATTAAAAAGAAAACGTGAAGATTAAAAGGTGTCATACGAAACCTAGAAAAACAATGGCAAGCGTCATCTCATTTAAAACTATTTTAAGAAAATAATAAATTAATGTAGAAAATAATTTTATAAATAAACAAATAAATATAAACTGGCGATAACATTTGTTAAGTAATTCAACGCGTAAAATGTTTATCACAAACTTATTTTTAGGCATTTCCATTTATATACACTTCTGTTTTCGGTGTTAAAGAAACCTTAAAGAACCAGTTTATCCTTTTTTACCCTGTCACATTTATCACCATAAATAAATTAAATCTAATTTATCAAGAACTATTTATTGTTATTTATAATATTTTTGCTTCGATACCTCTGTTATTCCGTTAATCATCTAGCGAAAAGAACTTTTAAAACAATTTTTTTGACATTTTTTATTTTTATTTTATAAAGCTTTTAAATAGAAATATTTTCAAAACTATTTTCTATCGAAACAAGTATTGAGTTTATATATCTAAGAATAATTAATCGTACGATATCGTAATTATTTTTATACAATCCTCAATTAATCAGCATTCTAAAAGTTCTAACCAAAATTTATAATCATATAGTTAGTATCGAAGGTACATTTAAGGTTACAAACCAAACTAGTTTCATCGAGAAAATTAATATACGTTGTTATCAAAAATATTTGTTTTTTAATTTGCTAAAACCGTTTGGGATGAATTCAGAAACTGAAAAATGTTTAAAATTAGGTAGATAATTATCTTAAAAGTAAAAACAATAATATAAGAAATAATGATAAACAGTATTGAGATATAAGACTTTACTTAAAGTAGAAAATAATTTTGTATGAAAAAAAATACAACGAAAAATAATAAACCATCATAACTGAAAGCTATTATAAAAACAAGCAAGTAAAATATTGTATATATTTGACGAAGATAGATTATATAAATTTAGCCTGAGAGTAGAGAGGGAGGGGAGGGAGGGGAGATAAGGGAGGGGATGACCCAGATCGGCGGGGGGCATTGACCCCCTTGCGTAACCCCCCCTACTCCGGTCCCACTACCTGTTGGCTCCGCGTCATCCCGCTCCTATATTAAAGGCCACTCTCCTTCTTCTTTTTTTGTTTTTTGTTTTATTTTTTCTTCTCTTCTTGCACCTCCGGGTCAGTCGGTCAGCTAGTACTGGTATCATCTGGCTCGTCTAGGTGTTCGGGAGAAGGCCGCTCTTCAGTGCGAGTACCTCAGACTCCTGAGTACGAGGTTTCTGTTTTCAGGGAATCATTTGAAAACAAGAAGAGAAAATGGCACAGAATATTTCTAACTAATAAATACTATTATTTTTTTCCGTATCTTAGCATTCATACGAGTTTATTGAGTTCAATAACTTATTTTTGAATAATAAAAATACGACAATCAAAATATTTTTTTAAATGTTTAAACTTTTTAATACGAATTTAAATTATTTATATTTTTTGGTTAAATTTCAAATCTTTATGAAAAAAAGTTTAGATATAAATAAGTAAGAAAACAATTAATATATGTATGCTACTAAGTAATAGTGTTTTTTTATTTATTTATTAAGAAATGGAGAACAAGGTAATATAAAAGTAGTATTACTAAATATAATCAATGTGAAAAAAAAGCAAAGCAAAAAAAAAAAAAAAAAAAAAAAGCACGAGTATTATTTTTAAATTTTATTTATACAAAGGTTTTTAAATTATACAATTGTTAAGTATATGTTAAAAAATATTCCTTAAAATTGTGTTTTTTAGAAATAATATATCGCCAATAAGGAAAGAATTGAGCTGAATGTGCCAAAAAAAAAAGAAAATTAGAAAATTCAGAGGAATTAAATTTATAGCAAGTACTGCTTTCAGTAGTGTGTTTAAGAATATTTTGTATTTTGAAGAGGTGACTAAGATTAGAGTTTGAAAATAATACTTTTGTAAAGAAAAAAAAAACGGCCGAAACAAAATAAAATAATGACAATGAAAACAAATTGTATTAATAAAAAAAAAATGTCGGATTGAAGTGGTTTTATCATCTCTTTATCTATACTGAATAATTTCATAAAGTAAGAAAACTTAATTTTTAATTAAGTTAAAAAATTTTTAACTTTTCCAAGTAATAATATGGTTTTAATGATTTAAATGATCAATTTGGTTAAAACATTTAAAAATACTACTGAAAAATATTTTTAAATAAATACATAATTCATATAAAATAATAAAATATAAATAATTCTGTATATCTATATCTATCTGGGGATAAGTGCCAAAATAATTAGTTTGAGTTGGTTCTAAGAATACTAAATACTAGAAAAAAATGTTTCATTGAAGACTCTCTGCAAAATAAGTTGGTGCAGGCGAGTAAAGCATCATGAAGGGTTAGTTAATTTTATAAAATAACTTTGAAGTGAGAAACCCGAGAACTTTCAAATGCTTCAGACTAAAAGTAGGATGAATTGGCATTAGCTCTTTTACCATCAAGCAACAAAATTATTAACAAGTTCCAAGCACTTATTATTTCTTTAATTATTTCGATTCATTTTAACGTTATAAAGTGGTTTATTTTAATAAAAAAACAGCGTTTATTATTGTACTATAACGCTTGCTAATATAAATCATCTAGTAAGCATCGTTCAGCTTTCACAATAATTGATATTTCGAATTAAAAAAAAATCCTGATTTGGGCAACAGGCTAATTATTTTAGAAGCACTCACAAAAATAATCAAAAATATTATTTAATAAACACATAATTTGACAGTATTTTATGTTTGAATGACACCAGTAACACATCAAAACTAAAATATTTACCAATAAAGAAGTAATAAAAAAAAAAATTGGGAACAGGAAGTTCGATGCTGTGTTACCTGAGTATGGTGGAATGCGAAATTTTTAATTTTTTTTTTTTTTTTTTTTATCACATCATTTCGAATTGAGACTTTATTGCAATATACTTCAATATTACTTTTCACAATTTAATAACTTAGTTAGATTCATACTTTAACCATTTCAGAGCACGAAATTAAAATTAATGATGGTAAAAACAGTTTTAAGATGATTAGCACGCAAACTATTTCCAGATAGGAAAATCCCAGGGAGTTGTTTGAATGAGTCGACGATTGTGTTTTATGTCCATGACCTCTTTAGGTTTTTAAAAATGGAGTGAGATGGAGCTGGGAGCTCAAACGATCTGTGATACCCGAAAACACATTTCTAATTAATTATAATTTTTATCGCTATAATTAATTATTTACTATTTTCATATTAACTTTTCCACTAAGAAACTGAGATAGTTTCGAAAAATAAAAAATTATTTTAGTTAACAAGAAAAATTGTTTAAAATGAACTGTTTGGATCAAAATTAAAATAACAAAATTTAAAAAAACTGTAATAATTCTTTTGCAATAACAGATTTTAACTGTTAGGGTCTTCAATAAAATCGTGGATTATATTTAAAGTAATCCAAAAAAAAAAAAAAAATTAAAAACAGATCATAAATGAGACATTATTTAAAAAAAAAAAATTGGTTATTTCCTCGAACTTCAGGGTCCATGGGCGTTGTGATATTTATTTCTTTTTTGAAATCTTTTGATTTAAACTTATTTTCTTCAAGTTCATGAGTTTTTCAACACTCTTTTTACCATCTAGGAGCAGGTATTTGAGATTTCCATGTAAGTTGATATCAGACAGTATGGTTTTGTATTTAAAGCAATCTATTAACATATGTTATATGATCATGTTAACCGAGCAATGTCAGCAATAGGGCGGCTCTGATTTTCCCAGGTGCCCATGTGAAAATTTGCAGTTGTCTGTGCGGAAGAGGCATAACTGAACCAACATTTCGTATAACTGAACCAGTAGCAATGTCGAATGATGTAAAATGTAAACAACTGATGTAAATTTGTAAATTTAGGAAAAAGTATTTAGTTATTGTAATATTAATATATATATATATATATATATATATATATATATATATATATATATATATATATATATATATATAGGCTAAATAAAGAAGAAGGCGGAGTGGGAACCGATCGTGGGTCAGGCGAGGACCTTGCTCTTTCTAAAATAAAAGTGAAACCTAGAGGCAGCCTCCCCCCACTCCCGACCCCATTAATCCGCTCATATCTTAACATTGACTCTTATATTTAGCCCGTCTTTTTCCTCAGGAGTCTTTTTGAATATCTTTTGATAGCTACTTCTCGGTGAATGGATCTCGATCTTCTGTCCCAGAATACGGCAGTAATGGAGATTCAAAATGGCAAAAGATTCGTTGGGCGGCTGTACTAATTCATCAGCGTCATTCAAAAAACAAGAGTCATGAATATTTGTGGTATATGATATAATTCGAACTCTAGTCTCTTTAGCGAACAGGACACCCACCCTCGTACTAAATGAATGTGGCATTAAAAATTGAATTTGGTGCAATTAAATTATTATTCTGTTTCATGAGACGCCAAGATATTCTTGCGAATACTCTAATATTGACAGGACCTTAGTCTATCTTAATGGACAGGACCTACACAAGTAGCAGAGCGGAGCGGTGGGCAGGGTGGGCAGGGTGGTCTTGCAGTCGTACAGTGAGTTCTTTCACATCCTTATCGCTGCTCCACTTACCAGTTTACACATCTGCTAGCAGTTCGCCTCTTCTCACAACATAAACTAATAGTGCTACTAGACTGCACAGCAGTAATTTACACTGGTAACGAATGAGTAAAGGTATGTGCTTATGTTGAGCGTTCTGTCTGTTGTCTCCGGATCGGAGACAATAAACAGACAGACAAACAAACAGACAGACAAACAATAAAAAAAATTGTCATCTCCAATAAATTAAAAAAAAAGATACACAACGAAATAGTTCGGTCTAAATGATTTAACATAAATTTATTTTTCGCAATCGGTCGAGCGTATGCGTTTGGCGTAACGCGATTACGACCAAGCGCGTCGATTGATTTTCTTCAAAGTTGGCAAAAATGTTCCTTGAAGTCAGAAAAACGTGTGAACAGAAATAAGAGCTGAGTTCCATCATGGAGGTCGTATTTTAAATTATCTTTAATAATGAATAAAATACAAAATTTTTAATTCGAAAACGACGGTTGTGAGAGAAAAACGTCGAGACCACCAAAAGACACTTGTACACAAAATTTTCAATTCTCTAACTCAATTTAGAGATGTGTAAAACTTTAAAGGCCGATTAATATCATTATAGTGCCTGAAACTTTTAATAAAATTTATCCCCACTTCTAAGGTATTGTTCTGCCTAGAAAACAATCATACGTGCCGAATTTCAGCTCACTTGAACCAAAGGGAGTTGTTGAAAATGCCCTAATGTAACGGCATAAATAAACATATATATATATATATATATATATATATATATATATATATATATATATATATATATATATATTTTTTTTTTTTTTTTTTCGGTTAGCACTATAGACTATGGAGAATTTTGGTCGCGCGACAGATTTCATAAAGGCATGTATTGCTTGCGGGAGAGCAGACAGCCTGGAGGGGGCCACACAACCTCACATTGCTACGAACCATGATTTTCATGTTGCAGCGGCAGGCTATCCATAGCTCCATAACCGGTCCCTTTGGGATCAATTCGGCAATGCCCTTCTCACCGACTCACTCGGGTTCAAAGACAGTGACAAACCGGTCAAGATCCACGGATTAAGACTGCTCGGGGTCGGCAGGCACACGAGGACTTATACTTCTTTCCCCGAAGCAGACCGTCCATGGACCAAACCTCCGGGAGGCTATTTTCCGTCCTGCAAAACCACACGGGTACACGGGGTAGGGTCATCACTCCTACGCCCGGTCTGTGTGAGTTTCCTCCATTAGGCTGACTGGCCTCACATACCCGGGGGGAGGGAGGGATGGGTGATAAATTGCTTCAGGAATTAAATTAATTAGTAATTAAATTAAATTAAAGTAATGCCGGGTCGGGGATTTCAACTCACAACCTTTTAGTTTGTAAGTACTGAACCGAAACCCCCAAAAAATGTGTTCTAGGTGTTCTGAAACGGATTTAAAATGAACACTTCCTCCGATGATCTGAAAAACAACTAAAAATTGAGCAATTGTATAATAGATTCTGTGATTATTTGTAAATTTTCTGTTATCTCTAACTCGAAATTTGTCGAATATTGACGATTTTTTTACATTGAAATTAGCAATTATATAACTGATGTCTTCGATATTACAAGAGAACAAAGCCAACTGACGTATTGAAAAGTCACCTTCGTATTCAGCTGATATGCGTTGTGATTGGAATAAACGGATGCAAAATAAAATCAAAATCCCTGAATTGCTACGATGTTAGATTTATTGATAACAAAATATGCAAAATATATATTGAGATTTGAATTTGAACAAATTATGATGTCCAATATGCCAGGAAACAATGTTGGCTTTTCAATCAATAACAACATCGGCTAATTCTTTAATAAAAAGATTTTATATTCCTTCGCGAGGTCTACAGTTCAAATTAATAAATAAAATTAAATGATTACGATTCAATTATGGTTTACAAATATATATATCCGCTAATATGTTTTGTTATTATGGTGTTTTATTATGGCTTTAATTTTTTCTTTATGTTATTTATTATAATTTTATAATTGTGTTATTTTATTATGTTAATTTATTTTTGTGTTTGCAAATATGTTTGTCGCCAATGACTTAAGCATGGGTAGATGCGAAATGCTATAAAATTAATAAAAAATACGAAAATTGAATCAGAGCAAAAGGAAATAATGATTGTTGTAGTGACAGGAGATAGAGAAGGGATGCACATGTAGAAGAGACCGTGATGGCCGAGCAGGTTGGGGCGAGGGTCCCAGAGTCCCCGGTCCGGAACAGTGTGGGATCGATTTCCACCGAGATAAGTTTATATTTAAGTCGCGATTCTGTGAAGTACATATTGTGAAATGCGAGTATCTCTGGAGATTCCGAAAACAAATCGTAGAAAGATTAATATTTTAAGCTAGTTTCTAGTTCACTAGAGAAATTGTATACCAAACAAAAGTCAAAGAGGTAGCTCTTTTCAATGAATCACAATTTTCACACCCCCTACCCTCTCCCCAGTCCCCGGCAATAGTTTTTTATTGAATCAGTGGATGATGAAAAAGAGCTCTTTATGATGAGTTAATCTTTTTGTCCTGATTCTAATAGCCACGACGCTCCTTATAAAACTTAACTCACTTTCACTAAGTTAAGTTTTATACGGTCTTACCTAAGCTACTATTTGACAACATTCAAGCATACTTGCAATGTAGATAAGCCAACAAAAAAAAAATATCATCAACTTAGGAAATATCCTGTTGTACACTTTTTTTCTCTTATTAATGTGTAACTTCGTCGGAATGGGAGCTGATCCACGTTTTAAAATTAGAAAAAAATAAAGATGAGTAAAATATATTATTCAGACAAAGTAATGAAATTTCGCTCAAACGCAACAGAAACCATTGTCGAATTCTAGAAATATTGTGAAAATCTTTACGAATATTTTGCACCTGTAGAGCTGAAACGAGTGCAGCTTATGCAACACCAACTGCGAGAGGTGCATGTAGAATAAAAATATGTTGCAGCTTTCTTTTCCGTCTCAGTTTCTGTCAAAGTCCTAATGAGGTCATTCAGTTCTTGCAGAAAATTGCCGATTATGTAAGGGTGGGGTCCCTGCGCTTCAGGGAACTAGAATAGGATTAGGACTATTTTATTTTTGTAAATATTCAAGTACTTTTTTTGGTGTAATGTTTATACAAGCTGAAAAAGGGTGCTGGAACAGTGATTACATAAAAAACTCATATAGGTTAGATGTTAAATCATCCTTAGACAATGCGATGTCCTACAGTTAAAACATGTTAATATACAAACAATTCCAAAAGTTGGAAATTTAGGATATCTTGAATAGAATAGAAAAGATTTTATTTAGAAAAATTAACTCTTTTGTCCGAGCAGATGGCAACATCTATCGGTAGGCGACGAGAATAAAATGTAATATTAAAAACTAAGTCGGGGATTTTTTTTATTATTATTAATTTTATTTTTTTATTATTTTTTTTATTTTTCTCAATGCTGCTACGATTAATATTACAACCATTGTCACTAAAAAATATATGTGCCCTCAAATGTTTTGTCTGATTTATATATTTTGGCTTTTATAGTTTTCAGTTATATTGAATAACTTGATTTAAGAAAAAAAAGTTATTTTTTTTTCGTTTTTACTATCGAAGAGGAACGAATTACAACAATAAATAAGTTTAATACTTTACATATTTATCATAATTATTATTACCTAAAAATTCTGTACCTAATGACTTATTTTTATTTTAGTAATGAACTAAAGACGACTAAGTAAACATTTTGAATCATGGAAGTAAATTGCAAGCGTTGAAACAGGAGATTACTTAATAAATTTAGGAAAACAACTTAGAAATAGTGTAGAAGTATATAGAATAAAAATAGAAAAAAAAAATAAACTTTATTCTGGGACGAATTACGACAATAAATAAGTTTAATACTTTATATATTTATTATAATTATTATTACCTAAAAATTCTAAGTAATGAACTAAAGACGAGTAAGTAAATATTTTGAATCATGGAAGTAAATTGCAAGCGTTGAAACAGGAGATTACTTGATAAATTTAGGAAAACAACTTAGAAATAGTGAAGAAGTATATAGAAAAAAAAAATAAACTTTATTTTGGGACGAATTACGAGTATGTGCAAGTAAAATAGAAAACAGAAAATAATGTCTGGCCAAAGACTACATTGATAACAGTAAATTGATATCTGCAATAATCTCAATTATAAAACAAAGTAACGAGAGAAAAAAAAAGAAGAATAACATGCATTCTTCTGGTGAAAAAATAAAATAAAAATAAATATAATTCTACTGATAAAAAATAAAAAATGAAAATAAAACACAAAAAAAGAAAGAAAAACAAAGAAAATTAAAAATATAAAAATAATGAAACAATCCAGAGATAAAGCAACGTCAAAAACAATTACTCACAACTAAACTGGATTTCATGATTGAAGGATATAAAAATGATATAAATAATGAAATTATTCACAGATTTGAAACATTGTTTGATAATTGAAACAAATATATATATATATATATATATATATATATATATATATATATATATATATTTAAGTTTTGGGGGACACTGCTAGGATTAACAATACATAAAGATATTGTATACCACATAAGATATTTTCTCGTGAAAACGACGATAAACAAATTAAAACATAGATTAATTCAAAATGTGTTTACACAAAACAATGATTTGAGCTACTCAGTTTAAACATATACGCCTAAAAATCAAGAAACGATAAGCATTTTCAATTAGACGTAAAACGATTTGAACATTCTCATACAACTACTCTAAAACTACCACTGACACCCTTTCACAGTTCTAAGCTATGTTTGACCTGGAGAATTAGTCTTGCAACGTTTCGATATGCACATCAATCAACGCACACCAGAATCAGCAGTCTTCATATATTTCTTAATCAATTTTAAACCGCCATTTATAAAATTTATAATGCATTAACTGACCATAGTTGTCATCAGCACAATAAGAAGACAGCACATTCATATACAAATATCGGCCAGGAAATCATTCTTTCTACATCTTTGCAATTAAATTTAAACCGCCATTAATACAATTCTACAATAAATTACTTGTCGTAACCATAAATAGCAAATCTCTATCCCGTCCATAGGTAGATATTTTTAGCATAGGGTGTGAAAGGCACACTGATATTACATGTCAATGGATAACGAGTACTAATTAAATCATTCATTCAAATCTAAAAATTTTACGAAATATAAGTTAAAATGTTGATGACAGCATACAAACATACAATGTTAGTCATATTGATTAAATAAAAAATAACAAATTGCTCGGGCGATGTTACAGGTAAAAAATTATGTTCTGTAAACGAGGGTTAGGTCGGAGCTGCGATAATCGATAAGCGATACTAGCGAAGCGAAGAAAAAACCTCCTTATGTTTTCCATTGTCGTGTTTATATTTCCGTAACGCTTTCAACCACGACTAGTGATCGACTATCGATAAGAGCGTCGATAATAGGCTCATCCATTTTCTCAGCTTCTATGGGGGATGGATGTTGACTTGGTAATAAGTAAAATTTTCGTCAGGCCTCCATTAGTCAGTAATGAAATAAAAATTAAACATCTAGCTCAGTGGAGATTTCATACTTCACTGTAAAATACTACTACTACACCAGATGATTAGGGTTTCGGTTTGGATGATTCCCTTGAAGGCCGATCTTAGAGATAAAGGACACAACACCTTTTTTAAGATTTTGTCTTGTGAAAGAGGCCATGTAATTCCTTGCATCACATAGATTTTTATTAAAAATAGCTCAAAAACATTTCCTCTCTTCCTTTAATTACTTTAAACAGTAATAGCGTAGAGGTACGCAGGTATCCAAGTAACAAAAGTCAATGGTACATTTACCCGCAATAATTGATTAATGCACGCGGATTCTTGACTTATGACGAAATAATGAATTGAGCGGGAATATTGACTGGCTTTTTCTCATGGTCATAGATAATAGACAATACCCATAAAAGGCTGGAAAGTAATTAGATGAGGTATATTACATCATCTTAGATAATAAAAATAAATAATATATATATATATATATATATATATATATATATATATATTTTTTTTTTTTTTAATTGAATATAACTAGTAGGACTGTGAGCAGTAGACCTGACGACCCAATTTATCTTTTATTCCCAATCACAATGCAAATCTGCTAGATACGAATGTAACGTTGCATGCATTTCTTTCGCCTCAGTTCACATTGTCCTGTTGTAATATAGACATCAGTAATACAACTGCAAATCTCGATTTCAAAAATCCCCAGGATTCGAAAAGATTCGAGCTAGAGATATCAAAGAAATAATAACCGAATTCATTTGTTTTCATTAAAAAAATAATTTAATTTACACAAAATTATTGCAATTATCTGATTTTGATTTTTCCCTTCACCATACGTGTCAATGCGTAAAAAATAAATTTAAAAAAAACAAGAAATACAAATTCTTATAAACGTCGTTTTAAATGGCTTTAAAAAATATTCAAGTCAAATTTAAAGAAAGTCGACCACGCATTTGGTTGTGATACCGAAACAAACATATTTTTACTTCCTTGTGCGAAGTAAAGGAAGTATTGTAATCGCGAAAATTTTCGGTTTTCAGATTTCCATTTTGACTAGTTTCGTCGTGGCGTCTGTACGTACGTACGTACGTACGTTCGTTCATATTTCGCATAACTCAAAAACGGTTAGCCGTAGAAAGTTGAAATTTTGTATTTAGGATTGTTGTAAAATCTAATAGTGAACTTTCCTTTTTGGTCACTGTTTAATCACCGGAAGTGGTACTTTACTTGGAGGTCATAATTGATTTCCATCAAAAATTATATTAAAATACTTTGCAAAACTTCTCAAGTTTGGTATTTATAACTTATATATTGATTTAAATAACATACTAGATTTTGGTCTAAATTAGAAAACCGGAAGCGGTACTTTACTTGAAGGTGATATTAGACTTTCATCAAAAATTATATTAAAATATAATGTAAAACATCTCAAATTTGATAAATAGAACTTTTATATTGATGTGAATGTATTTACTATATTTTGGTTAAAATTGGTGAGCCGAAAACGGTACTTTACTTGAAGGTCATAATAAGCTTACATCAAAAATTATATAATTAAATTAAATATATAAATCATATGTTCGGTAATAAAGGTTACAATCGCAATTTGGTTTCCAATCGAATTAAACATTTTTATTACTTGTTTTAAGTGTTAAAATTTAGTGTAAAATACTCGTTTTCCTCCCTATTTCTGTGTGTGTATGTCAACAGATGGATGTCGCGACGCCGAGTGTTGTTTTTGAGATACTGCGATCTTCGGAAACTAGTAACCAAATTCAGGATCACTTTTTGAGTCACCGATTTATAGTTTAATAGGCGCACAAGGAATTCATGTGTTGTCCACATCAGATATTTTATGTTATGAGGCCATTAAAACGACCGCCATCTTCGATCGGAATATTAATCCATCCTTATTGAAGCCATTTTTCCTGACTTCAAGGAACATTTATGCCAAATTTTAAGAAAATCAAGCAACGATTTTGTTCATAATCGCGTAACAAACAGACAGACGAAATACCAAACTCTCGAGTTGAAACAGGGCCTCGCTTACGCTTGGTCAATAATCTCCTCGAATTCTCTGCTTCTTGTTGTTTCGCAAACTGAAAGAAAGTATTGAGCAAAATGTAATCATTCTATCCCAAATAGCCCGTGGTGGCTTAGCCTGTTACACCACTACTTCAGTACTCTCAAATTAAAAGCGGCGCAGGCTCGTGTCTGGTCTGTGAGGGTTGACATTTATTTCTAGGGTGTTAAACCAAATAAGCGAACAACTATTACACCAATAAGAAATCTTCTTTATTTTCAAATGTTTCAACCCTAATTAAATGCAAGCAACTTTGTTTAATTTAATGAAAAATCCCGTCTTCTTTCGTTAATTAGCCATGTATTAACATTATACGTATTCAAATATTTTGTAATGATTATTAAGTAATATTGTTGCTGATTATTGGTTGGACATTGCGCACTTCAACCAGGGTCCTATTTCACAATAAAGTACAAATACAAGCGAAAAGGTTCGTGTTGAGGGGTTACAAGTTGCTTATCGTCATTAGATAATAATAATTTTGTAAAATTTTTTAAATTATAAATATTTTAAATGTTATCGTGTTTATACATTATAACAATTTTTTAACAATATAAAACAACTATTTAACAACTTGTACTATACTTTATAGGCATATCCTGTTTCATAATAAAGTACAAAAACACAAGTACAGGTTGTTCTATGACTTACACTGTGAAATGTTAAAACAATAAAACATTTAAAATAGTTAAATTAAAAAACAATAAATTAAAAAAAAAATCATATAATGACGAAAAGTAACCTGTAACCTCTAAAAACGAATTTTTCCACATACTTTTCCCATTAGTACCTGTACTTTTGTATGAAATAGAACCCAGAAGAAGAAAAGGTTATCAAACAGGTAGGTAAACCAAACCGTTCGAACCAGAGGTTCGAAAAAATAAAAATTAAACTACTCAATCTCGAATCAAACCGACATTCCTTCTGACTCTAACAGTCGGAATCCAACTACAACAGCACCTTTACTGTCCGTGATGTTCTGAAACGAATTAGTAAAATATTTTTAAGTAACATTGTCCAAACATCAATCTTATTAATTATACAACATATTATTTATAAGAAATCAGGTCAACGGAATAATTCCGAATGAAAGCCTGTCATTTCATTGACTACATTAAAAGGTGAAAGGTAAAAATTATGAAACAACAGCGATTGTTTCCAACTAGACTTATCGACCATAATCTAAAAAACATGTTCAGTGAACGTAACACCCATTGTTACCCGTTAATAACAAAACCCTATCTACTTGCACCTACCAACAGATGATCAACATATCGACGTCCGTTTTTTGAAAAAGACTTAATCATCAAAAATTCGAAATTTATGTTTCGATTGATTTTGGGACGTAATAGAGGTGGTGTCTATTGATTCCCGCTCACGATATATCGAAGAAAAAGTATTGGAAATGATCTAAAAATCTAATATTGATGACGTAAGAATCAAATACTAACGACCCTCAGTCGTCACTCTGGCCTTAACCAGTGCTAGAATCCTTAAAAATATATTGTAATTTTAAAGGTTTTGCCAGATTAATAAACTTCTAATCTATACAATAAAGAATACAATTAAAAAAAAATATATATTGTTATTTAGGGTAAAATTGTTTCATGTGCTTCCTGTAAAGTTAGCTAAATGGCGCTTAGGTCTTTTTCAAAAAACGACTTCGTATTTTTGAAGTAGAAGTTGTAAAGGATATAAAATTACAAGTCCAGTTATCAGACAGTATTCGATCGACGAATTGTTATATTTAAACTCAAATGTCAGAATGGATACAAAAACACAGATAAATTATCATTCTTTTCATTTTATTTAAAATTAAAAAAATAGTCTATATAACAAATACCGACTTATGACTTTAACTTTATTTTGAATAACTTTTTAAGCCATGAAAAAACATTTTTTTTTTTTAGCACAGATACACGCTCCTTTTCAGAAAACATAACTGATCGCTACATCACTCATTTTAAAGGTAAAAGGACTACTTTTCAAACCCCTTTAGTTTTTATATTTTACAATAACAGCACTTAAATCTACCACGGATTGAACAAGAGCAAACATCCGATTCCTTCAATCTGTTGTTATCAGTTATAACAAACTGTAATTTGAAAATTCTGAAAAGTCTGAAATATCATCTCATTTTTTGAGCTGTAATAACGAGTTTTCAATTTAATAAATATTTTACCAAAGGCGATATTTTCTTTGGGTGCGCAAAAGTTTGTGGAGGGGAGTGTAGATATTGACTATTTTTCTGTCTAGAACTTTTTTTATTAACTTTATATTAAAAAAATTGAAGATTTCCTCACTTATTGAGCTTACTCTTTAAAATATCGATTTCAACTTGGATAATATCTATTAAAGAAATATTACTTAATAAAAAAAAAAATATCTGATAACCTTTGGTTGTGTAAGTAATAAAATCATATTTATAACAATATCAACTCGGTGCATAGACCTGCAATATACAAAAAAAAAAAAAAAAAAAAAAAATGATTCCAATTTTGGTATGCAATATTTTATCTCAAGTATCTATTTTATTTATAATAAGTATGCTAATTTTTAGCCTAGTTTTGCACTTATATAAGTTTTAACTTAACTTAATATTAATATGTAAATTATAAAAAAAAATTATATGCAAGTTGATGATTATTATTTAGACTCAAGATGATAAGAGGTAGACTCAATTTGTATAAGATTCTTCACTAAAAAAAATACTAAATATATAAATGGTAATGGTAAATTAATATAATTTTTAAAATAAAAAAAATATAATAAATTAGAGAAGAGATCTATAAAATAAAGATCCTCAATAATTGCCCTCCAAAGGGCCGCTATAGAGGAACGAAGGGCCAATCCCCTCGACCTTTGGGCTAGGAAGCACCGCCACTTTCACTTGCGAGTGAAAGTGAGGGACCGACTCTTCCTTGTTCGGCCATCGACCTCCCTTCTCATGCTATCGGGCAATTTAGCAATATCCACTACTCATAGTCCCCATTATATTCAATATTACAAATTAATAATTATAATAAATGGGTTTTAAAAATATATAAAAAATTGATCATATTACAATATCAATGTTGACAAAAAAAAAAAAAAAAATTGTAATCGTTATATAGTACTTTCACTTTTTTTCCTAAACCTTTATTTCTGTATAAAGAAGAATCGAGAAAAATACTGTGCTGAAATATGGATATTTAAAAAAAATGTTACACTTTTCACATGATATAAAAATATCTTAAAAAAACCTCGTATATTACAGCAAAGTTGAAAGAAAAAATAAATACAGAATTTAAAACATTTTTTTCTTTAGAATGAATTAGGATTTTTTTTTTTTTGATAAATCATTTGTTTTAAATTTCATGTAAAAAAAATATATATATATATTTTTTTTTAAATAAATATATATATATATATATATATATATATATATATATATATATATATATATATATTTTATAATTTTGCGTCATTATAAATTCAAGTGATAGAAATTTGCTAAACTATCAAAAATTAATTTATTCTGGTCCTGCAGCTTTAAGAATAAATTGAATAGTTCTTTTGAAAAACATAAATAAAAATACCAACAAACTATGAAAACATCTTCAAATAAAATATTGTATATTAAATTCATAATTTATTTAAAAATCTATTTCTTAACAACAATCTATTGCAAGTTAGGTCCTATTGTTGAGAGCTGTACAGTGAGTTTCTTGACTACTGTACAATTACACAACCTCCTACTCTTGCCAAACATGAACTCTGCTTAGGCCATTGAACCCGCGAGCACTGAAGATCTGATACCTCACTGTTACCAAAGAATACACCTTTGTAAAACTTAAATCTTTTTTAAGAACTAAGGCAAATGGCATTGAAAAATTAATAATAGCTCAGTAATAACCATAACGCCTATATGCAAGACTTTATAAATTTAAAAATAAAAAGAAAATAAGAAATAAGAAAAATAAAATAAGAAAATTCGACTCCCAAGATTTTTTTCTTTAATTTGAACTTAGTAATACAGTGTACATGAAACAGGGCGATATTAAAAATAATTTATTTATAAAAGAACACCCTCTATTGATTTTTTTTTCCATTAGGATCGTACCTCGAAGTTTTGCATGACCTCTCGCAGCATTTTGGCGGATATTGCTTCATTTTCGTCTCAATTGTTTTTTTTTTTAGGTCTCACATAATTCTAGGGGTAAATCGCTCTCTAAATCTTAGGTACCCCATAAACAAATTCGCAAGCCGATAAATAACGAAGGCTAGGGGGCCAAGGAATATCCCCGTTTCGAGTAATTATTATTATGAAACTTTACGCGAACGTAGTGTTTAAAATTT
Source organism: Rhaphigaster nebulosa (assembly GCA_948150685.1). Lineage (NCBI taxonomy): Eukaryota > Metazoa > Arthropoda > Insecta > Hemiptera > Pentatomidae > Rhaphigaster > Rhaphigaster nebulosa. Next base: position 107,246,068 of record OX411310.1, on the reverse strand, counting down.
TTTTTCTGTATTATAGGGGCAAATGGCTGCTCTTTTACTTTATATATATATATATATATATATATATATATATATATATATATATATATAAGCATGAAATATTAATAAAACTTAATTTCTTTAATAAATAATTTATTGTAAATCATCCCGTTTCACTCCCAGATCCTCTACTTAAAAATTGTTGATTAAAATGTTTTTTGCAATGTCATTAATTGAAACTAATCATAACTATCTTCAGCATTAAATAGAAATATATATATATATATATATATATATATATATATATATATATATATCGCTTTTCACATTCAGTTTTTTTAGTAGATGAAATTAACATTGTTTTATTGTTGAAAACAAAAAAACATTATATTCATACCTATTTCATAATCATATCCAAAGAATTCGGTATTTTTCATGGATGAGATATAAACTAATAAAGGCATTTAAAAAAAAATTAAATAGAAAAATAAATTATACATAATTTATGTAACATGTAATGAAATAATGAAATTAATATCAAATTGTCACAAATACATAGATGTGAATGTAGCTTTGGAGTATTTGATATAATGTACAATACTCACATGGATGCTTCAACACCAAACAATTTGATCATTAGTGCATACGTGACTTGTCACTTACCTGGAAAAGAACATATTATTAGTAGGTATACCTTCATACAGCATATATTATTTAATTATTTCTATTATTCGTAAAAATGTTTACTTTTTCCTAGAAAAAAAGATTTAAAAATTAAATAAAATGTGATTTGTACAAGGATATTTTTCGAATAAATATTAAAGATACAGAATAAATAAGCTAGGAAAGGAAAATTATATCGTCTATCAGAGATATGCCTTAATTTTCAATAAGATGAAAATTAAAATTCTGATTGAACATTCAAAGTGCGCTTCATAACGCGTTGGAGCCATCAATTTAAAGTAGTTTACATAACTCAAATTTTCAATTTAACCTTTTAAGAATTATAGCCAAACACTTGGAAGAAAAAGAATTATACCCTACTACTAAAATTATTACATTAAGTACTGTAACTTCCTGTAAGGGTTAAACTTGAGGAACTGCCCGAGGCTCTCCTTCAGGAGATTATAACTCTGAAATTGGATTCAGAATAACTTACTCAAGGCTATCTGAGCAATAATAAATTACTGACTTATAAATTAGATTCAGTTATTTTAATTTACAAGAAATTACTAAATCGGACAGGGCAATTGACAGGAAAAGAAAAAAAAGACCTTTAACGGTCAAAAATCCACTTGATACTGTTATAATAGTATTTATCCAAGTCATATAAAATTATTCACGCAAAGAAAACAGTTTTTTCAGGAAAAATTATTTAATAATTACTGATTATTAATGACAAATCAAAGCATAAATATTTTGAAAGATTTCATACATGTTTATTGAGACATACAAATAATTCAACTATACACATGGGGCCTGAACTATGAAGTATAACATGCATTGTGAAAAGGAATGATAATTCATCATCGAGAACACTTATCCATCCATTCGTTATATTAATGATTTGTAATTTTTGACAGACATAGTAATACTAAAAAAATAAATGTAGAAATATTGGTTGATATTAAATTTTAAAAGAGCTTCAAGACAATATTTCTATAATATTTTATATATACACATGACATACCAACCAACTCCGAGACATTGGCTGCTACCTACGCTGAAGATAAAACAATTATAAATATGCACCAAAATCCCAGACTGGCCTCACTGATTTCAAAAAATCACTTGCTACATTTACGAAATAGGTACTCACTTTGGAAAATGCGATATAATCATGACAAATCACAATATAAAACGTTAACACTGCGACGAGACACATTCTCACCAGTTTATATCGGGGATCCCCGAAGTCCTCAGACGGACGCGAAACGCAACCTCGGACTAGTATTCGACTGAAGGATGACCTGGAGCCCATTCGTTATTATGAAAAGAAACACTTTAAACTGATTAATTGTAGAAACTGAAAATTAGATAGAAACTTAATATATACAGATACCTACTTAAACCTATATGTACGAACGCCTCACAGAATTGCGGTTTAGCAAAAAAGACGCAGTTACAAAAACTGCGGTCTATAAAATAAAAGAAGCTCCTTGGTATGTAAACAACAAAACTCTGCAATAACCAACTATCGACCAACACATAGGCACTATTTATTCCCGTTTTCATAATAGCCTGACCGATAAGGCCATTACGAAAAGACTATGAGCTGGATGAGAGATCTCCTTTCCTCAATTCAAGATCGAGCAGAGCTACTGCTGGGTGTACTACACAGCCTAACATGCCATGTCTATCTTTAACACCATCATATTTGCTGATTGTCACTCTTCTGTGACAGGTTCCAATAAAGAATGGAAAGTTATAAGTATGTTAACGTTAATCTTTTTTCCTTAATAGATTTATTTTATAAATAACAAGGTTTATAATTACAATTGTTAATTTTGTTATTTGTTCTCTATCAAAATTCTGTTATGTAACATTTTTTATTTTTTAGTATTTCTTTCCTAACTATTTATTTTTCAATTATTTTGTTAAAAAAATAAATAAATCTATGTAAATTCATGACTAATGCATATAGTAGTGCATATAGGAAATTAATTATTGGTTAGTTTCCAGATGTAGACAATTAAACACAAAATATATTTATATCTCCTAAATTTATAATTTTTCGTAAGAAATAGTTATCAAGGCAAAATTGAATAAGTATGTCTGTATGTATGTGTGTATATATTTTTTGAATGCTTATGGAGGCCAAATTTGGATTTATTGGCTGCCAAGAATCTACGCTGGATCTCTGCCTTCATATCATTATTATAGTTCACCTAGAAGCCTAGATAATCGAACTCCCCAACCCTCCCAAAAGATGTTATCCCCAATCTCTACCTGGAGGTGGTCATGGACTGCTTCCATGAGGTCCTGCAACCATGTACTATGCTTTTTCCTCATTCACCACAAGTCCCACACCAGCTGCAGATCACTGAAACCGAAGGAATGCTCTCTTCATGTCCATAACCGTACTACCGATAATATCCAAATCATCCGCGAAGGTTAAGATCATTGCAGATTTATTAAACACTGAATCCCCTATCTGAATTCTTGATTTCCTTACAGCATATTCCAGAGCCAAGTTAAATAGTAAACATGCAAGGGAGTCTCCCTGTCTTAGCCTCTTATATGTGTGAAAGCTTTCAGACTTTGGACTCGAATTTTGCACTGAAATTTTTTCTTAGTGACCCTTATCAAGCGTACTAATTCGGGTAGTATTCCCATTTGATCAAGCCCAGGTATAATTCTTCTCTAATGATGTTATCATAGGCTTTCTAGAAATCAATAAATAGGTGGTGCGTATTTATATTGTATTCTCTGGCTTTCTCAAAAATATTGGTCACCGAATAGATCTGATATACAGTTGATCTTTCCCTCATAAAACCTGCCATTTATAGACCAATTTTCCATTCTGCAAATTGGAAAATTGAGCTTTTGGTAGACTATCCTTGAAAACATCTTATAGGCACAAGTCAATAGGGAGATGTCACGGTAATTTTGGAAGTCAAGCAAATCACCATTCTTATGTATGTGACATATTATTGTTTTAACTATTTCTGACGAAAAAAAAAATTATATATATTATATTATAATATATATATGTATGTATGTATATAAATATTATACATACATATTCTATTTATAATATGTATTTATATAAAACTATTTCTGACGAAAAGAACTATATATATATATATATATATATATATATATATATATATATATATATATATTCGATAATGGACGTCCCTGTGTTTTACAAGCCAACCCTCAGGGGGTAGGTACATCGTAAAGGAAGGGGCAGAGAGAAGCACGATCTGCACGCCACTGCGGCTTTGCGGGTAAGCATTTGTAAACATTGAAGGCGCTAATGTTCACTCCTTAAAACTGCTTCACAGATCACACGGAGGAAATAAATACTAAATAACACAAATAATATATAATCATAAAATATAAAAAAAAAGCTACTACAAATAAACAGCAGGAATTCTCGGAAAATGAAGTGAAATTTGTTTGATTTATTTATAAAAAAGGTCAATACAGATTTAATAAATAAAAATTGGCGAGAATATCAAAAAATATTAATCAATTCAGTAACAGAAAACATAAAATAGAAACAAAAATTAGGATGGGGTGGATATAATTATTCCTTAAATGGTAAATAAAAATACAAATATTTATAATTCATAATTTTCATCATACAATAAAATCAATTCTTTATTCATCCGCAAAACACAATCAAAATCTTCAGAAAATGGGCAAGTTACTTAAATCAAAATTAAACAATAATTATAAGTAACAGACACAAATCATAATGATTTTTTTAATTAAACGTATAAACATTTCCTCTATTCTAGCATTTCGAAAATAACGAGAGCATTTGCATTATATTAAGATCATATTCGAACGTCATTTAAATTTATAATAAACTATAAAATTATCATAAAAATCTTTTCCAAGATGTTCATTAAGAATTCACTACGTATAAAGAACTTTCATAACCATGATGTTGAACAAACTTTATATAGTTAGACTTTCACAACTTTCGAAATGGCTCGTACTTCAAACTTTCCTAATGTTAACACAAAACACGTCCTAACCCTCAAATAAACTGACATAAATTATACGAAAGTCCCAAATATTTCCAAGAGTGACATCGCACACACAGGAAAAATCTCTGCTTTAAATTTTCTTTTCAGATATGTTAAACACATAAGTGCCAATATTTCATAATATATATATATATATATATATATATATATATATATATATATATATATATATATATATATATATACATATAATATATTATTATATATATTATATACTATAATAATACTATCTTTGGCAGTACAATATTCAATTCCACTTAAAAAAGATCGATCAGATCCTTTCATTCAATTCTTACTGATATTTATAACAAACTTTAAGACATATTTTGTCAATACGCAATCAAAACACAAACAATACCAAGACTAAATCAATACTAGATAAATAGAAATTAAAATTACAAAGAAACTTTAAAAGTAACGATGGGACCAGAGAGAGGCTATTAACACTTGACTTCAAAATAATATATTTCTCTATTACTCTATTCTCTTTTATCAAACAAATTTATTGTTTCTTTTAATGCACCTCCAACCAACCCATAAATATTCATCTACTAATTTATTTATGTATATAGATATGAATTTCCATGCATAGACAAAATGTAATTTTTTATCGAGTTGTGGGTGAAAGTCTTTATACATTGATTTTTATAAATAAAGGGTGTTTTATAAGTTTAAGAGTTTTTTTCTGATGTCCCTTATAAACTTTATAAAACTTCAAGTTGAAATAATAATATAGTAATGTCATTTATAACAATTCTGAATAATATATTACACCATATGGTTTTCTCTGAAAAACTTTAGTATAATAATTTAAAATTCACTTACATAAAACTGTAAATAAATTATATTATTCAATTTATATGTGATTGATGCATTATAATTTATATGAAAATAATATATATATATATATATATATATATATATATATATATATATAATATATATATATATATAAGTAAACCAAAAGTTGAAATATTAGTGTAAGGGAATTTTCTTATTTTAAGTAAAAAAATTATACATATAATAATAAGTACTAAGACGATTGGGTCAAAATTATAAATTTTGTAAATATTTAAATATTCTTGCGTTGGCCTTTTCATAACAATGCATTGACGCATAGGATACCATTGAGGTACCATTATTGCCCCACCTGCTCAAACTGAAACTTCTTTAGTCGCTCAAACATATTAATTACCTGTAAATCAATCAAAAAGCCATCAGTGTAAATCACTCTTATATTTCTTAAATTTTACGACACTTTTATTGTTATTATGTAACTATTACGATACTCCCCTTGATGGTTTCAATGCCTCGGTTAACTCGCGGTCTTATGACTTGTCGTAAAGAGACTACTCTCTAAATTTGAGAAATACATCTAAAATTCTTGATTAAACAATTTTGTTTAACAATTTAAAGTTTTGTCTAGCCCAATACTAATTTCATGTTAAAAATATTTATCATTAATAATTTAATAGGTAATTATTAATACTTTTGAGCCCTGATTTTTAAAACTTTAAACATATTTAAGAATATTTAGACTTAAGTATACAATAAATACTTCATTATTTTCAAACGATTTCATAAGTTAATTCTACTATTATATTATAGATGAAAACCGTAGACCTCTGAAAAAAACAAAAAGAGAATATTTTTGTACATGTCAAGGATTTTTCCGTTGAAGGTTGCAGATATGAAAATCATCTGCATTGTTTGCACATGTATTAATGTGCAAATCCATTAGACAATATTTGCTGATATCTTGTGAAATCAGGTCAATGAACAACCTCCTTAGTGCAACTAATATCTGTATTTAGGATACGTAAACAACCACTGCAACTGTGCAGCCCAGATTCGGAAAAAGAGTCCACAAAACCATGCAATCCATCTTAAAACTTTCTGACTGTGAATCAGATATCATTGTTACTTATTGTCAATAAATTAAATTATTGTAAGAGTTAAAAACAATAAAAATGAATATTTAAACGCCTTTATATCTTTGGCCGCGCGGCGAGGTTTTCTTACGGGCATTTATTACTTGCGGGAGCATAGACAGCCTGTAGGGCTGACATAACCCCACGTTGCTTCAAACCATAGTTTTCATGGAGAAGCGGTAGGCTGCACATAACTCCATAACTATTCCCTTTAGGACCAATTCGGCAGTGTCCTTCCCACCGACTTACTCGCGTTTAAGGACAGTAAAAAATCGGTCTGTCTAGATTCACTAACTATTGCTGGTCTGCAGGCGTACGAGGACCTTTTCTTTCTTTCTTTCCTCGGAGCAGACCATCCCAGACCGAAAATTCTGGCTATTTGACATCCTGGAAAACCACGACGCGATTCACAAATCAGGTACGCAGGGTAGGGTCATCACTCCAACGCCCTATCGGTGTGAATGCCTGCATCAGGCTAACGGTACACACACCCCCGAGGGAGTGGTAATGCTTATGGAATCCCGGAACCGGGAATCAAACTTACAACCTTTGGGCTTGTAAAGCAGGTGCACTTTTGCTCGGCCACTCAGATTTAAATATTTAGTATTTTAATGACCTAAGAGGAAAAATGAAAAAAAAATTAATAATGAAATAAAAATATTTTTGTTCAATGAATATTTTTATATTAATAATTTATTTTTTAGTTAAATAATGAGTAAAATAACACTAACCAGTTTATTTTTCAATCAACCATAAATAAATTAATTATTAAAAAAAAAATTAAAATAATTGTTTAATCACTATTAAGTATTCGTTATTTCAGAAATGTTGTCCAACTGTGATTTAAACTATTCCCGTGTTCTATTACACGACATTTACTTTAGAAAATATAGATATTCTCAATTAAAAACTACATAGAAATGCACTGTATGAATTTTGTGAATATTTAGACTTAAGTATACAATAAATACCTTTCAATTTTTTAAGTAAATGAATAAAAGCTTCATTATTTTCAAACGATTTCATAAGTTAATTCTACTATCATCCTTCATTAATTCCAATAAGGAATAAGGCTAAACGATCGCATTCCAAACATACAAAATATTAAAAATCTGTTCACACAATCACAAACAGAGCCAAACAAATATATGCAATATTTACACTCAGCCTGGAGACTTCCGGACTAAGCTCTTCCCCCAAATATCCTCCAACTGTATTGGCAAACAGTGAGGGGAGGGGGGGGGGGTCTCCAGAATTACTGCTATTCTTCTTCTACTCTCTTTTATCCTTCTAAAGGAACAAAATAATATATCTTTTTATTGCCCAACATAAATTTTTGATAATCAAAAATACGTTTCTGTTTTGTTTTTTTATTCCATTTTTCATTCCGTCTTTATCCTCTCTAGAAACTAGTTATTGATTCAAAAATAGATTTGAAAGTTTCATCAGAAATGGAAAAATAGAATGAAGTCGTTTTACAATGATAAATATTCTTTGTTTGAGTTCAGTGATTTCCAAATTAGTAACTGGTACTGTCATAAAGTAGCCATAAAAATTGGTCTTAAGCACTTATTATAAAAGAACAAAAGTCCCCATTAATAGTTTTATTTATTTATTATAAAGAAAGTCGCGTATTTTATAGCAGGCTTCATTCAACTTCTCACTAACACACCTACCAATATTCTAAAAACAAACTCACTATCATTTACTATCAATTATTAATGATTTCATATTACATATTAATCATTTACTAATGATTTCAAAATAATTTTCAAGGACCTGACAACAAACCAATTCAGGAAATGGCAAAGGTGAGTATTTTCAACAATACAATGAGGAGACTAAAAAAGTGCTGGATGAGAGATCCCCTTCCGTGAGCAAAGGTAACTGAACCAAACCCAAGAAGAGGTTCTGTTGGTTACAGTCAATCTCCATGACTGACATATATCTTATAACTTATGATATCTTATGACATATATATCTTTCTACGTATAAATGCAGTGTACTGGATATCAATTCCAAATTTGAAAGGATATCAAAAAATAAATTGATGAATTTAAAAACATTTTACTTTAATAAAAAGTTAGCATTATATCTTGATTTTTAATAAATATTCATAAATTAAAACTCGATTGATAAACAACGCTGTAATATATTGCACAATGGTTTAATATTTCCAAATAAATATGTATCCAAAAAAACGACTTTATTTCATATATCTTCATAAAAATCCAGTTCTATTTGAAACAAAAATGTGGATGGTAATGTTCCGAGGATCATCCTGGAGTGACCTGTGATTTCGGTGTAAAATAAAAAAAAATCGATTCAATATCTCAGGAAAAAAATACGGATGACGTACGGCGGACGGGCGGTTTTTTAAAAATCGATTTTTGGATTATACGTATCTTTAAACGTAAAACCTCAAAGAGTGAGGTGGGTGATTAATTTTTTTATCCCTCGGTTAATTACTAAGGTTCATTATTGAAAATATTAGACAAAAAAGAAAAAAAAAATCAGAGGAAAATAAACAACCAAACTGAGAAAGTAACAAACTTCGAATATTTCATTTTATATAAGATTAAATTATTATGTAATGCTTGAAAAAAAGATGTAATATATAGTTGGATTAGCAATGTAGAGTGTGGATCATTAAAATAAACGATTCTGCTGGTGGCTCTGTTTTATAATTACTATTGAAGGAAAAATCAAAAAGAAAAAACAATGTTATACAGAAACAATCAAATTGCATGTTTTACAAAGCCCAAGAAGGACAATTATAATATATTTCCAGTTTTAATATCTCTTATCGATTAAATGCATTCCAAATATAAAGGTGTTGCATTTAACCAAGAATATTGAAACATGAAATACCTTCGAAGAGGATAAATATTAGAAGACCGTTATGTTGATTTTTTTTATAATAAGGTCAAACAAATCTAAAAAATAACAATATAAACCCCTAATAACGCTATCAAAATATAATGTAATTAAATAATACATAATACATGGATAGAGATAGATAATAGACGAGGGGGGTAGGCCTACCCCAACAGTCACGTGACGGACCCCGGCATTGATCTCAGCGGCTTCCGGGGTCGACGCCCGCTCAGCCTCATGCAGTTTTTTTAGATCTTATCTAACTTATTTTCTTACCTTTCTTCAAAACTCCATTAATAATTATTACTAATAAAATATTAATAGCTATAGCTTGCAGAAAGCTAAAGGTCCAAGTAAAATTCCAGGGTATTACATAAATATATAATTATTACTAGATTATCTAATTTCCATATTTAATATAACAAAAATTAATATTCTCAGAAGAGACCCGATGAAACTGATGGGAGCAGAGTACTTCAATTTTTTTAGAAATATAAACAAAATACATAAATATTAAAAAAAAAATTATTTGAACTTTTATCGAATGAAATAATCCCAAAATAATTATCATCAAATTTAAATTATAATGTTCATTTTTTTCCTAAAAATAATAATTCTAAGCTGTTTTAATTAAAATTATAGATCAATAATGTACAGCAGTTGTGGTACCAATGATTGCTAAATTATCAAGACTCGACTTTCTAGCATTAGCCGAATTTATCTAAAATCCATTAAAAAAAGTAATGGTACTCGTAGAATTTATTTTATAATAAAAATTATTATGATTAATTATAACTAGGTAAAAAATGTTTAATATTCATTGAGCGCACTCCAACCCAAGCTTCTCCATACATATATTACCACGGTCAACCATACTTTCATCATTAAAAAATGTTTAATTAACTAATCTCATAAAAAAATCAAGAGAATGAAAATATATATTAGCGGTGATCGTGATAAAACTAAATAAATTCAGTAATTTAAAAAATAATCTTAAAATATAAAAATAAATGTTAAAGCCAATCGTCATTTTTTTTTAGTTATACAGTTATATTTTAGTTATAAATCAATTTTTACTTTCCCTTATATATATATATATATATATATATATATATATATATATATATATATAACGTATAGTAAGAGAAAGTATTGGGAGTTTTGAACGGAAATACACGTTTTAAGGCCCCTAGAGTCCAAAGTCTCGCAAAAGGTGAGTGTGTGTGTGTTTGTGAGTGTGAACAGTCTACCTCAAAAATGAAAAAGTTGTACGAAACTGAAATTACTTATTTAAGGTATATATATTACATGGGACATTTTTATAAACTGGGATATTACATAAACTTTTTCGCTAAAATCGACTTGCCGGAAGTGCCACTTCATATTATCAATTTTACATTTTTTAACAATTTTCTCGAAAATGGCTTTAACGATATTGATGCAACTTGCCAAAAGTCTTCTCCTTACAGTCCTTTAACTTTACATATCATGACGGAAAGAAACTTTTATTATATAGCATTGGCTGTATATCAGATTTCTCAAAAATCAATTAAACAAAAAGAACAGATGCTCGTGTTAATTAACTAAATAAATTCAATAATATAAACACAGTCTTAACAACGTCTATTTAAATTATAGGTTAAAGCCGAATAAATTTTTCTTTAAAATTAAGGTACGCTAGAACTATATATATAGTATATATACTCAAGCGAGCCTCATTAGAGAACTAATCTGATAGTGGATAATGATTTGAAACTCTTGAATCAATTGTTCATGGTCAGAGGCTCAAACATTACACTAAATGGACATTTATATTTACAGATGTATTTTTATATACACATACACATACATAAATATATATCAACAGGGTGTCCTATGTATATATATAATATCATATAAATATATAATATATAAAATATAATATCATGTTATAAATATAAATTTTATTATAAATATAAATTATATTATAAATATAATATATATAAATATATATGAATATTACATATACGTTTTATATTACTACATATACGTACATATATTAAAATAACTCTACGTATATTTAAAGGCGAAAAAAGTTGCAGGTTTTACATAAATAATTGACCACAACGTTTGTTCCCTTTGACCCCATCACGCACCCCTAACATTTTAACAATGCTCAACTAAACGTCCCCTAGGGCGTGTCCAAGAGAAAATTACTTTCAGAATTAATACAGTTTTTAGATATATATATATATATATATATATATATATATATATATATATATATATATATATATATATATATATATATACACACATATAAATATTTATATTTTTAATATATATATTTTTCCACATTTTCCATTTTCTCAGTAATTTAGCAGTCTACCGTTTGCACAACAACTATTGATTTTTAAACATAAACAAATAAAGAAAGGGGAGAGTTTAGGCCGATACAACCATTGCTATCTCGATTTTAATAAAAATGGAAGTAAGGAGTTCTACATTTTAAGACTTCAAATAATGAGTAAATAAATAAATATATAATGAAAATCTAGGAGACGGATAATAGGAGTAATAAATTTTGACTAATTAATAAAATATGCTTACATCTATTAATATTATATTCATTTTATCCCGAAACGTTGAAATTGCATATGATACAAAAATATTTCATTTTTCATCGACGATCTACCCATTATCCCACCCATATCTACCCATTGCTACTTTTAATAAAAGGGAGGTAAGAAAAAAAAGCAAAAATATTTCATTGAGGCAAAAATACGTATATCAATCATGATCCTAGAAAATCTTGATTAACAGCGTCCGAATATCCAGAATTAAGAAAGGACGAACAGAAGAAAATCTATTAAAATTATTTTATTTATAACTATTATGAATGTTAAAATATTTCATATCGATTTAAATCGCTTTCATATTCGATGTCAAACATAAAATTTATTTTAGCTCATTGTTATAAGAAGGAAGTTATGACAATACCAACAAAAAAGAAGGGAAATATTGGGCATTAGAGTTATAAGAATACATTCACACTATATAGTGGCGTAACTGGATTTTTTTGCACCGGAGTGCGAACAGCGGAAAAGTGCGCCCTTCTGACATTTATAAACCTAGTATATCGGTATTTTGGTAAAGCAATGTGACAATGTGTGTGACAAACATAAAAATCACAGATTGAAGAGTACAGCACTAGGTTGATCCAAACTCTAAAAATGTATGGAATGTTTTAGAAACTCCGTTTTACAATCTAAAACAAACAAACGAGCTATAGCAGGTGTGATTGATAAAAACATTAGAGCATAAGATTTCCTTCACCGCCGCATAAATAGAAATGAGAATAATAACAAATAATTAAATTAAGTTAGATCTTCAAATCTTCAAAAAAAAAATTATCTACCAATAATTATGCTTCCTCTACTCTTAGAGGTAAACTTAATAAACAAGATGTCTTACTATGTTTAAAGAGCAGTACTGCATAAACGGTTATAAATCTTTATGTCCCCTACATTTGCGTTATAACCAACAACAGGTTTGAGGTAAAATACAGGTTAAAAAAAACATTGATAGGGAAATAAAAGGAAGCCTTACCTGCGATAAATTCCCAGTTAACGGCATGAAAGAACTGAGAGGGATAAAGGAAGTAAGTTAAATTTATTGACAGGCGGAGGCGGAACAGAATAAGCGGGTCGGCAGGTCATTGCCGTTCTAAGGGTGGCTGCCCTCTGGGGGTGGTTGTTCTATACCAACGCTAATATGTATTGTATACCAAATATATATTTATACATATACAATCAATTATATCTATGTCAAGCTATCTTATTACACAATATTATAAACCAAATATAAATTTTGTATAAAATATTACAATTCTTAAGCATTTAGACTTATACATCATCAGTATTTGAAATCTATTATATGCGTACAGTAAATAGGTGATTTGCAAGAAAATCATTTTAATTATAGAATTTTAATAATTTTGACTGGATATGAAAAAAAAATGTAAGTGCATACACCTTTTGTTGAAGGCTGTTAATCTTATCAAGTGCCAAAGATCGCAAGAGTTTTTATATTTTTTTTATCGGATATTTAAAATATTCAGAAGCGGCGGAAATGACAAGCGGCTTAAATTTAATTTAAAAAAATTAATATATAGGGGCCAGGAAGTGCAATTGGACAAAAGTTGATCTGTATGTACTGGATTCCTTTATATATGGGAAATTACAAATAGCCATCTAGACAAAAATATTTTTATTTACAATTGATTTTCATTTGGTTGCTTGGCAGACGTTCCAAATTATCCTTAACTAAGAGACTTATAATCTACAAAGTACTAATTAAACCTATATCGACATAGGGGATGGAGCTATGGGGATCTGCCAAAACTTCGAGCATCCAAAGAATTCATTCGTTTCAGTCAAAAGCATTGAGAATAATAATGGAAGTGCCATTCTATGTGACTAATGACTTGCTACACAAGGGCTTGGACATCCTAACAGTTTTAGACACCGCCACAGAATACAACAAAATTTTCAACAACAGACTGACGTGCAACGTGAACCCATGCAACCCACCCCGACGGCTTTCGAGGCGGTGGCCTAGAGACTTGTTAAGTTGACCACTATACCAGGATGCAATTCGCTTGTTGCAAAAATAATTTGCAGATGGCAAATTAAATAAATGCCAAATTAAATCAATAAATATTTACTATAAAACTGCGTGGTAATGACACATTAGTAGGTTAAGCAATTATATAATCAAATTATCCTTTAATATTTTATTATGTTATTATATTATCATAGCAGAGGGGAAAAATCAGATCCAAATTAACTAATTGAGTAAAAGTTGTAAAAGACTAAAACTTGCTCGTTAAATGAGAATCAGCCATATGAACTTATAATAAATTAAAATAAATATATTTAATATTTCGTCATTGTCATGAGAAAATAACCAATGTACTATTGCCTCATTTTTCACTAGATTAAAAAAAACAGTTGAAACTATTGATAATTTTCAAATTTTACAGTAATTAAGTCAATTCTTTAGTTTTCTGAAAAATAAATGTGTTTTAGTTCATTATCAATGAGCTTTATTTCAAAACTAAAAAATTAAAACAGTATTAAATGAAGAAAAATATATTCTGATTTTGTTCACATAGATTATTTTGAATGAATATTTTTTTTTTTATTTCGACAAGTAATCTAAGCTTTTTTTCTACTTAGTTTACTTAGTTTAAGTAATATTATTATTTAAAATTAATATAACTATTTATAAAAAGGATACAATCCTCACAGCTAGATTTCAAAAACGTTTATAGAATAACTAAGTTCGTAAACGATTTTTATTTCGACAAGTAATCTAAGCTTTTTTTCTACTTAGTTTACTTAGTTTAAGTAATATTATTATTTAAAATTAATATAACTATTTATAAAAAGGATACAATCCTCACAGCTAGATTTCAAAAACGTTTATAGAATAACTAAGTTCGTAAACGATTTTATTTTCAACTCGTTTGGCCCAGATTTGAATTTTTTTTAATTATTGCTCCAATTTTGTCGATTTTAATAGATGCCTTAAGTACTAAAGAACAATACGGAGCCAAAATATAAAAATCAAAAAGGCACGTTGTATATTTTCTCGTGACGACAATTTGCTTCTTGTGTATCATCGCCATGCGAGGAACCTAGGTGAGACCTTTTCGTGAGCTTTTCAGAAATTTCAGCTCTAGATCAAAACAAGTAAAATAAAAAATAACCTTATTGTAATGTTAATGGTTTTACTAAAAAGGTCAAATATTTTTCTTTCTGTCTTAAGTTTCTTAATTAAAGTCTTAATTTAAAATGGAGTGGAAAGTGAAACATTTCGGAGTAAGTAATTTACTAAACTTATATTAGTAAGTCCTTCCATCAGTATGATTTGAGTCCACTCCTCTAACATCAGAAGAGAAGACATCCACCACGAAGCACTCATCATCTTCTTTCTCTTATCTTCGTAGTGCTGTCTCAGATCGTTTAGTCCGATGGTCTCAGCCCGAAGACATCTTCCGAAATAGTGCTTCTTCAAACTTGAAGTCTTGAACTCCATTTTACGTCCCGGTTGCAGAAAATATATCGGGAAAGCTACCAAGCAATTTAAAATTCTAAACCAACTCAGACCATCCCTTATTTCTTGTAAGTGAAGTGGGGTAGCTTAATGGGTGAGGTGAAATGACAACGAAAACCCGGATTGAGGTTCGAACCCGAGTATATTAACAAAATTGTAATCTGCTCTATCAGGCTTGGAAATCGGGATCATTAGACCCTCATGGGACACACTTTTTGAAGGAAATTTGAGCGTGTATTTACGTCATCGACTTCTATAAGCATTGGTTTAGAGACCCTACTCCCCTGTCATAGGAATACTCGACATGCAAATGGAGGAACAAAAGCTACCAGAGCACCATTTTGGATTTCGCTCTTTTTACTCCGCAGCATAAAGTAGCATATACCTTTCATCTTCGACATCGACAATCAGATCCTTATTTAATTTTTTCCGAGTTTTTTGTTTGCTGTATTTGATAAGAGTTAGAAATCTTTTGAAGACGTTAAGTTAAAACCTTCGAACTACACGACTCGATACATACTCATTCTATATATTATATACTATGCATCGATTGCTATATTGCATAGAAGACTTTTCAGTTATCCCTAAAATCTTAGCAGCTACAAATCCTGACAATACTGCAATACTTACAAGACATGTTTCAATAGTTCAATTTATATTTCTCTGAAGGAAAATGCTTCGGTAAGTAATTATCTAGTAAACAAAAATTAGGACAACATAAATTCTGTTATAAATTATATACACTAATATTTTTGTTTCTAAATAATCTATGTAGCTTTGGATCAATTTATACAAATCTAGTTGGTACAAATTACCACGCAATATTGGACTCCACCACGATTGTAGAGCACACAGGGGACGTTGGCCAATCAAAATAAATGTTCTATTTATGGCAATTCTAATAAGAGAAAGCGACGCCTTTTAGGTCAAAACGAAAGCTCATAAGAAATTCAAAGTCTCCGGTTACCGTGAGAACGTAAACCTCTTCAAAACGGTTGTAAATCAGTTTATTTGTGAGTCAGGTTACACTGATGGGATGTCAGGAAGATGGGATGAGCATCCAAGATCCCGTGAGAATTCTTAAACCGTGTGAAAACATAAACGATACAAGAAAACCCGAAGGACGTTTTAGTCATAAATATGAAGGTTGTGGATCTGGTTGTATTAGCTGAAGTCGAGATTAATTTGCATAATTTAATTTACTTTTCTTCATAACCCGAATTCAGCTCAAAAATATGATAACAAGCTGCTTGCTGTGTACAATCAGTAGTTCCTGTTCCTCTTGCCACCCGACAAAAACAGAAGAGAAAACGGGAAAAATTATATAAACCATATACCAGATCTTTCTTTACGGTAAGTTATAAATACCCTAATAAGTACCCCTGATGCAATTAGATGGGTATCTACCGAGAATTTTTGCAAGTCTCATCCACGGAATATTATTACGAACTGAAGATATAACCAGTTAAAAACCATTGATAAATCCATTCCTGAGCAATAATACTAAGATAACTTAGAGAACCCCAAGGTTCGATGCCGATACCGCCAACAGTCGTCTCATACCTCTATCCACTGAAACCCATCAAAACCGGAATTTTACAAGGTGAGATCTAATCTCTCGACTTCGTTTCGGTCTCCGTAAGTTCAGCGTAATTTTATATGCTTTAATTATTTTTGGGCTCTATATTCTTAAGATATCCTTTAACTTAAGCGGTCACACTCCGGACTCTTAAAGAACAGTAGGATGGACAATACCTTCGTAAATATTTTCTTTCTGGTTTTTAGGCAGTACGAGTGAATAAATTGGGACAGAGAAATAAGAAAAATTTCCCACATGCTGAAAGTCTTTATTTCCTCTTGAACTTGGTTTCCATTAGATACCAAACTGTAGATACTACATTTTCGAATGATAACTTAAACAAATCCAAACTGATTATAAATAGATCAAGAGATTTTGTTCCTTCTGTCGTAGATCAACTGAAATATACTTATACACACCTCGTCAAAATTTTGTCCAAAATTAAAATTGGATGTTTTTTTTTTTCTTGGTTAATCATGACATTTTTTTTCTTGGTCACGTCAGATCAGTTAAATCGACGCTGTACGACAGAATTCTAACTGGTGGTAATAGAAAAAAAATCAAGATATCGCTCACTACCTTGGAAGAAGACCGAAAAAACTAAAAATTAAGGATTTTTTAATCTTTGTGTAATCATAATCAATGAGGTAGTGATTTTTTAATAATGAAGGGAGCCACGAAAAATATCCATCTTGTGACTGCTGAAGAACGGTTGTTTTTTTTTAAAAAAACTGTTACAAGTCAAAAAATTTAGATCTAAAATATGTTGGGAATAAAAAAATACCTAACAAAAGTTAACTCCAAGCATTTACTTGCAAATGAGTTCAAGAAACTATTTATGCAATTGTACGGAAACCTGTAATAATCAGTTTAAATTGTACTATGAAAACATCCAAATTGCGCCGGTCTTCTTCAAGGTAGCGATATAGACAGCCCTCATTGGCCATATTTTGATTTTAAACCATTAAACAATCATTTAAAAAACAACAAAAAATAAACGCTTATTCCCCTATGGTTTATTGTATCCAAATAGTTATACATAACAAAAAAAAATGTATTTTTTTTTTTTTTAATCACTTTGGTATAATTTATATATCTTCTATCTTGATAAATAACCGAGATATGCATGAAACCTTTAATAATCGGCCACCATTTTAAAACAAAATGGCTGTATAGTAATGCTGAATTCCGTAAATCGTTCTAGGATGATCTGTAACTTCGGTGCCAAATCTGAAACAAAAAATCCTCCCACTAGCCTCAGAGAAAACCCGGTGAACGTAAAAGAAAAGGACGTTGGAAGGATTTTTTTTATTCGATTTTTTGAGTTTTTCAGAAAAAAAAACAGCAATTATTCTAAATGTTGGAGCCTGAATCGAAAATTCCTGTAATAAGTTCAAGAGGTACATAGCTTGAGGTAATATACAGACGTTTTTCTGACGCACTTATAAAAAAATAGAAAATTAAATAATTAAATAGAAAATTAAAAATAGTGAACAAATAACAGCGTTTCAAGATATTTTGGCTAATTATAGGGCATAGGAGTTCTTAGGAACTTAGGTGATAAGAATTTCTTGTTTTTTACTTATAACAATTTTAATGGTGATTATTGCGATCTATTTGATGCAAAATTCTTAGAGATACATGTAGCTTTTGTTTATTTTGCAAAATTGAGATAATCCCTAAAAATAGTCAAAATATTGACTACTCTGGATTTTTTGGCCGACGTGAAACTTCCTTTAAACTTTCTAATAGCATTTAAACTTATGAAATACAAGTTCGATTTTTTTTTTTATAAATTAGTTTTATAAGAAAAGTGATTATAATTTTGCATTGAAACAAGTAACATTTTATTGGGAAAAAATCAAAAAGGTATCATTTTTTATAGTTTCATCAAGATTGATTAAGTGCATTATAAAATTTGGAGTCAAGGTCATTACTTTACTTTACAATTTACTTGTTATAAACAATTTAATTACGCTACAAAGCATTTCATGTTGCAGCTTATTCCATGGTAAACAACTGACGCGTTTTTGAGTTCACTCTGACCCCTAGAAACGAAGCTAAAGGCGAAAAATTGAATTAAATTTTGTTTTAAATTAAAAAATCCGTCATTTGATCTAGACAAGACTATTTTTCCGAATTCCTGAGGAAATCCTGAATCTAATATATTTTTTTAACTTAGCCTTGAAAATTAAATGTCTATGAGTCCTGGTTGCCATACTATTGGCAAATGTGCCTGTCGCTGGCTGATTGATGCAAGCAGTGCATTACAAGATAAAGCTGGAAAATATAGACAGGCCTCAGTTATAGGATACGGCGCAGTGGAAACAGGAATAGGAATGGGAATAGAAATAGGAATGGGAATAGAAATAGGAATAGGTATCAAATGGGCCAAGGGTAGTCATCTTATAATTATCTTCTTGTCATTGTCACTAGCACGGTGGGGCACCGTCACACTTTCATCTTTATCCCAATGCCTTCACTCAGCTACTAGTTTTATGGCAAATACTATTAGCTGAGGTATGTGTAAACTGTAATTTCATGTGGAAATTTAGGTATACCTGGCCAAAGCCACTAGTAATAGATGGTAGAGTGCCACGAACGATTTATAATTTGAAAGAATATAAAATGTGAACTGAAGAGTGGTACAACGAGTTTTACAGTGATTTGATTCACAATAATCAAATATTAAGAATAAACGCTGCCTGAATCTAGAACATTGTTATAGGTACCAGATACCTCTAAGGTCCATTACTAACATTCCTACCTTTAACCTAAATAATCATCCAATAACTTTCTGCTCCTGTTTAAAAAACCTAACCGGTGAACTATTTGACCGTTTCCACCTCCTTCACTCCAAGTAGACACCCGGCATTTTGTTTCATTCCCCATCTCTTTATAACCACATCCTCAATCTTTATTTATTTGGAGCGAGTTAGGGTTTACCCATCCATACAAGGAAAATATTGGCTTGGCTCATACCTTTACTAAATTATTACTATAAATCACAATTCTTAAATCTGCAGTTCAAATCCACTGTAAACTCCCAGCATACAAAAATATGTCTTCCTTACTCCCACCCGACTTTTCTTTCTTACAAATTCAATCACCTCAGGAATTCTCACTATGGACTTATTCGTAAATAATTTTTTTTGTATTTTTTTTTTATATAGTACTGATATTTTATTCATTGCTTCTAATATCGCCACCATCACCTACAACTAAAAAATGTGAATACAACTACTTTTTAAGTAGGCCAGTCAATGAGGGAGTTGAAGACGGAAATGACGTGGCGGCCTCAATTGTCAACAGAACTTTTAGACTAGTCAAGAGTAAACATACTAACAGTCCCCGGATCTAGGAGCAGAGACAAAGTGAGTTGGGGGGGAGAGACGGTCATGTTTTGCATTTATATCTCCAAAACGTACAAGATAACAGAGAAGGAGGTTACCCTTTATACTGTAAACAACTCACTAACAAAGGAGATTATTTAATATTAATTTTAATTATACAAAGCTGAGGCAGTTATAAAGCCATATAAGCTCTGTAGCATAAACCATAATCAGCGAAGGGTCAATGAGAAGGGAGGGAGGGAGCATTAAAGACGACGCGAATGGCTAGTAAAGTTGTGAAGAGGCTCTAAATATTATAGGTGCAGGCGGGGACAGTTGGCTAGGTCGGGGAGTTGCGACCTACCTCAAGACTGCAGCTGCACCACTGCAGCTCCCCCCAACCTCGCTGCGATCCAGACCTACCCCAACCCAGGTCAAGGCCCTTTCTAGCATTATAGGCCTATCTAGTCTCAGGGTCAAAGGCAGTGTGTTCGGGTGACAGGGGGTTCCAAGGGGTGGTGGAGAAAGGTAAAGCTATGTTTTATTTGAATAGTTTCAAGTTCTATGAGTATTTAACTAATATACGACACATTCACAACAGATATTCCTCCGCACCCCCGACGCAGATTAAAAGACCTTCATTAGGGGTTTGCAGTTTTTTCCTCTCTACTCCCCTCTCTTTCTCACAAATCCATTCCCTTCATCATTCAATATTAGGTTATTTTCAACATCCTATCATGAGTGCGAAAAGCAGTTTAAAGCGCGCGGTACAGTTTTTTCATTCCAACACGTCCGAGACCGATCGTCAGGCAGCTGTTCTAACAGAACTATCGTTGTTAGTGGCACTATAGAGTGTCAAAACGGTCAGAGAGAGGGTTTGGGCTGGGGAATCAGGGACATACACAAACGTTCGTCGATATCAAGCAAGTTTTTTCAAAATCTACATATTCAAATAAAGGTATGTCATTTTCTGTGCTATTTGAGATAAACACTGTGTTATACTAAACTGTTACTTTATTACTCTTAGTAATATTTATAGTTTATGATATTTTTTTATTTCTCGTTTACACAGTATTGTGTTGTTGTCTAGGTTGTTAAAATATTTTTGCTGTCATTTTATAGTTCAAAGCAAGGGATGTTCAATTCTTATTTCTTCAGTTTTGAGATGTGAGAAATTCTTGTTTTCAAATTTTTTGATGTTTCACTACGTCAATTTTTTCAAAATTTGAAAAGCCAATTTTGTATATAATGCTTTGATAGTCCAAGCAGCCAATTAATTATTATTATATAATCCCACTCAAATTATAGCACTAACTTAAGCTCGTTAATATAATTAAACTAAATAATGTCGATCAAGTTGATAACCATACCATATATGAGTATTCACATCAACCACTTCACCGCTAATTAAGTGCATCTTCTAAGGAAACATTTCAAATATTTTAAAAAGTGACTATTGGTTTGAATAATAATTGCTCCATAATAATTATTGTAAGAGTTTTTCGTTATTGTTGGCCGTTTAATTACAATTGCTGTTGAAATCTCAACATTCGGGTGAAAGGACTTGAAAAAATTGACTTTACTGGTACTTTTAAGCAAATAAATGTAATTTATTCCACTAGTTATATTTAATACCATTCTCTTTTTCCCAAATAGTTTGATATCGTGGCTTTCCTGCTAGAAACGCTAAGACTAACTGCAGCAAATATAGTGCATCTAAACGGCACCATCTCAACCGACGATTCTAACAACTATATAAAACTCTCGATTCTAAATAGAATGCTACTAATTTACAAGTATTTTCTGAAATCTATCTAGATCTACGTACTCGAAATGAGGAGGATAGATGATTTTTTAACATTAAACTTATCAAATTCCTTCAAACCAAAACTCTTAATAAGTAATTCATCAAATTGATTAGTGCAAAAGCAAAGGTTCCAGAAATCGGATTGTACCAATTTAATCATCAAAGAGATACAACAATAAACTAACAAGAAATATTAAAAAGTTAAAAAACGAAAAATATAAAAGGGCATTGCTCAAAATATTGTTTGAGTTTTTGTTTACAGAAATTTTCGAGTACATATGGAAATGAATCATGAGTGATAAATATCGCATTTATTAGTTAATTGCTAAATATTGATTATTTTCTGTTATTTTTAAAAATTAAATTATTTTAATATAATTTATTCATTGGCATAAATATAAATCATGAGTATTTCACTTGAGCCATTATTATTATTATATTATTAAGTAAGTAAAAAAGTAGGGCGGCATGAACTTCCACATGTCCCGACTTCATAACTTCCGAATTTCAAAATATCGTCATCCTTATTATCGTTTGTCAACAATGCATATGTGTTATTGTTAAGAAATTGAAGAAACTAACTGATAAATATTTTCATAAAGGAAAAATGATAAATGTAGTGAAATAGAGCAACCGAAAAATGCTTCAGTTTTTTTTACATTATAATAATCTGAGATATCCGACCCATAAAAAGAAAAAATGCATTTCATGCAACGTAAATCTCTTGAAATGCATCTTATCTTTAAAAAAATATCACGTACTTCTAATTGAGCTTAAAGTAAATTTAAAATGAAGGATAAATCGTATTTTGCACAATGACGTATATGACCTGTTGAAAGAATAATAAAATATCGTAAATAATTCGTATAAGATAGTGTATGTATATATATATATATATATATATATATATATATATATAATTTCAATTATATGTGTAATAAAACAAATCTGTTTCTGGTCAAAAGCCTTCCAAGTTTACTTTAAGATAGTCTATTCCACGCAGAACACATTTTACCGTTTACTTTTCTTTTGCCTAACATACGAGTGCATTCCATAATGAAACGATATTGGTTTTAGAAATATTGTTAAATAACCAATCATCAAATCAGCATATTTTTATTCTTCTACTCACTCCTTTCATAGAACAAACATGTTCCACAATGAAATATCAGAGAAATGTAACTATATATGTGTGTGTATACATATATATATATATATATATATATATATATATATATATATATATATATATATATATATATATATATATATATATATATATATACATGCGGCTCAAACTCAATTTATGGGAAAACAGTTGGTCTGAGAGAAAACTGCTAGAGGAGAATATTGTAGACCATAACGTTTATCCAGAAAAACCCCAATAGTTGACATTTTAACGTGAGGTTCGCAGATGATCCCTATGTTAATGTACAGCATTTTAAAATGGCAGAAACACCATTAAACTCCCAATACTGGAGGTTTGCCAGAGGTGAGACCCGTGATTTAATAGACACTTCTTAGGGTCATGACAGTTTCACCAGAGGCCCTGATTGGATTGTTGAGGTTTTGTATTTATACATAAACTAAACCACTCAGTTGACGTTATTTCAAAAACTAGAGATGAATCGATTAAATTATTTTATTTGACAAATAACTGAATAATATGTAATATAGGCCTTTTCGTAAATGATAATGTCAATCATACATGCTGATAAAAAAAAAAACAAATAATGGGGAGAAAAACCTAAATAAGTTAATAATTTCATATATCCTTTAAACTGGGGAATTTAATGTTAATACTATATTTGCTAGGTTTTATAGATATATTTGAAACGAAGAGAGAATGAAGATGCGTCGTATTAGACGAGATATCGAGTACGTAAATAATGAAGATAAAGTTAGTGAGGCAGGTCAGGTACGGTCGGACATGATGTGAAGGTAAGGCCAAAGATTTACAGCCGACTCAAGGCCCGGTCGCTATCAGTGGGTGGCGGCTAGATGCATCTTGCCGGATTGCATTGGCAATTGCCAGATTAAAATGGTCTAAAAATCGACTATTGGCACTAAATACTGACGACTTTCAGTCGTCCGATTGGTCTTTAACAGTGCTAGAAATCTTAAAAATTTATTGTAATTATAAGAGTTCTCCCACGTTCATAAACTCCTACTATACACGATAAAGAATAACATTTAAAAAAATGATATTGTTTTTAGGAGAAAAAATGTTTCATGTGCTTCCTGAAAAGTTTGCTTACGCCTATTTCCAAAATGGCGTCGATATATTTATTTATATGTTACACTTATTAAGGGTACTGTCTGCCTCAGCCCTTTTTCGACCACCCACCGATTCCTGAATACTTAGATATGAATCGTTTATTTTATTTTTTTAAATATTTTAGAAAAATCTTCATTCTATCAAATATTTTCAAAAACCGTTGATTATATTAATATTAATTAAACAACATTCAAATTATAGGCCGCAATTTCCAAAAAAAAAAAAAATCGTTTAGGGTTCATTTTAGAAATAAACGACTCATATGGTTCACCATCTTTAGATGCTTCTACCTCTGCGCAGGAGAGGAAAAATCTTGAACTAAAGAAAGGAGAACTGAGGTTCCCCTTGGACCAAAAATGGTTCATTAGAGTTATTAAGAACGTTAAACACCCAATAAAAAAATTTTAAATCATATTATTGCAATAAATATTAAATAAAGTACCTACATAATTATATAATAATAATAATAATAATAATAATAAACTCTTTATTTATTCTGGGACAAGTCCCTTTAGAATAACAATTACAGGCAATGATAGGTGGGCTTCAGAGCCTTAGAGTTATTGATATAGGAACATATGCGTTAACAGATAATTAAAAATAAAAAAATAAATAAAAATAAAGAATAGTCGATAAATAAATACAAATGAAAATTATAACAAGTCATAATGCAATAACTACTAGCATATTAAATAGGTATTAATACTCTAATTGATTATGTCTTAAAACAAAAAACACACGAAATTCGTATGTTAATAAGATATGACAAAATTATAAATGAAGGAACATATTCACAAATGTTGATTGACATAATAGAAAATCTATTTACAATGTTTTTTGGAACTGGATAGAAAATAAGTGATTGAACAAGCGGGATTTGAAGGTGATAAGAGTATTGGAGCGACGAATGGAAGGAGGAATGGAATTCCATAAGGATGAGGATCGGACAAGAAAAGATCTGTCGAAAGCTGCGGATCGGTGGGCCGCTGTATATAAATCTGAAGGCCGAGAACGGGTATGACGAGAATGAACAGAGGATTTGAATTGGAGGAGATCGAAAATGTAGGATGGACGGTGGGATTGGATAACTTGGTAGAGGAAAGATGCAAGGATATACTTACGACGGTAGGAAGGATAAAGCCACTTCAACTCTTCGTAATATCGGGAGACAGAGGCGTCCCTCGGGATCCCGAAGATGAATCGTACAAAGCAATTTATCAAACGTTTTATTTTTGCCTCGAGGTCCCCAGAGACGCCTCCGTACACCGCACAACAGTAATCAAAGTGGGGGATTATTAAGGAAGTAACTAGGAGTCTACGGATCTCAAGTGGAAATAGGTGACGCAGGTAATTTAGTCGCTTTAAAGTGTAAAAGGTACGACGGAAAATATCGGAAACATGATTTTTCCAGGAAAGAGTTTGGTCAAAGGTGATTCCAAGGTTTTTTATGGTTGGATAGAATTTAATGGGATTATTATTTAGGAACAAGTTTGGGATATGAGGAACAGTTTTAAGGAGGTGATGGGAACCTATTACAATTGCCTTTGTCTTCTCTGTATTCAACTTCAGCTTGTTGGCAACAGCCCAGTGACTTATTCGATTCAAGTCCTCTTGAAGTCTTTTGGTGGCTAATAATAGTTCGGAAGGCGGGAAGGACAGGTATATTTGGAAATCGTCTGCATAGATATGGTATTGGGAGTGACGGATAAGAAGGGGAAGGTCATTAATATAAATAGCAAACAGAGATATTAGGAGACAATAGGAGACAATGAGGAGCCCTGAGGGACACCAGAGGAGAGGGATCGTGTCTTGGATGGAGGTTGTCCTGGAACGACTACATACTGCGACCGATCTGAGAGGAAGGATTGGAACCAGCGTAAAACACTGTTGGATAAAGGTAGACTTTGTAATTTGTTAAGGAGGATGTTATGGTCAACTGTGTCAAAAGCTTTGGAGAAATCTAAAAGGATGAGGATAGTTAGGTTTTGGTGTTCAATGGCGGTTTGGAGGTCGTGGGTTATTTTCAGGAGAGCGGACTGTGTTGAGTAACAAGGTCGAAAGCCAGATTGGAGAGGGTTAATAAGGGAACGTTCTTCTAGGAAGTTTGAAAGTTGAATTTGTACAAGGCGCTCCAGTGGTTTTGAGAGGTTAGAGAGGAGAGAAATAGGACGGAAATCATGGGGTGAGGCGGGATTTGTAATTTTATTTAATGGTCGGACTAGAGCAATTTTCCAAGATGAGGGGAATATGGAATTTTGTAGAGAAAAGTTGTAAATATGATAGAGATGGGGTATAAGGATGGGGAGGCAGGATTTTATTAGCTTTACTGGGATATCGTCAGGACCATAATCATTGGTGTGGGATTTTAGGATAGTGGAAAGTAATTCGTCATATGACACGTGGGAGAAAAAGAAGTTTTCTGGGTTGAAGATATGAGGTTCAATATCAGCAGTAGGTGAAGGGCTAGAAGCAGAGGATAAGAAATGGTCATTGAGAACATCTGGGGTAACTGGGAAAGAACTCAGGTTATTGGATTCTGGTACGGATAGTTTTCGAAGGATTTTCCATTTGGATTTGGAATCAGGAGCATTAGAAAGAGCAGAATGGATATAGAGGGATTTGGCACGTCGGACTGCGGATTGGGTTTCGTTACGAAGCTGTTTGAAAGACGCAAAATCAGCTGAAAAACGAGTGCGACGAAATTTGCGTCTAGCTGCTTCTCTTCTTCTTATCATTAGCTTTATTTCTGGGGTTAGCCAAGAAGCAGTAGGACGGCGTAAGGTTCGGGTTTTAAGGGGAGCATGAATGTCTAAGACGGATTGTAGGTTTGAGGTAAGGGTGGAAACCATGGGCTCTATAGAATTATAGGAATATATGATGTCCCAGCGAAAAGTATCCAGGTCAGGTTGAAGGGATTCATATGAAAGGAGGTCTAAACTACGATATGAAACAACTTTTGGAGTAAAGGATTTGACGGGTAGGTCGTATGAAATCTGGATAAGATCGTGTGATGAAAGAAAAGGAACAGGATGCTGGGAAGAAGAGAGGATTTTCATGGAAGAATCAGAAATGTGAAGGTCTAACCAGGTATCAGAAAATTGTGTGTGGTGGGTAGGAGAATAGGGAACGAGGTAAAGATTGAGGGAAAACATTAGGTCCGTAAGATAGGATTTATCACTGGATTCTGATAGCATATTAATGTTAAAATCACCAGAGATAATGATATTGGAATAGGTAGAAACCAGTTGGACAAGGGAGGACTCGAAGGTGTTGTCGAATGGGACACGAGGAGGTCGGTAAACAATGGCATATAACAGAGCATATTAAATGGCATATATATTGCTAATATTATTCACATTCCTTCAGAAAAGTTGTAATTCTTTCATTTGTTTTTAAATAATAATAATAATTTTTGAATTAGACAATTCTCAATTGTTTATTGAAATATGAGAAATTTATTATTTATTATTCTTATTATATTGGGTAAAAACATATAAAATTTGAGTTCTTAGGTTCGGAGAAAAATGAAATAAAGCCATATTTATACGATATTAAATAATATCGTAAAAGAATAAAGTCAGAGTAAAGTTATATTAGCTTGATTGCACTTCTCCCAACACTTAACAAGGTTTTTTAATTTTCGATTGAGATCTTAGTAAATTTATTGCCCTCGGATTATGTATTACATACAATAGTCTTGTCAATAAAATGTTTAATAAAAAGCAGGAAATGTGTAAGGTCAATTTTTTATTCACAAATAACGAATAAACTATTTAATCGGAATTTTTATACTTAAATATTTTTTTATTCATAAATGAAAATACTCGAATAAATTACTTGGTCGCAACTCAAGGATAAACAATGAACATAATAAACTATAAATCTTATTTTCCAAATTATTTTCCGTTATTCGAAATCAAAGGACCCCGAAAAAAAATTCTGCACCCCCTAATCTTACGTCACCACATCATCCCTTTCTTACCACTTGTTCAAGCTTTAAATAAAATGAAATTTACCTGATTAGAGGTAAACGACAACGGCAGCTCCGTGAAACCATCCTAGAGATTTACGGCGCTGTACGAAATATATATATATATATATATATATATATATATATATATATATATATATATATATATATATATATATATATATATATGAACCACTAAGGTTTGAAATAAATACATAATAAATACATAATACCATGGTAGAATACTTACGTTATTATATCGGATGCCCTACCATTTCGGTATAGGTAAAATGATTCCTTAATTCGTGAATAACTCAAAATCCTAACATAGACTATTTTTGTGACCATGGATACTTTTTCTCAAAATGACAAAATTTAGCTCCCGACAAAGTTTCAGAGTATTTGATTGAAACCACTTTTCTTATGGAATACTTAAGAGTCCTTTGCTATTCAATTCATGGAACACTCACCAGAATACAATTTAGTTATAGCATCTACCACTCATTAGAACTTAAGAACAATCACTAAATGGCACAAACCGAAAGTTCAAAAAGGACTTGTTGCGGGATTTCCTTTAGTAATCTGCTTTGGGGTTTGCATTGAAGGATAAATGTGATGGGATATTTATTATTCCTTCTGCTTAACGTCCGATTAATCACATTATTGTAATCAATCATATTACACCAATCATAGAATAAAGGTGCAACTCAGTTCTTATCATTATTACAGTATTTGAGAATCACAGAATAAGATCCGTGGGCTATACTATATCTAAAATATATATATAATTAGTTGGTGGAATATTATTGATAGTCAATTTTAATATATTGTAGGGCAGACCGGGTCTATTTGATACAGGGTCAAGTTGATACAGGTCGAAATTCTTCCGAATGTGCAGACGCAAACAAGTGGTGACTGGCTTGGTTGGACAAGTGATTGATACTTGCTAACCACACGTGATTATTTGGAGGAGGCGTCTTCGCTCTGTAAGTTGTGAACGAAACACTGTTTTTCATCGTCAAAAGTAAATTTTTGCTACTGTTTTTCAATTATTATTGAAAGTTCATTTGTTCGTGAATTGTGTTATCGATGACATCACGTTGTTACATGCTATAAAGGTAAGAATTTCACCTTTTTAACTTTCTTCTAACTGTTGCCGGTTTCATGTATTTTAGAGTTTAGTATAATGACGACGTTTGGGTTAAGTTGATACGCTTCATTTGGGTCAATTTGATACGGCGTACTAATCCTGACTTCAGAGAGAGAAAGAAATCTATTAAGACAGAAAAACACTAGCTAAGTTATTTATATCATTTAGGGGTAAACTGCGCAAAGGCACAGGCAAACCAAGAAAAGAAGCTAAAGATAAAAAAAGAGGGAAACGAAGAAAAATCAAAAAAGAAGTATCGGACACTGATGAAGACGGAGAGTCTTTTTGTTTGATGTGCTTCAAGAATTATTCTTCATCCAAATCTGGCCAAGACTGGATACAGTGTATTTTCTGGAAGAAGTGGGCACACATCGCCTGTGCAGAGAACAACCCCTTTTACACTTGCATTAAATGTCAATCAGACCCAAATTTCTCGTCAGAGTCGGAATAATCGGTCACAATAACTGGTTGTTATAGCTTTCGTTTTTCCCAAAATGTTGTAGATTTTAAAATATCTTTTATAGTTACAATAAAAATTGTTCATATTTCTGTTTTGCTTATTATAATATTAATTCCTGACACCGTATTAGCTTCCTCAAAGGCGTATCAACTTGATCCAGCCCGGGTTAAGTTGATACATCTTGGAAAGTTGTTAATACTTTTTTTTGACAAGACAAATTTAATTTTGTAAAAAAATTTAAATATCGCAAGTTATAGCCAAATAGTTATAGTTACGAATTACACCAACTTTATTTCAAAATGATGACAGGAAAAAATTACATAATTCAGGAAGTAAAAAGTGTATCAACTAGACCCGGTCTCCCCTATTGTTTTATTAAAACTAGTTGTACAAAATCAACTTATCCTCATTTATCTTATAATTATGTACAATACATTGTTATAAAAAAAGAGTTTTGAACTTATTGTTTTTATGCCTTGTTTTGAACTTAAGGCCTCGGCTGTTTGGATAAATGATTTTTATTTACTTTTTTTTATATTACTATTCTTTTGCTTTTATTTACTGCTATTTTTAGTCGTATTTTCCACGAAAAAATAGACTATTGCAGTGGGTCGAAGGTCGGCGGTGAGCGGCGGGACTGCGTTTTCTATCCGTTTCATAACCCCTAGAGCACGATTATGGAAATTTTGGAGATGTCTGATATTATATATATATATATATATATATATATATATATATATATATATATATATGTAGCGGGGGAAAAAATATATATATACTTTTTATATATCATACCTCCAGCGACCACCTTTGGGTCAAATGTGCTGAAATTCGATATGTAGGGCTTTCTTCCAGGCAGAACGATACCATTAAAGAATGGGTAAATTCCAATCAAAATTTCGGTATGTTTAACTGAAATTTCGGCGTTTTTTAAGTTTTGCGCATCGCTACAGCTTCACCATATTAGTTTATAGGGCTGAAAATTTGTATGTGAATTGAGTTGAGGTCTCGGCTTGGTCCCCCCATTCCCTCCATTCCTCACGTTTCTTGCATCTCATGTACAAGTGAATTGGAGACGATTGAGCAAAATGTTTAAATCATCCATTGAGGTAGGTAACATCTCAAAACATTTGAAAAAACATTTCCCCCATCATTGGCCAAAAATCCCTGATCCTTAGCTGCTCGAATAATATTTCAGGAAAGAATTAGAGAAAGCATTACGAATGTTCATTATGTTTTAATGGGGATGTATTCAAAAGTGTAGAGGCAAACCTTTAAATATTATTTATCAACAATTTCAATTTTTGAGTTATGATTCTCTTCTAGGGATAAAGAAAGATTCATATCGTATAATCCGTCCACATAATAAAGAAACGCTCCAACTTGTGGTCTGAATACCATTGCTAACTCGAAAATCGGATTTTTCGACTAAGATATGTTATTTTATTATGAATATTAGTGTGATAACTGCAAAAGAAAACTTTAAGAAACAGGAAAAAATCCTGTTAGTTTACAGAAAACTGATTCATATTCTTTAGTTTTGAATTTTAGGAAAGATTAGTTTGTATTTTTTTTTTTTTTTTAAACACAACTTCCCGTAATTTTCTTTAGTTAATTATAAAATATAATTATCTAACTATACAAATATTTTGGAGAATTATTGATCTATTCGAATATCAATGTCACAAACGTCGGTTATAATAGAATTAAGAAGTGTTTTTGATAATAAAGCAATCTTCAAGGGATGTTGTGTATTCACAAAAAAATAAAATAATAAGAAAAATAAGTTATAAGAAAAATGATAAATCTCTACAAACGATAGAAGAAAATTACAATGACAAAAAAAAAAAAAGGAGTTTTAAGGTAGCATGATTATGCGGCGTAGAAAATATAAATAACCTCGAAATGATGTCGCGAATAAATAAAGGAAAAAATAACGCAGAAAAAAACAGGAAAAAAATACAGAGGGGGGACCAGATAAGATGGCCTCATTTCAGGACATCATTGGAACCATGTAAACACTTAGTTGCAGACAGGCTTAACCTATTTCATTATCAGGTTGTCGGCGGCAATGAAAACATTACAAGATCAAGATCAAACACTCAAATAATTTGAGCGGTTCCTAAAATAATAAAAAATAATCAGTATATTGTTACTATTATTTATAAAAAAAAAAAGAATCTGAAAATTGAAAACAAGCATAACTATATAATAGATATAATACAAATATAAGATAGCTATTTCTATAAATACAACACTCTACACGAACAACAAAATAACTTTACATAAATTAAATTTTTTCTTTTTTCATTGGGCCAGTCAGGGATTCTGACAATAATTATTTGTTTTCTGTTAGCCCAACAAAACTTCCATATTTCATAGTAATTATTCCAGAAATCAACAAAAGCATTCCAAATGTCTATTCATATCTTCTTGAAGGTATAAGATGCAGACATTATATTGATACAACCGAAATTTAAAACTCTTTTCCTAGGATTTTCATGAACTAATATAATTCTTTCAAGTGCTAAAATCATTGTGGGACGCCAGCCAAAATATACGCCCATTTGCCATACAAAGGAGGAATTCGAGAGGAACCGTTTTCAACAACAAAATCATTTTCAATTTTTTTAGGGTTAAGCACATTGACCTTTTTACCAAATATTTAAAAAAAAATATATTATTAATAAATAACGATACTAATGACAGTATAATAACGGTCAAAAATGGAATTATAAACATATAAGACTTGAAAGAAGTATATTAAAAGAATGCTCACTACTTTGAAATTAGTAATTCAATAAAATGTCACTTTTTCAAAAAGGTAGCCCGTTTTAGCAAGATTCGAATTCACTAGTCCGATACTTTCATGAAACTGATTAAAACTTAATTCACATTCCGTTGAAAAATAACAGGAGGGATAGTAGCAGTTAAATAATTGAGGTTAAAATTACAGTTATTTATTTACCCGTATTTTATTAGTAATTTATATCGATAGGATTAGAATCAAATGTGATTTTTGCCATAAAACAAAACAAAAAACTTAACAGCCATAATAGCCATTAATCATATTTTATGTTTATAAAAAATAAATATCTCTATAAATAAAAGTAGCCGAGGTCGACTAAGCGACGATTTCAAGGGAAGAATCGATTTTTATTTAGATCGATATCAAC
This sequence comes from Rhaphigaster nebulosa, assembly GCA_948150685.1. Taxonomy (NCBI): domain Eukaryota; kingdom Metazoa; phylum Arthropoda; class Insecta; order Hemiptera; family Pentatomidae; genus Rhaphigaster; species Rhaphigaster nebulosa. Next base: position 107,212,706 of record OX411310.1, on the reverse strand, counting down.
AATTTATTTAGTAGGAACTTGAAAGTCATCCTTCTTCAGTTCGGAATAAATGTATTATCACTTTTCATGGAATTCTCGCATTAAAATTTACATTTTCCTTAATCCAATACCAATCACTTATCAAGAAGCAATAAATAAATTGAATTATCTCAACAGGAATCGTTAAATAATTATCTGTAATAATTTTATATATAAAAAAATAAAATATGTTAATCAATAGATGGTCACAAAAATGCATGGAATTATACTACTGCTTTGTAAACAAAATTCAGATAATTTTAAACATCAGAAAAAATAGAGAAAAAAATAATTTCTGTACAAATTAAAAACCTTTTTCAACGATAATCGTGATGAACCAATAAAACCAAATTCAATACACTTAATCGATTTTTTTTTTCATTTTTATAAATTCTGTTTTAATCGAAATAAATAATCAAATAAATTTATGAACTTGCAAAGAATCTAATACCTCGCGACTGTAAATGTTTACAACCACTTTTCCCATTACAAGAATAGAAAGCTTCTACAGTGATAGTACAACTTGTATAGTGAGGATCAACGCACTCATAAACTATAAATTCTTAATTAACTGCTATAAATGATAGCATAGCAGTAAAAACACCATCACGAAGCCGATACCAATAAAAAAAAGTTAAGTTACTGACTGTATTGTTATTCGAGCTATTCTTATTCATTGCATACATTAATAATAATACATAACTCATTATATCAATAAAATCATTAATAAATAAAACCGAACCGCAAGTGCTTAAGGACCTTACGCTATTCTTGGGAGACTCTGTGGTCAACACTGTTATCCAACCGGCTAATTCATCATTCTCGAGTGGACATTATTACAGGATTTAGCAGACTAATGAAGCGATAGAAAAATTACGGTCTTCACCCTTACAAAGTCCACTAATTTTCTATCAAGAGAAAATTTATCAAGCCTGGATTTGAACGAATGTTGTTTAGCATAGGAGCTCTGTATATACAAGTCCACCTTCGGTTTACCTGACAATTTAGTTTAGTTTTAAAGGCTAGAAATATTATTTTCAATTAAAGCATTATTATAATATATAGAATAAATACAATTTTAATTTTGTGTATTTTCTTGTTATATCTTGCATAATTTATTACAGTGTTACAGATAGATTACGAAATAAATGGAGAACGGGTAAAATTTTAATATTATTTTTTTAACTCTTAATGTAAATTTATCTATTACTCCATTATATTTTATCGATCAATACTTCCAGCAGTTGGTATCATTTCATCATTGTTGAAATCTTCATTAGTATGTATAACAATTTGAAAAAAAGTGGGACACATCACTTCCCGAATAATCTCATTTTAGTACAAACACTAGTATGAGCATACTTGATAAACATACACTATGTTTTAAATGCACAATACTACCTATATACTTACCAATTAAAATTCGCTGTATTTGTTATTCGATAATATATTATAAATTATTTGTGGCCAAAAACATAAATTTCCTTAAGAGTATCCTTATTCCGAATAGCAATATCAGAGAAGTTATAGCTATTATGATAGACATTAACACGTTGACTGCGGTGATGAAAAAAAGTGGTTTATTTTACCACGCGTTATCGGTCCCTGAGAACCGGAACCGCACCTGATGTACGAAGTAAGGTCCATAAGTTTCCGGCCTGAGGAAGAAGGAAAAGTGAAAGGAAAAAACTTGAGTTATTGTTTTTCAATATATTCTCCTCTAAGTTTTCTATTCACTTAACACAACGTTTAGGCAACATTTCTATACCATGAAAAAAATAATATTCTTCTTTGTTAAAAAAATGTTCTTCCACGGCTGCTTGGACCTCTTCCACGGCTGCTTGGACCTCTTCGTCGGTGTTAAATCTCCTACCACGAAGGTCAGATTTTAACTTTGAGAAAAGGCAGAAGTCGCTAGGGGCCAAGTCTAGTCTGTAGAGTGGAAGGGAGGTTTCTTGGAATCCGCAGTCCTTCACAGCGGCCTTGGAAATTAATGCTGTGTGTGGACAGGGCAGTGTTGTGAAGAAGCCGAAAACCTCTGCTCAACTTCCCCTTTTCTCTTTGATGGCGTCTCTTAAGCGGTGAAGTAGAGGAACATAATGCTCAGCATTCACTGTGGTGTTTCTTTCCTTAAAATCGATCAGCAGTACTCCTCTACAATCCCAAAAAATGGTGGCCATTACCTTTTTTGTCGACTGCGTGACAGGTGCTTCTCCTGGACTCCCTTTTGCTGAGTGGGTCATAGTATAGAACCATTGTCTCATCCCCAGTTACAATTGAGTCCAAGAAATGTTTTGCGTTGCCATTATACCCGCGTTTGCACTGGCGAACTCATTCCTCTCTTTTTGAGCCGAAAGAATATTTGTAACCCTTCTTGCTCTCATCTTGCTCATATGCAAATGTTCTTTAATGATCCTCAGAATACTTGTTTCTGAAAGCCCCAACCTTCAGCCTCTGATCAGACAGCAATTCAGCTTCAGCAAGTTGGATTGTTACAGAAATGACAGCTTCCAATGGGCGACCAGGAAGCGGGTCGTCATCCAGATTTTCTCTCCCTTACATAAATAATTTTGCACATTGTTTTACAGTGGAAAACGAGGGAAAGTATTCCCCATACACACCGTCCAAGAGGAGTAAGGCCCTCTTTGCACAAGTATTTAATAACCGCACGGTATTCGATCTTAAACATTGATAAAGATACACCGACCGCACAGGAGTAAAATTCTTGAAGAAATCTCGCCATACGTAATATAAAATATATGCTTCACCAGTCAACGTGTTAATCCATGATATATTTCACCCACTTTAACAAGATATGACTGCTGTAAATTGTATCTAGTAAAACCTTATATTGCAAATACAAATTTCAAAATTATCATACTGCAATAAAACTTTCAAATATTAGGAATCTTAATGGACCTTTGATAGGTTTAAATAAGTTAATGCTAATTCCGTTTAAAAGCTGGAAGGCCGAGTGGCAGTTAAAATGGTCATGTCAAGCTATAACTTGATAAGAAAAAACCAGGTTGAATAAATTTGTACTTTGGAAGTTGTTGACGAAGTTCTATAAAATAGGAAGAGCAGACTTTTTCTTATTCTTGACAAAGGGCTTTGAAGGAAGTTACAAGCCTAGCAACTCAGTTTTATAGGGTAATGGTATCGGTTCATTTCAATAAAATATATAAATATTTGAGTCAAGTGTGTATGTAAATGTACCGACATACATAGTGTCATTTGATAATGGTATTACATTTTGATTGAATAAATAATTCAAATAATTAAATCGGAAATGACAAGCGGGACGTTTCATAAAATCAATATAGTTAAATGTTCAGATTAAATCAGGGAGGAATGATTTTTCATTAATTGATTAAAATAACTATTCAGATTTATTGATTCTATCTCATATCTCAAATATCGAACCTTTGGGACCGAAAATATAGCTAGGCGTGATTAAATATACCAGAAATAGCAAAGATTCTACAGTATCAAAACAATATTATGTAATAAAAAGGGGTTTCTTTAGATATATTTACAGAATACTATACACGTAAGTAGTTAACAATATTTGTTTTATAGAAAGTCTGAAACACCGTACAATGCGTAATTACGTACAATCCAAAAATCGAGAAAAAAAAATCCGTTCGTCCACCGCACAGTGGGCTGTCCATCGCAATCTATGGAGACAAAAGTAATAAAATTGATGGAATACTTGGTATACAATTTAAATCTCAAATGAGACTAGGGTTCAGTGGTATTCGAAATAATCGTATTAACCGAGTTCAAAGCAAACATACCAAGATAAACCAACAAAGAATCTAATTCCTAAAGGTCGTCTTAAATACTGGTATATGTTTGATTGCCTGAGTAAATAGCTATTAAATTTCATACCCTTAAGTTTAGTTTTTTTTTTAAATATGGATTCAAACCCTAGAGGTAAGCTGTTTTAAAATGTTACAACTGAATTCATAAAAATGGTTGTAAATTTGTAAATATATATATATTTTTTTTTTTGTAATTGAGCAGAAAATGAATTGAAGATCACTAAAATACAAATTTGGGAGGACTTCAGAACTTTATTTCCTGTTTATACGAGTCATGTATTTTACAAATTTACCAAATTCAATTGCATCATTTACAATTATATAATTTTGTTCACTTCAGTTGCGAAATACATTATCAAAAGAAGTGAACTCGGATTAAGTGCGATGACCTTGGAGAACAACAGATGTAGGGTAAAAATCCAAAATATGCTATCAGAAGAGTTTGAAGTGGAGAATGGTCTGCGCCAAGGAGATCCCCTCTCACCTGTATTATTCAACATAGCACTCGAACAAGCAGCGAGATCAATCAGGACCAACCCAGGAGGAACGATATGTAACAGGATGACCCAACACCTAGCGTATGCTGATGACGTAGTGATATCAACAAGGTCAAAGGCGGCGCTTTCAGGAGCTTTGCAGGAATTTGAAGAAGCTGAGAAAAAATTGGGTCTGGTGATAAATAAGGGAAAAACCCAATACATGATTTCAACAAAAAATGATAGGCAGGAAGAGCAGAGTCGTGTGCAACTGCTCCACCACACATTTAAGAAAGTGGACAGCTTCAAGTATTTGGGAGCTTTAGTGACATGAAAGAATAACATCACTGCAGAAATTAAAGCAAGAATTTCAGCAGGCAACAGATGTCTCTTTGCATTGCGAAAAGCATTAAGATTTCGGAACTTGTCACGTAAAGCAAAATTATTGATGTATAAAACAATCTTAAGACCAATTGTCACGTACGCTGGTGAAGCGTGGGTCCTGACCCAGGAATGCGAAAAGATGCTGCAGATCTGGGAGAGGAAGGTGCTTCGGCAGATATTTGGGTCAGTATGTAATGGAGGTCAAGAAATAATAGAGAACTTCGGGACCTATACAATGAACCAGACCTAGTCACCTATGTCAAATCAGCCCGTATAAGATGGCTTGGGCACGTAGAAAGAATGGGAGAAGGTACCCGAAGAAACTATTATATGGCAAACCAGGAGGCAAAAGGAGAAGAGGAAGACCCAGGCTGCGATGGCTGGGTGATGAGGAGAACGATCTGCAGAGGATGGGAATCGGACAATGGAGAGGTCGAGCTGCTGACAGGGAAGACTGGAGAGGCGTTGTTGCGGAGGCCAGGGCCCTACAAGGGCTGTAGAGCCATGGAAGAAGAAGAAGAAGAAGTGAACTCTATATTTAATTAAGGAGTCAAATAACAATTAATAGACCAGATCAGAAGTGCCGTATGAATATTTAAAAAACAAATTCAACCTTGAGGACCCTCCTAAATGTCTATTAGAAACACTGCTACAATCCTTGCTTTTGTAACTAAAGTTTTAAAGCGAAACTGGATTCTGTGCACTCCTAGCTTTACCAACTTACAGTGGAAGAATAAAAACTGGTTGGATCAAGGATTTGAAGCCTTGCTTTACTTTATCTCAATTTGCCTTCAAGGTCTTTTGGCAGACCTTCAAAAAGTTACGATGAATGCGGTCTAAGGTCAAAACGAAGAAAAGTCGAGCTTTTATTGAGACAGTGGTCAGGAAGGGAAATCTGTTAAGCAGCTGAATAAAAATTAAACCAGTCAGGGAAGAAGGCATGATGAAGACAATTTTGATATCACCAAAAAGAGCCGGCAGGAATTTTCTAGAAAAATATCAAAGACGCCTACAAAAGAAGATATTTTTTACAATTTGTTAACATCTTCTGATCCAGTGATCTCATCAAGTTATTAAGACAATTCCTCCCGTATTCAATCCTCTCAATCCAACATCCTTCACGAGAAAATTATGTCACACTTAAAATTATCTATGTTGTCAATGTCCCCACATGTTGTAGATTTGGCCATAAATAGATTATTATAATTCCATTATAAACTTCTGCTTGTTTCTCGCCATTCCACCCAATCGACTCCTGTTAATCCTTTGAGGCGTCTGAAAAGAAGATGGACCTCGGGATCTTCTAGAACATAGAACATAGAACTGTCGGAATTCAATCTATTACTAGTTTTCTCATCAGTCACTTATCACATTAATTAGACAACACATTCACTCATTCTTTTTTAAATACCTTAATAAATTCCAGTAAATTAGAATTCCATTGATCATACTAATTGACTTTTAAATAATCTTTGCTGTTTTTTTTTTTTAAATATATTATGTGTAATAATTCAACATATAGGAATATAGGACTGTTTCCCAGGATTTCTATGAAATAGAAATCTTTATAAACATTTTTTGTTTTTAATGAAAGTATTGAAAGTAATTTATAATAAATAATTAAATAGTCATTTATTTTATTACTCTTGATCCCCCTCGCCTTATGCGGTCAACATTGAATTTCGCCAAAATGTTGTATGCTATAATGTTTTGTCTGAGGGTTATATTGTAACAATAATATTACCACGTGTGATATTATATATATATATATATATATATATATATATATATATATATATATATATATATATATATATATATATATAGAGAGCCACGTTTAATTTTATAGCTTCATTTTGTCCATGGAAGGGGCACTTTAGGTAGTTGTTAACTGAAAATCTGTAAAGAATAAAAATACGAATTTTGAATCGTTAAAGATCTAGTTAATTACAACATCTTAAAAAAAATGTTGTTACAACTAATTTATCATAAATCGAAACGTAAAGAAAATTATTAAAAGAAAGTAAACACTGGTATATTCTGATATGAATAATCAATATTAAACTAATAAGAATAAGGTATCTTGAAAATATAAAAAATAAGTACATACATATATTGTTTTAAAATATCTAAAACTAATAAAATAAAAAGGAATAGATTTCATTTCAATTTTCAATTATTTCAATTTTATCAATATAATAAATAATCACAATGAAATTTAAAGGCATAAGTGTATTGAAATGTTTCAAAGCTGCTGCAGAATGCAATTTGAAAGTGATGTATTTCTCTGCAGAAACGGGGTTGAGGTCATAGCAATGGACCGACAGCGTTGCCACACTGCACACGTGAATCCGCCATTCAAACTTTAAACCCGTTTAAAAACCCTGTATATCTTCTTTGTAGGGCTATGCAAAATTAGTTAATAAAAAAACTGCAACCAACAAATCATATTAATAACTAAATAACAATAAAATAAAACGATAGTCCGTTTTACCTATGTGCTTTATAAATAACTTTAATTTCATACGTTAACTTCAGGGTTCATTTATTTTAATCTGATTTTTCTTTTCGAAATACATTTTATAATTTTAAAAAACATTTAAATTATATTGCATTTTTTCCTTTAACTTTTGAATTTTCGATTTTTGGTATAAAATATCAAAAATTTTAAGACATGCAATCGGTAATGTATAAAAAATTCATAAATTGTAGCTTTGAGGTTAGTGAAATCTATATTATTAGAATTAAAAGATGTTATGTTCTCTGAGAACATTTTATTTAGGTAGCTACCGGTTTCAGTCTTTAGACCTACATTAGACTAAAATAACAATTTTTTTAAATGTATTTCTTCATTGGAATTTAAAACTGTATACATGAAAAATACACGTAAATGGGAATAAAAATAAAAATTATAAATATCAACTTTTTAATTTAAAAAATTGAAACCCAAATATCATTAACATTCGAAAATATCAACTAAGCACACGACATGAAACGGCACACTTATATGATCTCGGTCGTTGTTGAACAATCGAAGATATAAATCAAATAGTTTTTAAATCTTAAAAACAAGCTTGAGGAAGAAGCCCGGCATGTGCTTGTTTTCGGTCAAAAAAAGTACTTTGATAATATATGAAGTATATACGGTTTTCCGAAACTATTTAAAACCTCCTTAATCTACTCAAAGCAATTGAGTACACCCACACTTGGCTCGGAGCACAAAGGGATGGAGACGGAAGGGGAATGTTATTCAACATTCTCATTAACATTTGACGCCCACTTTCCCCGTACGAAACATTTGATTACGCTTCAATGCGCTAAAGGCCGTTGGTGGTCGAGAGCGTTTTGCGTTACCTCAGCAACATCGAATCTGAAGCGGCACCTGTTCCAAGCCAGTCTGGGTTGATTGAAATTTATTTTGTGGCAGACCCACGGAATGCCGAGCTTCTCCATTCTGGTCAGGATAAGTTAGTGCCCTGAAGGATAACTCGTCCTGTCAGCATTAATTGGAATCGGTTAATTAGAACAACATTAATTAGAACAAAGCACTCTCTCTTAAGTAAATAACATATTTTGCATTCATATAAAAAATAAAAAGGAATAAAAAAAGTATATTTGATAAATGATACAAAGGAGAAAAGTTGAAGTAGCTCTACCCTTCTGCCATCTTTCCTTAAACAAGTTATCTAATCGCACCATTATCATATTACGATCTTCATAATCCTCTGTCAATTTCCGCAATACACGTCCATCTTAGTGCATACAACGGCCACCATACCCCAGCATTCGACAGACCTTTCCTTCCGAGGAAATCCGATCCACGTTCCTCTGGAGTTCCATTCCATCCTCCCTAGGTCACTCCAAGATCGTTACCACTTTAAATATCACCTATTCAATCATCTCTCATTCACCCATTTCTCCTAAGAGCTGCGGACTTTTTCCGTCCTCAATCATAATTATTAAATACGTAGGTATATATCCTTTGTATTTTTTTTTTTTTTTTTTTGTATTCACTTTATTTATTTTTGATCATCTTATTACAATTCTAAACGGACTTGTCCCAGAATAAATAAGGAATACTGATGTTATCAGGTTGGTAGGAAAACAATTTCGTTTTTTAACCGATAAATTTGAACATGAATGTTTCAGCTTATAATAAACTTTATTAATCAAAGTAAGAACCATTAGAATCAATACACTTTTGCCAACGAGAAAAAAGTTTATTTATCCCAGTAGCGTAAAATTCCGGAGTGCAGGAGGCGATGAAGTCGTTAAAGGCGTTTTTGGCCTCGCCTTCGTTCTTGAAGCATTTCCCTTGAAGGAAGTTGTCGAGATGCTTGAAAAAGTGGTAGTCGGTAAGCGAAAGGTCTGGCGAGTATGGCGGAGGTAGAGTCTCGAAGCTTAATTCGTTCAACTTCTGCAGAGAAAGAGACAATGACACTTCGAAACGGCGATTTTTCTGATTTTCCTTCAGTTCGTGTGGGACCCATTTGTCGAGTTTTTTTTGTTTTTTCAAGTTGTTTTAGATGATCCAAAACTGTCGGATGAGTGACGCCTAACTCTTTCGCAAGCTATCTAATCGTTGAGCGCGGTTCTGCTACAATCAATGCCTTCAACTGGTCGTTGTCAATCACCGATGAACGCCCATGACCTTCTTGATCTTCGAGGCTCTCATCTCCACTGCGAAACTTCTTAAACCAAAGTTGAACCACACGTACTTGAACAATGTTTGGCCCAAACGCATCGTTAATTTTTCGAGCAATCTCGGCCGCTTTAGTACCCAGTTTAAACTCGTACAGGAAAATAGCCCGGATTTGCTTCTTCTCCATTGTCTATTTAAGAGCAAAAAAAACAACACTTAAATCAACAAAATCTTGAAAGTTTTTATTAAAAATACAAAGCAAAGTTAGCGCTTTGAAATGATATAACACACTAACACATTAATACATAACTTATCTTAATATCAACAATACAAACATCAACAATACAAAAAACGAAATTGTTTTCCTACCAACCTAATATTATGATTAAGAAAAACTAGCTATGAAAAAATGAACATTAGATTATGATTTTTATTCAATAAAGAAATATATTGTAAAACAAGTAAATAATTATTCCTTAATTAACCTATAGTCGAATAGGATGAACAAAATGAAATTAGGCCCAATAAAAAATCTTAAAAATGTCATAATAATGTATGGATTACGTGGTAAAAAAATTAATTAATTTTGAGTGTATTTATTTTTGTTTTACAATGAGAGAAGTTGCAATTACGTTTAATTTAATCAGGCTGGTAAAATATATCAAGAATGATATTAGATGAAGAATAACAAATGAAACCTTATTGCGCACTATATGCTGTTTACTGTTGACTAAACATCATCAAGAAACTTGAACAGCAAAGTGAGATCACCACAGAATAATACAAGTAACAACTAACATATGTGAAGATGTAAATATTTGGTAAGATCGCCAATAGATGTCCCAACTTCCCTGGATTTGGAAGCTCGTAAATTAGGCTTATAGGTAAACCACGAGATAAAACCTTATTGCTTCTGAGGAGAGGCGCTAGGAAGGCATTCGGTCCACGTAAAGTCTCTTGTTTGCTGTTGGGGAAGGAGGGGAAGGAAAGTGGGGAGGAGAAGTTGGAGTCAGCCAGCACAATGCTGCTGTTCAATACTTACCTTCAGTTCATAGGACTGTAAGTGGAAGAATTGAATGGCAAAATATTGTATTTCATATCACTTTCCAATCAAATATCTCAAATACAAAATCAAAAAGTTGCAATATTGAATTCTATTTTGGCAAAAGAGAAATATTTGAAGATTGTGTTATTACATTAAAAGGTTAAATGAATCATGAATAATTGCAAATACATATACAGCCCTTGGGAACGAGAAAAATAATGTTAATATCACTTTCCTGTCCCAGGGATTCTTTTAAAATATTCTATAAACCATCAACAAGCCTGCCTTTAATGGTTAATTGATTATCTTATTAATTTATCGTTATAATTTTTATTTTTCTATTTTTTTCCATTTATTAATTACATTTTATTTTTATTTTCATCCCTCTACATCAGCATTTCCCAAACTTTCGACATCTCTGCACCCCTTATATAATTTTCGTAAGGCTCGGTACCCCTAGTAAAAAAACATATACAGCATTAATGACAATAGAATATACTTATTTTTTCTCTTGTTAGAACATCATAAAAAAATTATAAACAAATCATAGATTCCATTCATAGTAAAATATAAATAAATGTTATATTATAAATAAGAGTTATAAGGATCAATGAAAAGGATAAAATTGTTTATGTTGAGATGACAGATCATCATAATTTCGTTCCCTGGTTGTTAATTTTAATCTGAGATGTCTACAAATGCTGAAAAAACAATCATACATACATATAAATATCACACATATACAATTTTTTTTCCATGTTCAAAGCTCGGTGCCGCACGAAATCTCACCAAACTCTTCACGTACCCCTGGGAGTGTACAGGTACCATACTGTACATCAAAGTTTTTTTTTTTTTTTGTTAATATAAGTAAACGACGCTGAAGACAAAGATTTCCATGTCAGTATCTCAAAAGAATTAATACTTGATTTAATTTTTAATTCAACCTAAAACATTTAAAGAAAATAAGCTTCCCTAAAATATTTTTTATAATTTTTTTTTTAAATATTACTTATTAATTTTTTTTTTTTGTGGGTTTTTATTTTTTATTTTTATAAGAATAAAATTTATTGATATTTATTTATTAACCATTAGCGTATATTACCATATTTTACAACAATTATGATAAAACATAAATATTCACCAGAAATCTTTTCAACAAAACTAAACAGATGAAATTTCTGAATCCGAAATATTTAAATGACCATCAAGTGATCAGAAAGGTTAAATTGGTAAAAAAATAAAGTTAAAGTACTAACATTTTATTTACCAATAAACTAATTACAACATGTGTTCATAAGAATTCAAATTAAAGCCTCTTAAAATCTAGCAAAATATTGGCAATTGTAGGACAAACTGATTTTGTAAATTTTATACAAAAAATATTTTTCTACTTACAGAAGCATATGGAGCATTATTTGATACACTTACCTGAAAAAAAAAAACATTAAAATAATAAATGTTCATATCCACATAATCATGTTCATGTACACGCATAATATTTTGCAACTCAATTACTAAGCTACTATGAGACTAAAAATTATAAGAAAAGTACAGAAAAATACGATGATGACGTATAACCCACATTATTAATAATCAATCAAGCTCCACTTACTCCAATATAATATTAGGGTATAAATGTGTTTATTTTAGTAATCCTCGAGAGTGTTACATTGTTTAAATAATATAATAATAATATAAATAATAGCCAATGAGATGTGCATATAATTATGGGGCTACCATGTAAATAATAGTAATTTTTTTATTGTATGAATATACCCAAACTGTTCAGGAAAAAATCTCTTTGCCATGGTTTCCATATTACACAAAAGATTCAAAGTTACTAAGGGCTTAGTCCATCCGTCACCTAATAATGGTTAACTGGGTACCACCGCGCCGGTTCCGGTTCGATTCCTACCTCAAAGGCACAGGCATACTTAAAGGAATGGAAAGGTTTTTGCCTAAGGAATTCAAATGATGCCATTTACAAAAGAAATCCATGCCGAAGGGCAGCCACACTATGAGGAGGATGCAGACAATAGTAGGGACACTGCTCACCTTTCCACGACCCTTTATATCCGTCAGGTGTTGACAAAAAGGATTGATAGGCCCACTTGATGGGTTAGTACCTCCTCCCCTCCTTCACAACCAATAACAGTAATAGTACCGTACGATAATATCTATTACGACCATTAAGTCCATTATTACATAGATTAACT